>OZ024888.1:2753472-3333472 GCA_964017195.1 Siderastrea radians
GTAAATATTGTCTTTTGGTGAGTTTGATGATGGTCTTAGTTCACTTAGCCCTTGCAGGCTCAATAAATAGATTAGAATAATTAGTGTTTATCCCTTTCCGTTTACTCGCTGTCATTTTGGCCCGAAGTTGTGATGTCATCTGACGATAACGCACTCTTGAGCGTACAAGGATTGTACGCTCGATGCTTCCAGAGTTGAGATGTGGGTGTTCTTATGAAAACTGCTGTCCGTTGCGGTCAAACCTTGGCAAGCTTGCCATGTTAAACGTACTTGAACCTGTAGTTATTACTGGATCAGCATTTCCTATGCATTGGGTGATGTTTCTGTGAGGTTCAGCTCGGTTGCATCGTTTGCAGAATTTTTCCTTTAAGAGACCTCTTACTCTCTTACTGGTGGTGAAGCACAACGTAATGAAAAACCCTGAAGCATTGAATAAATATTAGTTCCTTAGTATGTTTTCGACCGATTCTGAGGACTTCCGTTAATTTTATAAAGCACCGATGTAACAACTAAGCTTGGTTCTATAATAGTAGTGTTCTTCTGAGGACAACTTTTTGAAAAGTGTCCTTTTTATGAAAGTGTCGTTTTGAGGTCTACTCGTGCACTGTATTAGCAGCCACATCTAGACTGCAACCGCCCATTACTCTCTTTAAAGAAAGTGATAAGACGTACCTTGCATACTGTTTATGATAGTGGCAGGATACTGCAGGAAAGCAGCTTGTTGCCATTTGGCGATTAGTGTCAGAATCCAAGTCAGTCCCATGACTGTTGTCAATTTGATACAGATCAGAATTAGCGACACTTGGCAAGTGTTCGCTGCTCCTAGCCCGGCGCCCTGGTGACAAAAACGAAAGATGTTTTGTCCGTTTTTCATGGAGTTATGTAGTGCAAATTTTCCACAGGTCTAAGTAACACCATTCTATCTTAATATAACACGACTTACTTGCTGTAAGTGGCGAATGGCGTGAATATTTTTCGTCAAGCAAATTGCATTGAAGACCAAAGCGAGGCTCACAGGCGTCACCATGGCAACAACTATTGCTCTTTCGTCTGATATCCAGCAATAGAACAAATTTCCTGAAGTAGGAAACACACAAACTGTTGATTTTTTTGTGGCTAAAATCTGGCAAATACACGTTTTAAGGACAATTTCTAGTTCCCAACAACCCGTTTTTCAAGACAGTTTTTTGTACTCAGAGATGGTGTATGGAACGAGTGGATACACATGAGTGAATCACTTCCTCTAACTTTAAGTTAAGAAAAATGCGTCGGTCTGTTTTTCTAGACTGTTTTTATTTGTATCCATGTTCGTTTCTAGCCATCACGTCACTCTATGTACAGGTTGTTACAAACCATATCCAAAGTGAAATGTTCCTGTGAAGTCCAACACAGCGCACAAAATCACAGCTACTGCAGGGACTCCCCAGCCGACAATACAGTACTTGATGAATGTCTTTCTGATGTCATACGCCCTTCTTCTTGTGTCACGAACTGTGCAGCAAAAATAGCGAGAAAGAAATGATTGCACTTGATGAAAAAATGCTGGATTCTCTTCGTTCAAGGAGAACCCCAAAAAGAAATGATGTTGTCTCATGAAATTTCGATGCAGAAGATGATTTTTTTCAATTGAGATAGATCCATTTACGGTTTTTTCTTCTTTAGATATTGGCCATGTAGCTTAAATATATCAACACTACTGGGAAGAGCATAAAAATGCCAATTTTTCGAGTCGTACCCTGTAAAATTGCAAAGTTATAGCTTCACAAAATCGTGAAAATCGGGCACAAACAGTTATGAAGTTGGAGGGTTTTGCTTACCTTGCACTTTAAAAGTACTTGCAGCATCAAACGCCGTGACACTCATCCATGAAAAAGCGGCGAGAACAAAGAAGTGAAGACAAACGGCGACAACCTTGCAGAAAGCATCAACTTCGTTGGACTTTACAGCACACAGGAAAATTACTTGATAACACAGCAATGCACATGACAGGCTGATGAGACATTTTCCAGGAAGATTGCGAAGTTCTTTGAAAGACAGGTAAACGGCGAGCAGAAAACACAGCGAGATGATTGACAGTAGTGTTCCTGTAAATGTGATATAAGTTTGAACAGTTGGAAATTCATGCTGCTGAAGCGTTTCATATTCTGGACACAAAATGTAAATAATTTTTTCTTTGGGCTTCATCGCTTCCTTGTCAGAAATGATCTGTTGTGGCGTAAGCACTTTCACGGCACCGCTTGTGTTTAAATTTATCTGCGTTGATTGGTTGAACAGTGAGGTGAGAAGCAAGCACGTTTTATCTCCATAAGTGATTGTACAGTTCTTCATAGCTGAACTGCAGTTTAACACTTGTGCTGTCAGTTTGGAGCCTTGTGTGGAGGGTTGGGCTGTCTGTGGTTCTTCTTTCTGATGGATCACATTTGAGGTCACATCAAAGAGGATTGACAGAGGAGGAAATACAGGCCCATTGGTGTCGCTATGTGTTCGTTCTTGTCTTCCCTCAGGATTACAAAGTGCACAATGAGGGTTTCTGTAAAAGTATTTTAAGTTCTCGTCTTTAACTGAAAAGGCCATAGAATACGAGTAGCACAATTCTTTGATCGTAGACATCACTGGTAGCTGATTAGAGTCACATTGAAAATCATGCACCACACAAGACTTGTAACGGCGCTCAAGGTTTGGAAAGGATGAATATTTCCACGAACACTTGTCCTTTTCTTCAACAAACTTCTTTACAGCTGCAATACCGTTTTGAGGAGGTTGTAAACTGTCTAAACATGTTACGTTAAGGCCCCAAAAAGACAAGTTTCCGCCATTGTTGCATCTGGCACAAGCAATGCTTCTGTGTGTGACGTTGCTGTTCCAATCAAAGACTGGCAATTCTTGCTGCAGCGACATATTCAGCCGTTGAACGGTTTGGCAGTCGTTTGTCTTTTGATTGTTGGACAAACTGCAGGTAGATTTCATGATTACTCTGGACCATGAGACGTCATTGATGTCTCCACAAGTCATATTTCCATCAACAGAATTTCCTGTGTCACCACATCTGTCAAAAAAAATAAACTTTTTTATGCACAAACTGAACACAATAGTCTAGAATCAACATCCATGAAAAAAAGCACACTATTTGCAAAAATGGAAAACTATCATCTGGCAAATTGACATCCTCTTGGCAGCTCTACGTTTTTTATTGGTTCTCAGATGTTTGATCATTTCCAAAATTTCCAATTAATTCCATGCACTACTGACATGCAGTGATGGATATTTAGTTATATTTTACAGATGCTGCACAAAGGTTGTTTCATTCCGAGATGAAAGAACGTATTGCTTCCGCTTCAGTTCATGGGCTACCATGGTAGTTCAATTGATGTATGTTTCATTCGCGCTATAAATTTTCTTTTGGGTTGAATTTCATACACGGAACAATAAACAAGAATTATTTACTTTTAGCCCCTTATTATACAGCTTCCCGTTTAGATAGACCACGGTTTGCTATATATTTTCTAAAATTCTATATATTTTCTAAAATTCAGAAACAAATAAAACAGTGAAGATAAGAGATCAACCTTGCCACAATACAAGCTTTTATGCCACAAATTATAAATCACTTTTCGTGTCTAAATGAAAAGATTTTTTTTGCAGTGTCATTAAAACAATGGTATTAGCTAGTCGACTGTTTCTAAAAGATAACATTAAATAAAAAATTTCGACAACGTTTCAGTTTTCTTTTTTTTCTTTTACTCAAGTCTCACCGCATATAGAAGTCCAAGCAACAGTCACCCCACGCTTTACAACCCATGTCACAGTAACACCACTTAGGATCGCTTCTTTCTTCCATGAAACATCTGCCTTCACACGACTGGGCTGAAGATTGCTTCTCATAAAATACTACATCAAGAAATCTACCTTCTTGTGGGACATAGATTTTATGCTGACGGAGTAGTTGAAGAAGTTTTTTCAAACTAATAATTTCTCCCTTAAACTTCACGACAAAGTCTTGTTCGTCTGAAACTAAATCAGGGTGGAAAAAATTAATAAAGCTACCACTTTCTAAACCAACATAATGTTAATCAAAAATTCGTTTAGGCGAAAGAAATTAAATACAACATCTATGTCTTCTAGAGCAATGAATTACTGATTCAAGTAAAAGACATCAACACACCAACTGGTAGTAAAATTGTATCAGAGTCGTTTTTTCCAGAAGTTTCAGTGCAGTTGTTTTGCAGACACAGATTCTCCTCAGCTTTTGATGACCCAGTTAAGCTGAAAACTACAGCTGCCGTAAGGCATATTGACAACAGAGTTGAATCTGTTGCCAGTTTTGCTTCAAGGAACTTGTACATAGTTTGCACGAGCATATTATTCGTTGTAAAATATATTACTGTTTTAACTTATTTTGCCTTTCGTCTTAAGCTTCCTCAGGTCAGTAATTTAAACTGACTCTGAAGAAATATAAAACACCTTTTATAATAATGATTCAAGGTAGTGCTAATTAAACTAAGTTTAATTTCATTTCTCATTATTTGTTATCACAAATGGTCTGTTTGCGTTACCATAGCAATTAAAAAATATTGCAAATTGGCTTTGGTGATTTCCTTTTATAAAATCAACAACTGAATCAACAACATCATCCATGGTAAAAAAAAAATGGCCGATCGTGCGTACTTCAATAGCTCAGTGGTAGAGCATCCGGACTCGTAATCGAAAGGTCATAGGTACGACTCCTGTTGGGAGAACTCGTTTTGTTTTTCTGAGTATGCCAAAGTCACTCACTGAGAAATACGTCGGGTTCAATAAGCCATGGTAAACAAAGGCGCCCTTTAATTCTGAGAATTAATGCATTTAATTAAAAGTGCATACGGGTTAAAATAACGTAAAATAACCCAATATACTTGTGGCCACATTTTATCGTAAAACAGCAGTCAAATATTCTCAATATTAAAGTTTTAGTACTAAAAAAACTGTATATATTTCCAAAACAAAAACAAAAACATGGGATGATCACAAATCTGCATCTTTTAAAAAAAGACCTTTATTCTGTTATTTCTACAGTGGTTCATATCTGTAGACTTCATTCTAATAACGTTGCCATATAAAAATGAAAAAAGGAAAAATGAAGAAAAAGAAGCAAAAAAGGAATTAATGCGATTCTACAGTTTCGAATTCTAATATTCTAAAAGTGCACAGTCATGCACTACGGTATAATGATATCAGCTGAGTCAGATATAAGCCAATTTGGCCACCGCGGCAGAGACACAGTCGCTTACGTCTCGAGCGCATTAGCCTTTTATCAGAGCGAATCCCTGAATTTAATTTGCATGTCTTTTACATTACAAGGTTATTGCATTTCAGTGGATGACACGTGACTGATTTTTTAAATTGCATTTTATTGACATCAAAATTTACATTAATAATTACACCTACAGTAACAACTAATTTATAAATTTACGTCTACAGTAGTACATAACTCATAAGTAATATATAAACCACAAGAAAGAGTGTTTCATCAGGATATCCAAACACCGAGAAGAAGGTTGAAAAAAATGAGGTGCAGCCAAGTTTTTAAACCGAGTTCGAGGTGTTTGGACACCTGATGAAACACTCTTTCGAGTTTTTAATATGGCTCAAACCATTTGTACTTCTTGGAGAAATTCAAAGCAAAAGTTCGCAAAATTTTATGCCAATTAAGATTCGGTATCCAAACCACCGTCACGGTAGTGATTTCCGTTGTTTTCTCTTTATGAATTATTAATGAGTTTGAGTATAACAGGTAATATGTTTCCAGAAGTTACAAGTTAGTGTCAGTGATCGTAGAGTTCCTTGTCAGAGCTGCGTCCAAGGGCGGTTTGCTGCCTAGTCTCAGCTGTTTTGCAACCTCATTATTCGTTTTCCAGTTTTCTTTTTATTGTAGGTGTGATGTGTTGGGGCATAACTATGGTTGGGGCGGGGCTGGTCCAACACTGCAGACAGCAGCCCTTTCTTCAACAGTATAGTGCAGTGAGAAGCAGTTAGTGAGCCTGTGTTGTTATGCTTGTTGTGGTTTTCAAGCCAGTGCGATGCCATGTGAATATTCTTGAGAGTGCTGTGTTGCGTGATTAACCGTCACCATGGTTGTCATCCTAAATGTATTTGATCCTTTGGTGCTTTTATAATCAGCATTTCCTGGGCACCTGAGTGTCTGTATAGGGCTTAGCCCGATTGCAGCGTTTGCGAAATGTTTCCCTAAGGAGACCTCTCACTCTCTTACTGGTGGTGAAGCACAACATGATGAAAAACCCTGTGAAACATTACAAAGATATCAGTCCGTTACCTTTAACCTGAGTCTACGATAAACTTTTAGCATTAAAATATGAACTTATTGTATCTCACAATGGCAATTATTTTCTGCTACTTGCTTGAGTACGTTATTATGCTTATCTTGAACTGATGTGGGACCGAACTGATTCTCAGTGTCCATTCGTTGTCTTTAATTACATGAAAAAAATCACATGGTCAAGAGAAAGTACATGGCAACTAAGCCTGGATTTCATGCTGATTTTTAATGCCATCTTGTAAACAAATTAGAGTTATTTTCTAGTCCTACAATTTTTGAGCTCGAGAAACGCTGAATGCGCCGCCATTACTACTATATTTCTTAGACAACAGGTGGCCATCATTTTCTTAACTACAACGTGGAAAACAATGTCCCATTTGATAAACAATGAATCAAACGCACCTTGCAAGCTGCTTAAGACAGTGGAAGGATACTCCAGGAATTGTTGCCAGTTGGCGATGAGTGTCAGAATCCAAGTCAGTCCCATGACTGTGGTCAGTTTGATGCAGATCAGAAGAAGCGGCACTCGGCGAGTGTTGGCTACTGCCAGACCGGCGCCCTGCAAGACGGTTTGCCCTTTTTATGAACACGGAAAAGGAGATTGTAAAGTTGTTTCGGATGTGAGGGACTAAAATCGGTGGATGGGGGGAGGCTATTTTCGGTGGTTAGGTTATAAGATACAACTGACAAACAAAAAATCTAAGAAAAACAACAAATATTGCTTCATCATTTATTTCTTCATGGGTGAAGTAAAATAACTCTACGTAAACTTCTTAAGAGGACTTACTTGCGAAAGGCAGATGGTGTAAATGGTTTTGCTCACAGGCGTAAGCATGGTAGCAGCTATCGCTGTCTTGTCTGATATCCAGCAATAGAAAAAATTTCCTGAAAGGAAAAATTAGAACACTGAAGTGACAAAAGTATTTTTGTAGCTGAAATCCAGGAATCGATATTTGAAAGGATTATTCAATCAACGTTTACATCAACCTGTTTTCCAAACAAAACACTTTATTTTAGTATCATCTTCAAAACTGCAATGTTCATCAGATGAATTCAATTCTTGCAATTTAAATTTATAAAACTGAAGTTGAAAGCAACAAAAATGCATTGCTCGTTTATTCGCATGCATGTTTGTTACTGAGTACCAAGATTTAATTTACAAACCGTATCCAAAGTGAAATGTTCCTGTAAAGTCCAACACAGCGCACAAAATCACAGCTATACTGCAGGGACTCCCCAGCCAACAATACAATACTTGATGAATGTCTTTCTGATGTCATACGCCTGTCTTCTGGTGTCACGAACTGTGCAGTAAGGGAAAATATACAAAACTAACAAAGGTGGTTATACATATTTTTATTATTCCACTCGATTAAGAAGTGTCGGATTCTATTGTCTAATGTTAGGACCAAGAATTTGTATTTGAAATCGGAAGATTTTCTTACCTTGGAGTTTAAATGTGTTTGCAGTGTCAAACGCCACGACACTCGTCCATGAAAAAGCAGTGAGAACAAAGAAATGAAGACAAATGGCGACCAGCTTGCAGACAGCGTCAACCTCTTTGGATTTTTCAGAGCAAAGGAAAACTATTTGATAACATAGCAACGTTCATGAGAGGCTTATGAGACATTTTCCAGGCAGATTGCGAAGTTCTTTGTAAGACAGGTAAACGGCAAGCAGAAAACACAGCGAGACAATCGATACTAGTCTTCCTGCGCATTGTAATGTAACTGAGAGTCTCAGAAAATTCATGCTGTTTATACTTTTTGCTTTCTGGACACAGGATGAAAACAGTATTTCCTTTTGGCTCCATCGCATCTCCGTTAGGTGGGATCTGTTGTGGCGTAAACACATTCACATTGATATTATTCAAGTCTATTTGAGTTGACTGGTTCATCAGTGAACTGAGAAACATGCATGATTTACCTCCATAAGTGACTGAACAGTTGCTCTTCGCTGAGCTGCAGTTTAACGTTGTTGAGAGGGGAGCAGGGTTAGCGCAGTGGTGAGAGCACTCGCCTCCCACCAATGTGGCCCGGGTTCGATTCCCGGTCCCGGTGTCATATGTGGGTTGAGTTTGTTGTTGGTTCTCGTCCTTGCTCCGAGAGGTTTTTCTCCGGGTTCTCCGGTTTTCCTCCCTCCATAAAAAACCAACATTTCCAAATTCCAATTCCACCTGCTTGTAAAGCGCATTTGATTATATTCACATAGAAAATGCGCTATATAAGATCTAAATTATTATTATTAACACATGGGATGTCAAATTGAAGCCTTGAATGGGAGGCTGGGTTGTCTGCAGTTCTTTTTCAGGTATAATGTTTGAGCTCACATCAAAGAGGATTGACAGAGGAGGTGGTGGTTTACCATTTTCTCCATTACTTATTTTGTGTCTTCCCTCGGGATTACAAAGAGCGCAGTGAGGATTTCGGTAGTAGTATGTTAACGCATCCCCTTTAACTGTAAACAGCGTAGAATATGAATTGCACAACTGTTTGATTACAGCCATTCCTGGTAACTTATCAGAGACACATTGTGAATCGTGTATCACACAAGACTTGTGTCGGTGCTTGAAGTTTGGAAATGGCGCATACTTCCAGGAACAGTCATCCTTTTCTTCAACAATCTTCTTTACGGCTGCAATATCTTGTTGAGGAGGGCGTAAACTATTCAAGCAGTTTACTTCGAGACCCCAAAACGACAGATTTCTGTGACAATCCGTGTCACAGTAACACCACTTAGGATCGCTTCTTTCTTCCAAGAATCATCTGCCTTCACACGACTGAGCTGAAGATTGCTTCTCATGAAATAATGCATCAAGAAATCGACGTTCTTGTGGCACAGAGATGTTATGCCGATGGAGTATCTGAAAAAGTTTTTTCAAACTAATAATTTCTCGCTTTAACTTCACAACAAAGCCTCTGTCGGTTGAATCTAAAATTAAGAAGGGAAAAATTAAATTAAGCTACAATTTTCCAAACTAACAAACCATTAATAAGGAAAAGCTTTCTTAAGTCTCCTAGATGTGTTAAACAAACACAACATCTAAAGTTCAAGTAAAAGCTAAAGGTCCGGTGACACAAAAACAAAATACCACCTGGAACTAGGAATTTTTCAGAGTTATTTTTTCCAGTGGAGGTTTTAGTATCGTTGTTTTGGCGCAGATTTTCTTGAGTGTTTGGTGACTCCGTTAAGCTATAAACTGTCGCTGTCACAACTCAAATTAACATCAGATATAAAACCCTGGTTTTCATTTTTCCTTTAAGGAACTTGCACGTAAATGCAAAATGTCTGTAATCAGTAGCTATCTATAACTTTTGTATTGGCTTATTTGAACTCCGGCTCTAAGGTTACTGGTTATAATGACTTCGTAGGAACGAAATACACCTTTTAATATCAGCATGATTCACAACAGTTCTGATTAAACTAAGCTTTACATAACTGTTTATTGTTTTCATCACAAAACCAGGCGGAAATAAGAACTGGGAGTGCCGAGTTTAATTTGGCTTAGGGGATCTCCTTTTGAAATCCAACAACACCATTCATGGTAGATAAAATGCTTCCGTTATTTAACTTTAAAGCATATATTCAAAAACAATTTCCTCTTCAATTCAAGAAGTTTAATTCAGTCGCTCAATGGTTAAATTAGAATAAAATTGAATAGGTACCGAATTATCTATAGTAAAGCTTTCTTATATTAAAATGTAATTACTGCTAAATAAAAAAAATTCGTTGCCGTTGTTATATTATTTGAGCAACTAGGGTGCGTTGGATCGGCGCTGTTACGAAATAAGAATAGAGGATCATTCCTAGTGGCACGTCTAATCCTCTACATTTTTTGAGAATGACATTTTATTCTCTTAACTATAGAACTTCAAATATGGACACATGAATAGTAACTGTTAATATATTTTCAGAAGTCAGTCAGTGTTCATATAAGAGTTGCCTGTCCACGGTGCCCAAAGGAGCTTGGGTATTTCCCTTCTTGGCCTCAGAGCTTTTCTCTATTGCGCATGATCGCAGCTAAGCTCGCAGGCTCTGGGTTGAGATTAGGATATTCGTATTCGTACAATCAGGATCCCCTACTGCGTAGCCCCAGCTGTTCTTGGACTTTCTTTGCAGTCTGTTTTTCCGTGAACTTGTGAGCGGGGCTGGTACAATACTGGTAGGGACGGCGCTTTCCTCAACGATGCAGTGCAAAAGCAAGAATTTAATGAACTTGAAATGTCTTTTTTGAAGCCAGTGTGAATAATCTCATGAAGTCCACTGTCCCCAGTGGTTGTCTTTTGACTTTGTTGTCATGCTTATCGTATTTGACTCTGTAGTTATTTTTGGGTCAGCCTTAACTGCGCATTGGGCGATATTTGTTTGTGGTTCAACTCGATTGCATCTTTTGCACATTTTTTCCTTGAAGAGTCCTCTCATTCTCCTTGTAGTGGTGAAGCACAACGTAATAAAAAACCCTGTGAAACAAGAACTATCATTAATATCATAAAATAATTCAATCAAAACTGCACACACTCGACTAAGCTGCGACCTCGCGCAATTGTAACATTCTGCCAGCTGATGTAGACTTTCTTGACTTGGAATGGCAAGGAGAGGGAGCGAAAAGGAAGGACGAGGGAAGAGGTATGGCTTATATTGACAATTTAAACCCTGTTCCACTATATGAACCACGCTCGAACCGCCATCCCCTATTCTCCTTTTATTTTTGGTTGGGGTTTTTATATAATAATTTTGGAAGAATCTTTTCCTTATGAATTAATCAGAATTTTGTGATATATCTGGCACCATAGTCTACAAGGATAAATCATTTGCAGTGAAAAGCATTATTGGTAAAAACCATAAATAGCAACGTGGAGCAAAATCTTCTATTTGGCAACTGAACAAGTAACCAAACTGGTACCTTGCATGCTGTTTAAGACAGTGGAAGGATACTGCAGGAATGCAGCGTGTTGCCAGTTGGCGATGAGTGTCAGAATCCAAGTCAGTCCCATGACTTTTGTCAGTTTGATGCAGATCAGGAGTAACGGCACACGGGAAGTGTTGGTTGCCGCCAGTCCGGTGCCCTGGGGACAAAATGAAGCGGTTTGATACTTTCTCACTAAATATACTCGCTGAACCAATTGTAACAACTCAGAACTATGAGCATGACATGAGCAAGAAGGTGACGTAATAAAATTCAGTTTACGATTGTTATTAAAAAGGTGATCATTTGCGATTCTGTTAACCTAACACCAGGCGCCTCGTTTCTTTTTCAAGCGATCAAGATAAGCAAGGAGAAGAGCCTGATCGTAATTAGTACGAACTTAAGTGCAGTAACATACTTGCTGTAAGCGATGAATGGCGTAAATGTTTTTTGCCAAGCAATTCATGTTGAAGACCAAAGCGAGGCTCACAGGTGTTACCATGGTAACAGCTATTGCTGCTTTGTCTGAGATCCAAGCTTTGTCTGAGCTTTCCTGAGATTTAAAAGATCTAAAAGATTAGTTTTAACTTTTATTGTTGGTTTTATAATTTATACATATCGATATTATAGCAATGACACCGGACACAAAATGCTAACGCTGGCTGTAACTACCGAAGATTAGGTTCGTCCTCACTAGTAGATGATGATGACAATGAGGATGACGATGGCAATGATGATGATGATGATGACGATGGCAATGATGATGATGATGATAATGATGATGATGATGATGATTATGATGATGATGATGAATCAATCAATCAACCTTTTATTAATGTAAATGCGTGGGATAAGGTTCCCCTGTATTTCCGAGTCAGACTGACTCGTGTATAAAACACATGATGATGATGATGATGACGATGATGGTGATGATGATGATGATGATGATGATTTCCGTGTTTGTTGCTAGAGTGATCTTTTTACTTTGCGGTGTTTCTCATACAAACCATATCCAAGCTGAAATGTTCATGTGAAGTCCAACACAGAGCAAAAAACCACAGTTACTGCAGGGACTCCCCAGCCGACAATACAGTACTTGATGAATGTCTTCCTGATCTCATACGCCTGTCTTGTTCTGTCACTCACTGTCAAGTAAAATTTAAAAACAAGTACAGTTACAGGCTGTTAAAACATCAGAGGATGTCAATATTTCGCATACGTTATTTACAGCAAGATATTTCACCTGAGCTCGTCCTTGCATTTTATAACCCTATCTGTACAAAATCGATACACCTATCTTGTCTTCAGAATATCTTTAGAAGGGCATTTTCCCAACTTATTATTACAACAATTTGGTTTAATTTTATTACACTTTGTCCCATTCCATAATTACAGGACTCCCTGAAATTAAATAATGTGCAAGGTGACTTTTCGGTTTTCTTTGTTGAAAATATTGTATGCAGGTTTCTTCGTTTTTGTTTTTGTTTTTGCTTTGAAAAACGACCCATGCAGCTCTTTTCAAGACGTTGCCATGTCTAGGTTGATGTACTTGGGTATAAGATATCCAATGAACTATCAAAAACCCAATTTTTTTCAAAACGTTTTCGCCTTGAAAAGTTGTTGCAAGTAAGTTGAAGTAGAATAGTTTAACTTACCTTGAACTTTAAAGGTGCTTGATGTATCAAACGCCATGATGCTCATCCACGAAAAAGAAGCAAGGACAAAGAAATGAAGACAAATAGCGACCAGCTTACAGGCGGCATAAACCTCGCTGGATTTTTCAGCGAAAAGGAAAAATATTTGATAACACAACAAAGCCCATGATAGGCTAATGAGACATTTTCCAGGCAGATTGCGAAGTTCTTTGAAAGGCAGGTAAACGGCGAGCAGGAAACACAACGAAATAATCGAGAGCAGTGTTCCCGTGAATGTGATGAAAATAAGAGCCCCGGGAAGATCACGCTGTTGATACTTTTCATGTTCTGGACACAGAATGAGAACAATGCCTCCTCCTGGCTTTATTGCATCGTTGTCGAGTAAGATCTGTTTTGTTGTCGGCACTTTTACACGGCTTATGTTCAAATTCATCTATGAACTGAGAAGCCAGCACGCTTTACCTTCGTAGAAGACTGTACTACAGTTCTTCATAGCTGAACTGCAGTTTAACACTTGTGATGTCAGATTCAAACCGTGTGTGGTAGGTGGGGCTGTTTGTGGTTCTCTTTTCTGTAAAATAGACGAACTCATATCAAAGAGTATTGACAAAGGTGGTACTGTACCTTCTTTCAATCCAACTTGCTGTCTTCCTTTAGGATTACAAAGAGCACAGTATTTGCTTTTCAAAGCGAAATCTGGATCGTGCAAAATTTTAATTTACTCTTTTCGAGGATTTTTGTTTATCGTTGTCATGGAAATATCGATTTTTACAAAATGTAAACCACGCTAAAGTTCAATCCAAAACCAACAAGTATTGCAAATTTCACGTTGATCTGACAAGGAGACGATTGTCTAAGAGCCGATTCAAAAAGTTAGGTATGGCCCCAAAAAACTGTATCGAAACACCTTAAATTCTAAAATTTTAACGTGCCAAAACAATTCAGGATAGGGACTAGTTTGATATAGGCAGGCTTGGCTTTGCGTTTGATTTCGAAGCAGTGGCCAGAATTCTTTTGCCTCTTTAAAATTAATCTTTAAAATATATCTGTAGTGGCCATTAGACCAATGTAAGATCCTTTGCCCCTTACCCTTAGCCCGATTCTTTTCAGTTCAGTTAAAAAAAACCCTAGTATTTTATGGAATTTCTCTGCTTTAATAATTCTGTTCTATGCCGCAGGGTAAATAAAAATAATTTAAAGAGTTATTTTCTGAGGAATGTGACTCGGGGTAGCTAGATACTTACTTCAATTGAAAATCCAAGCAACAGTCACCCCACGTTTTACAATCCATGTCACAGTAACACCACTTAGGAGGATAGCGGCGTCTTTCTTCCAAGAAACATCTGCCCCTACACGACTGAGCTGAAGATTTCTTCTGGTGAAATACTTCATCAAGAAAAGCTTTCTCATCCATTGGTATGGTGACATTATGGTGACGGAAAAGCTGAAGTTCTTTTATCAGACTAATAACTTCACCTTTAAACTTCACAACAAAATCTTGGTCGGCTGAATCTAAATTAGGATAAAAATCAATTAATTAAAATTACTACTTTCTAAGATAATATTAACTGAAATTAATCAAGAATAGATTTTTCGGGCAAGTGAACTAACTCTAGCGAAAGAAACATGAAACGTTTCCAGAGCAATGAAACGAGTGACAGTGACCCTCCCCCCTAGCAATGGAAATTCATCAGAATCGTTCTTCCCAGTTAAGGCTTCAGTAGTGTTGTTGTAATGTAGCAAATTTTCTTGAGATTTTGATGGCCCAGTGTGGATAAAAACAGCAGCTGTTACAGCAAAAGTTAACATTAGATTTGAACTGCTGGTTCTCTTTTTTTTGCAACAGTAAATTCCTCGAAGGAAATCTTCATACATCAAACACCCTTTAATTTTGATCTGTTATCTTTATGCCGGCTGTCATAAGTACCCTACACTCTAATTGGTAGGCCATGATGTGAACCGAAAACAATAAAACCCCATTTATTGTGTTTGTTTTTAACTGACTTTTTGAAAAATGCGAACATCAAAGTGACATCGCTAATTAAACTAAGATAATGTTCCTGTTTTTAGCCTCTTAATAGCTTTCATTTGAGTGGTCTTGCCGGCATCGATTTTACCCCCGCAAAGATAATTAATGAGGCTGTAGGACGTTTTGCCAATTAAAATCTACAAACATGACGTAAGTCAGGTGTATCATAATAATTTAATTCAAAACAATAAAAGACATGAACATTGAACATGCTTTAAAAAAACTGTTGTTCTTCACTTTACAGGAGATACGAAAAGCTCTTAATTAATAATAATTGCAGCAGCTGCAGAAGAGTCGCGGTGGTCTGCAAGAACAGGTCAGTATAGAGACCGCGGTGGGTAGCTGGTAATTGGGGTAACCATAAATGTGCAATAATAGTCCCTGTTGTCAGTGTAATTGGAAGTTTTGAACAAACTTTCTCCTTCCAGTATGAATACGCGTTGGTTGTATATAACGCGTCAGAAAACAACGGTTGTTTAGAAAACTTTGCATGTGAACAACTTTTCCGTTTTTGATTCCTGTTATCCAGTAATAGGTGTTTGCTTGGGTTTTCTATTTACTAGCTGATAAATGGTCCCTAGGACAAGACCTCTGTGGTGAGCAGGCAAGTTGGAGCGTCACGTTGTGTCTCCTGGGCGCACACACACAAGAGGACGTGTTGCTGTGAAAGTTTGATTTGGTCCATAATTGATTTATTTTTCATTTTTTTGCAAAGAATAGCACACAGGAATACATCGATTTAACTTTGAGGAGGTCAGATCCTCGATGCTCGTTTCTGTAATTCATGGTCAAATCAGTTTGTATCGAGGGGACAATCCGCAGGGTACAGATTTGACCCCCGCCACTTGATGTTCTGGCGAAAATGGGATGTTTCCACAAAGGGATCAGTGTCCTTAGAATATCATCTCTTAGTGCAACGTATGTACAGTAGAACAATATCAGTAAAGGACCGCAAACGAAAATGCTGTAAGTGTACGTGGGATCTAGTAAAACAGACCTGATCAGCCAAAGAAATACTCAAATGACAAACATAGCAACAAGGCTGATCTGACTACGTAGAAAGATTTGACTTTGCAAGACATCAACACGACTCTAATAAACTTGACCACAACAGGGTTGCAGCCGTAGACAGCTGTCTACGGCTGCAACTCTCCTCTGTTAAAGTTCTATTAGTGTCGTGTTGATGTCTTCCAAAGTCAACTCTTTCTACGTAGTCAGATCAGCCTTTCTGCTATGTTTGCAGCGTATATGTTTATCAGCGGTTTTGACAAACAAACGAGGCAAGTGGGTCATTCTGCCTTGTATCGCACAGTATTGACCCACTGGCCTCGTATGCGTGCCTTTTTAACAAAAGGATAATTGACCGCAGGCTCAGCTGTAATAACAGCCATTAGGTCTACAAGGAAACATAAGGTGCTCTTAACCAAGCAGAAGCACATGTTATAATTAAGTCATATGAATGTTTGTGCGTTTTTCTGAGCTTGGGAGCGCCTACGTTTTTCTTTTTTGGTTCGAGCTCTTATCGGTTCCCTGCCTTTTTTGAATTGGTAGCGCTGCAATTTTAAAAGCAGGGATTTTTTGTTGTCCTTAGATAACTGCTCTTTTAAAGTAAAATAAAAGTACAGTAAGTTTCTTTTCGTTCCCGATTAAATTACAGGTCTTGAAAAGTAGATTCAGGAGAATCGTTGCTTCAACAGAGCATGATGAAAGCCAGTCTCCAATCATTCTTGTTCTCATAGCCTTGTTACCCAAGCGCTCCCTTTTCGCTTACGCGCTGTCATTTTTTGCGCGAAGTAGTGACGTCATCTGACGAAGACGCACTCGCACAAGCAACCTATTCCCAGGTCCTCACACGCAGTTCGCGCACGCCTGTAAAAGGAAAAGTACTCGACACTAAACTGATTCTTCCAGGGTTGAGATGTGGGTGTTCTTATGAAGAAGGCTGTCCGTTGCGGTTAAACCTTGGCAAGGTTGCCATGTTAAACGTATTGGATCCTATAGTTTTTACTGGACCAGCATTTCCTGTGCACTGGGTGATGTTTCTTTGAGGTTCAGCTCCATTGCATCGTTTGCAGAATTTTGCCTTTGAGAGACCTCGCACTCTCTTACTGGTGGTGAAGCACAACATAATGAAAAACCCTGAAACATCGAATAGATAGCAGTTCCTCGCTATGGTTTCGACCGATTCTGAGCACTTATAAGTTAATTTTGTAAAGCACAGATGTAACAACTAAGCTTGGTTCTATTTTAGTGTAAAGAGTGTCCTTTTGAGGGAACCTTGTCCTTTTGAGGTCTACTCGTGCACTATATTAGCAGTATATCTAGACTGAAAACTATGCAGTACTTTCTTTAAACGATTTATTTGGTAAAGAAAGTGATTAGACGTACCTTGCATACTGTTTATGACAGTGGCCGGATACTGCAGGAATGCCGCTTGTTGCCAATTGGCGATGAGTGTCAGAATCCAAGTCAGTCCCATGACTGTGGTTAGTTCAATGCAGATCAAAATTAGCGACACTTGGCAAGTGTTCGCTGCTGCTAGGCCAACCCCCTGGGGACAAATACAAAATACGTTTTGTCCGTTTTTCATGAAGTTTATGGAGTGCAAATTTTCCATCGGTCTAAAATCATTCTATCTTAACATAACATGACTTACTTGTTGTAAGTGGCGAATGGCGTGAATATTTTTCGTCAAGCAAACTACATTGAAGACCAAAGCGAGGCTCACAGGTGTCACCATGGCAACAACTATTGCTGTTTCGTTCGATATCCAGCAATAGAACAAATTTCCTGTAGTAGAAAACGCACAAACTGTCGAATTTTTTGTGGCTAAAAATCTAAAATCTTGAACGAGAATCACTTCGTCTGAATTATTACCATCAAAATTAATATATCAGGGGCATGCACCCAAAGAGAAAATTTTAGCAAAATACTTGAAATATATGTTTCTGCTTTCTTAGATTGTTTCAGAGCTTTGTAAAGGCATATGTGTGTAAGCAGATACAGGTTCATCTCTTCGGCGAAAATTTAAGCTGCAGAAAATTTTAGGAATCAGAATACACTGTAAACCACATATTTGTCCCTCTGAAAACAAAGAGAGGATATTAGACGGCGGCGCAAAGATATGAATTTTATTTTCGAGTGGTAAAATATTGGTTTTTACCACGAGAAAATGAAATTCATATCTTCAAGCTGCCGTGTTATTTTCTTTTTATTACATAGACGAGTATTTTCGCACAAAAAAACAATGAAAAAGCGGGAAATGACGTCATCAATACCCTCACTAGTGAGGATATGGAAAATACGTCACTCGAGCCCCGGATGTAGTTTCGTACGAACTTTACGAGAGTCTTACGAGAGTGGCCTATTTTCCACTAAAACACTCTTGTTTATATTTAATAATAGGAATTAATAGGTCCTCTTGTTACGAAAGTCTGAGGTGACGTTTCTTCAAAGAATTCTCTAGTTTTCACTGCGGTTAAATCCGAATATTTCAGGCGACTTAGGTCTTCAGAACAGTTCTTCAACCAAACGAACCGTTGGGTGCCCCTGATATATTTCAAACTTCAAGTTAACAAAAATGCGTCACTCTATTTTTCTAGACACAAACCATATCCAAAGTGAAATGTTTCTGTGAAGTCCAACACAGCGCACAAAACCACAGCTACTGCAGGGACTCCCCAGCCGACAATACAGTACTTGATGAATGTCTTTCTGATGTCACCCGCCTGTCTTCTTGTATCACGAGCTGTGCAGCAAATAAAAAAAGAGAAGAAAAAGAAAATAAGGGGAGGTAATTTTTTCGGTTAATGACTGCACTTGATAAAAAATGCTGGATTCTTTTCGTTCAAGGATAACCCAAAAAGAAATGATATTGTATCATGCAATTTCGATGCAGAGGACGTGATTTTTTTGCCGAGATAGACCCATTTGCGGTTTTTGCCACTTAAGGTATTGGCTATGTAGCTTAAATATATCAACACTGCTGGGAGAAGCATAAAAATGCCAAGTTTGAGAGTTGTATCTTGTAAAATCGCAAAGTCATAGCTAATTCACAAAATCAGGAAAATCAGGCACATACCTCACCCTCTCCCCTCCGAGAATACAAACGCCTGTAAAATTTCCCGAGTTTCAGCAGTGTCCGATAGATTCTAGCTACGTGACCACTATTGAGACTAGTTGAAAAAACTGTAAAAGGGTCTATTATTTTCTACAACTTTCCTCTACTGAACATCTTAACTCTGATGTCAGGACCCAACCTTTCTCTTTGAAACGTCTTGAAGTTGGAGGGTTTTGCTTACCTTGCACTTTAAAAGTACTTGCAGTATCAAACGCCATGACACTCACATCCATGAAAAAAGCAGCGAGAACAAAGAAATGAAGACAAATGGCGACAACCTTGCAGACAGAATCAACTTCTTTGGACTTTACAGCACACACAAAAATTACTTGATAACATCGCAATGCCCATGATAAGCTAATGAGACATTTTCCTGGAAGATTGCGAAGTTCTTTGAAAGACAGGCAAACGGCGAGCAGAAAACACAGCGAGATGATTGACAGTAGTGTTCCTGTAAATGTAATATAACCTTGAACAGCTGGAAATTCATGCTGCTGAAACGTTTCATATTCTGGACACAAAACGTAAATAATATTTTCTTTGGGCTTCATCGCTTCCTTGTCAGAAACGACTTGTTGTGGTGTAAGCACTTTCACGGCAACGCTTGTGTTTAAGTTTATCTGCGTTGATTGGTTTATCAGTGAAGTGAGAAGGAAGCACGTTTTATCTCCATAAGTGATTGTACAGTTCTTCATAGCTGAACTGCAGTTTAACACTTGTGCTGTCAGTTTGGAGCCTTGTGTGGAGGGTTGGGCTGTCTGTGGTTCTTCTTTCTCAGGGATCCCATTTGAGGTCACATTAAAGAGGATTGACAGAGGAGGAAATACAGGCCCAGTGGTTTCGCTATGCGTTCCCTCTTGTCTTCCCTCAGGATTACAAAGTGCACAATGAGGGTTTCTGTAAAAGTATTTTAAGTTCTCATCTTTAACTGAAAAGGCCATAGAATACAAGTAGCACAATTCTTTGATCGTAGACATCACTGGTAGCTGATTAGAGTCACATTGTAAATCATGTACCACACAAGACTTGTAACGGCGCTCAATGTTTGGAAAGAATGAATATTCCACGAACACTTGTCCTTTTCTTGAACAAACTTCTTTACAGCTGCATTACCGTTTTCAGGAGGTTGTAAACTGTCTAAACATGTTACGTTAAAGCCCCAAAAAGACAAGTTTCGGCCATTGTTGTATCTGCCACAAGCAATGCTTCTGTATGTGACGTTGTTGTTCCAATCAAAGACTGGCAATTCTTGCATCAGCGACATATTAAGCCGTTGAACGGTTTGGCAGTCGTTTGTCTTTTGAGTGTTGGACAAACTGCATGTAGATGTCATGATTACTCCGGACCATGAGACGTCATTGATGTCTCCACAAGTCATACTTCCATCAACAGAATTTCCCGTCTCACCACATCTGTCAAAAAAGCACACTTTTTTATGCACAATCTGAAAACAATAGACTAGCATCAACATCCACGAAAAGAAAAAGAACACTTTTTGCAATAATAGAAAACACGCGTCCTGCAAATTGCCATCCTCTTAGTAGCTCTACATCTTTGATTTGTTCTCAGATGTTTGATCATTTCCAATATTTTCAATTAATTCGATGCACTACTGACATGCATTGATGGAATTTTTACAGATGCTACACAAAGTTTGTTTCGTTCAGAGATGAAAGAACGTATTGCTTCCGCTTCAGTTCTTGGGCTACCATAGTAGTTCAATTAGTGTTGTATGTTTCATTCGCGCCATTTTGTTTCAAATGATTCTTTTTTCCATTAAACCTGATTAATCAACCAAAATCTGTCTAAAAAGAGCAAGACTTGTCATGATAAACGATTTTAGATTGTTTGGTTAAAGGAGAAGGTCACTCCAGAAAAGGTGTATTTTTTGAAATCGCCAATAAAAAGATACTACTACGTTGAGTTACTGACCGTGGTTTTAGCTTGTAAAGTGTATCCGATCCCACTGAAATTCCTCTCCAAAGAGGGCCAAAATTCAACACTGCGCGACGCCATTTTGAATTGTCCGTGACGTCAAATTGTGCCACGAGACCAGCGGTCAGAGCCCACGTTACCCGAGCAACTCAACTTAGTGTTATCTTTTTATTGGCGATTTAAAAAAATACACCGTTTCTGGAGGGACCTTCTTCTTTAAGGTGATTCCATCGAAAAAAAAGTTGTAATGAGAATTTGTTGAAACTTTGCACAGTTATAAGACTATATGCATTATTCTTGCATCAGGAGCCATAATCAGGGACGGAGACCGTAAGTGCGGGGTCCACGCGGCCCCATCAAAAAAGACAAATGTGCTATTTTTAGAAAAAATTGCGCCACCCTCAATGTCATAAACGCGCGTGGCTACACGCAAATTTGCGTACAACGAGGGCGTGCTGGATTTGACCAAGATGGTTATAATTATTTGATATCCGGTATGCCCGAGTACACAATTGTTTTTATTATTAAAAACGCAATCACTAATTGCTATAAAATCAAGACAGAGAAAAAAAGAGAGAGAAACTCCGAGATAAAAGGGAATAAGAATCGATCGCGATCACATGACTGACCGAAAAAGGCGCCAAAACCTTGCGAAGTGTTGCAGCGTTTCTTTGCGGAGCTGAATGAATCAATGAAACTGCTCTGAAGTGAACGTATAAGCACAAGGTCTGGGAAAAATCTCCCAATTATGGGCTCTGAAATGTGGTACGTGTTCGTCGTTCAAAGCGGATTGAAGCTGTACGATCTCACCGTTATGGCTGCGGGAGTTCAAATGAACGAGTTTGAAATCGCTCCGTTCGCACAACGCTGACAACGGAGCCATCATGTGTTTGTTCACAGGCTTACCATCCTCTGTTTGTGTGGTGGGCTGTGCATTTTTAATGGCTGTGTCGGTTTATCAAATTAGCAAAACTAAAGCCTAAATTTAGTTGTTTTAAAACTGAGGAAAATGAAATAAAAACTCATAAAATTGCTGCCATGGTGTTTTGATTTGTGTTTCTGTGTTTATTTTGACGATTTAAGGCTCGCGAAAACGATGTTTTCAAAATAACGGTCAGACTCGCTCAAAACTAGAGAAAGAGAACAAGGCATGCAACTAGGTGACCCGCAAATTACGTTGAACATTTCGCCAAAAAAGTCGTATTTGCCCGATTCACTCACCCAAAAAAATCTTAGCCCTCGAAAGAATAGTCTTCAAACAAAATTTTGGCCAAATTTGAGTTAGATTCGATCGCAGATAGACCTTTAGAATCGAGCCTAGACTTTTGAATACGACCGTCAATTTGCTTTCTCCCTATGATCTGCAAGAAATCCGAACTCATAGGAATTCGAAGAATGCATTTTTCCGTTAAAATTTGAATTCGCGGGCGACAAACTGCCGTCCCTGGCCTCCCCACGCGAAACTTTTAGTCCGTGACAAAATCTTCTCTGTGGTCACGCAAGTGGCGAGTTTGACCGACAAAGGAACCCAGTTGAAAGACACCCGATTTTATAAATTCCCCCTGCACGTAGACTGTGGTTCGCTGGGTGCAAAAATTCGAAACAAAACAAAATGGAAGACGCGGACTCAGGCCAGCCTAAGGCCAAGAAGAAAAAGACTGAAAAGGGAAATGAAAAACGGTGGTGGTATGTTGAATTGTTTTTTCTTCTTTATCATGTGTGTGTGTGCCATTTACCATTGCCAAACAACAGCAGCTATTAAGATCATGCGTAATCGTTTCGTTACGTTTAACTGGCTTGCATTTTTCCGTTTTCATGAAAGGTTAACACAGAATTATGAGTTAAAATCCGGAGAAAAAAATTTCCTCCGATGAGATTTTGGAGGTTAAACTGGCATTGAATTGAACATCATAAACCGAACATCAGCTTGAAACACAGCTTCATTGATCAGCTCACCACAGCTCAGCCCACAAAATTAGCTGACTATCGCGTCTTTTTTCCCGCGAACTGAAGGTATAGCAAGGAGACCTGTTGTCAGGCACTGTTCCATAGAAAACGGCAAAGTGACATTTAACTTAACATTTCTCGTACATTTTCTTTATTCTGAGTTACTGTAAAATAACATATTGCTGTTCTATGCTAGGCAATGTTTCGTACATCTTGTCAGACTCCCAAATATTGGTGAAACATTTAAAATTGAGAGACAAGTTGGAAGAAAAATAGCTTTTTGTAACAGCGCCCTTAGGGACTTTGACCAAAACAGCAAAGGCGATTAATGAACATTGAATTAATTTTTTTTTCAACGAAAACATTTGATTAAAACGAACTGCTGAAAAAGTAGGGGATCCATAACTCAACTTTTTGGATTTTGTCTGTGGCTAGGTTTAGGAAATAATACTAAAAGTAATCAATGGCGTGGTAATGAATTGTTGAGTAGTTTATTCCCGTTCAATGTAGTAGTAGAAGCTCGAAAATGTATTTGCATCTCACAGAATTCTTTACCCTGAAAAAATCAGTCTTCTTCCCCCACAAATGTAAGAATTCTAAGTACTTGAATTTTTGTGGTACCACCACCGTTTTCATTCCCCTTTTCGCTCTTTTTCTTCTTGACCTTAGGCTGGCCTGAGTCCGCGTCTTCCATTTTGTTTTGTTTTGAATTTTTGCGCCCAGCGACCCTCAGTCTACGCGCAGGGGAAATTTAAAAAATCGCATGTCTTTCAACTGGGTTCCTTTGTCGGTCAAACTCGCCACTTGGATGACCACAGAGAAGATTTTGTCACGCACCAAAAGTTTCGCGTAGGGAGACCAGGGACGGCAGTTTGTCGCTCGCGACAAATTCAAATTTTAACGGAAAAATTCAAATTTTAAAATTTGAATTAAAATTCGGTTAAAATTCAAATTTTAACGGAAAAATGCATTCTTCGAATTCCTTTGAGTTCGGATTTCTTGCAGATCATAGGGAGAAAGCAAATTGACGGTCGTATTCAAAAGTCTAGGCTCGATTCTAAAGGTCTATCCGCGATCGAATCTAACTCAAATTTGGCCAAAATTTTGTTCGAAGTCTATTCTTTCGAGGGCTAAGATTTTTTTGGGTGAGTGAATCGGGCAAATACGACTTTTTTGGCGAAATGTTCAACTGGGTAGTGTAATTTGCGGGTCACCTAGTTGCATGCCTTGTTCTCTTTGTCTAGTTTTGAGCGAGTCCGACCGTTATCTTGAAAACATCGCTTTCGCGAGCTTTAAAACGCCAAAATAAACACACAAACACAAATCAAAACACCATGGCAGCAATTTTATGAGATTTTATTTCATTTTCCTCAGTTTTAAAACTCCTAAATTTCGGCTTTAGTTTTGCTAATTTGATAAACCGACACAGCCATTTTAAATGCACAGCCCACCACACAAACAGAGGATGGTAAGCCTGTGGTTTGTTTGATCGAACTGAAGACAGGATTAATAATTAAACTTGAACGATAATTACCATGCAGCTCACGGAAACAAGACTACGGAGGTGAGGAACATTAGAATTCACCATCATACTTTTTAAACGCAAACCACAAAACGCAGTTTTTCTTAATTTAGAGCCCGCCGACGGAATGGTAAAAATAACACTCAAACAACTGTGAAAGCGATTCAACGTATTTTACATGGCATCCGACTTGTGTCTAAATGTCTGGAGCTGCTCAAGGGAACACAGATAGAGCCACAACGAGTACAGGTAAACCAGTGTCAATTTTGTGTGGTATAGCCAAAAAATGTCGCCTTTTCTGGTACTGGATTTGTTCAATGCTTGTCGTTCAGACTGTTGCATGATTTTTGTACTGACTCTTCATAAAAAGTGTGACAATTTTTATTAAATGCTTCTTTCCAATTTTACTGTGCTTTATTTTGTCTTGTCTCGATATTTCGGAGTCAAAGCGTTCAGCATGAAACCTGCTGTTTGTGAAATTTTAAGAACAAGTGATTGACTGGACGATGAAAGAAATTGTAAACAAAGCGCTAAATGCTTAAAATTCTATTTCAGTTTCTTTTCGTCCTAAGAAATCGAGCACTCTGAAACAACTTAGATTTGTGTCTCAGTGACGTTCAGTCGTAATTTCTTCTTAATTTTGCTTCGATACAAAGTGATTTTTCTCGCCGGGTTGCTGGCAGAGAAAAATAATTAAGCTCACTCTGTCGTTGAAACCCTTGCCACATCCACTGCGCTATGTATCCCTTCTAGGTTCGTAAATTGCCCAGAAAGTAATATTAAGTACTAGGGCAGCATGGAGTTTCACTTCATTTTTCTCCTTCTCATCGACGGAAGTAGTTTTTTTTCTCTTGGTGTTTTTCCAGTTCTCTATTTTGTCGACGATTGATAACGCACCACGAGAGCATTTGATTGAAAACAAGGCGCGCTTTTCACTATTCTTGGTCTTCATTATAAACATTTCGGCCATTTCGGTAAAGGCGGGCATTATTTCAGAAAACATACGCTGAGAAATCTCGACAGACATTTTCTTTGCTGACTCGGTATTTGAATATATGTTAATACATATTCGAGATGTATTTTCCCTTTTTCTGCCTGATTCGCCTTCAACTGAATTTTTCGTAGTTCGACGCCATTTTTGCCCGTAAAACGTTTCTTCCTTCTAACGGGGAAATCCTCGTCCGGCATGTCCGACACATCTTCGCCACAGGATTTTTCTAAAATATTCTCACTGCCATAATCGGAATCACTTGTATAATCCTCATATCCAGAGTCACTATCCAGAAAGTTCTCCCCAAGGGCTTGCCTCAAATTAGGAAGTGACACTGATGACAGAAATTGAATTTATTCATCTCCAACAAAGGTAATTTCCGACGCCATTTTGTTTGTTTTTCTCTGCGCGGAGTCCTCGCAACACACGCGCGATGGCGCAATTTTTTCTAAAAATAGCACATTTGTCTTTTTCGATGGGGTAAACGCCAATACTGAAAATGGCAGTTAGTTACGGTCTCCATCCCCGATTATGGCTCCTGTCTTGCATATGTTACAGGAAAACGCCTTAAAGTTGCCGTTAAAATGAAAGTAATGAAATAATAGGCAAATCGAGCGTTACACGCTTCCATTGAAACGCCTAAAGATTGTAATAGTGAATTAATCGGAATATTCGAAAATTGAATCATGAAAAATTCTTCAAATTTGGATATATCATGTATAGTGGAATTTCTTAAATAAATGGAATAAAAAAGTAGGATCACCGAGTTTGTTATGGAGAAAACGAAAATTTATTTCTCTGAACAGCTTAGCCGGTTTTTATAGAAAATCTATCGAGTGCCGAACGTGCGGCGCTCGTGCACGTGCTAATCACGCAAAAAATGATGCGCAGAAAGGATTTGCAATGCAATTGGATGGAATCGCTTTAATTTCCTCAGTTTTGGGTTCAATTTCATACACGGAACAACAAATCAAAGAATTATTTGCTTTAGCTCTTTATTTTAAATCTCCCCGTTAAGATAGACCACCGTTTGTTAACATAAGCTATGCTTTAAGGAAAGTTTCTATGGCTACAATATTTTTCTAAAATTCAGAAACAAAGAAAACAGTGAAGATAAGAGTTCAACCTTGTCACAATACAAGCTTTTCGCCACAAATTATAAACCACTTTTCGTGTTTAAATGGAAAGAAGTTTTAGCTGCAGTGTCATTAAAACAATGGTATTAGCTAGTCGACTTTTCTAAAAGCAACACATAAACAAAAATAATTTTGACAGTGTTTTAATTTTTTTTCTTTTTCTCGATTCTTACCGCATATAGAAGTCCAAGCAACAGTCACCCCAAGGTTTACAATCCATGTCACAGTAACACCACTTAGGATCGCTTCTTTCTTCTGAGAAACATCTGCCTTCACACGACTGGGCTGAAGATTGATTCTCATGAAATACTGCATCAATGAAACTCCCTTCTTGTGGCACAGTAATGTTATGCTGATGGAGTAGTTGAAGAAGTTTTTTCAAACTAATAATTTCTCCCTTAAACTTCACAACAAAGTCTTGGCCGGCTGAATCTAAATTAGGGTGAAGCAAATTAATTAAGCTACCTTTTTCTAAACTAACATAGTGTTAATCAAAAATTCGTTCAGGCAAAAACAAATTCAATACAACATCGTTGTTTTGCGGCCACAGATTCTCCTCACTTCCTAAAATAACAGTAAATTGATCAAGGTCAGCAAGTGAGCTAACTCAAGCGAAACAGACGTGGTAATTCAACTTTTTCTAGGACAATGAAAGAGCTTGATCGACATCATCGACAACATCAACCTACCCACTGGCAATGGAAATTCCTCAGAATCGTTCTTCCCAGTTAAGGCCTCAGTGCCGGTGCTGTTGTAATGTAGCAAGTTCTCTTGACATTTTGATGGCCCAGTAAGGGTAAAAACAACAACTGTCACAGCAAAAGTTGACATCAGATTTGAACGCCTTCTCATTTTCTTGCAACAGTAAATTCCTCGAAGGAAATCTTCATACATCATACACCCTTTGATCTGTTGCGCTTTATGCGGGCAGTTAAATTAAAAATACCCCACACTCCGGTAGGCCATTGTGTGAGCCGAAAACAATAAAACCATATTTAGTATGTTTGTTTTTATCTCACCTTTTGAAAAATGCCAATATCAAAGTGATATTGCTAATAAAACTATGACAATTTTCCTGTTCTTAGCCCCTTAATAGCTTTCATTTGAGTGGTCTTGTCGGTTGCATCGATTCCTCTGAATTTTTACCTCCGCAAAGAGAATTAATGACCCTGTAAGGCTTTTTGTCAAGTAAAATCTTCAAACATGACGTAAGACAGGTGTATCGTAGTAACTAAATTCAAAAAAATAAAAGACAAATTTTCATTGAACTTGTTTTAAAAAACTGTTGCTCTTCACTTTACAGACGATATTACAAGCTTTTAATTAATAATAACTGTGGCAGCCGCAGAAAAGTCGGGGTGATCTACAAGAACAGGTCAGTATAGAGTCCGTGGTGGGTAGCTGTTGATTGAGGTAACCATAAATGTACACTGGTAGACCCTGTTACCAGTGTAATTGGAAGTTTTGAACAAACGTTCTCGTTCCAGTATGAATACGTTGGTTGTATATAACGCGTCAGAAAACAACGGTTGTTTAGAAAACTTTGCATGTGAACAACTTTTCCGTTTTTGATTCCTGTTATCCAGTAATAGGTGTTTGCTTGGGTTTTCTATTTACTAGCTGATAAATGGTCCCTAGGACAAGACCTCTGTGGTGAGCAGGCAAGTTGGAGCGTCACGTTGTGTCTCCTGGGCGCGCACACACAAGAGGACGTGTTGCTGTGAAAGTTTGATTTGGTCCATAATTGATTTATTTTTCATTTTTTTTGCAAAGAATAGCACACAGGAATACACCGATTTAACTTTGAGGGGGTCAGATCCTCGATGCTCGTTTCTGTAATTCATGATCAAATCAGTTTGTATCGAGGGGACAATCCGCAGGGTACAGATTTGACCCCCGCAACTTGACGTTCTGACAAAAATGGGAAGTTTCCACAAAGGGATATGTCCTTAGAATATCATCTCTTAGTGCAACGTATGTACAGTGGAGCAATATCGGCAAAGAACTGCAAACGAAAATGCTGTAAGTGTACGTGGGATCTAGTAAAACAAACCTAATCAGCCAAAGAAATACTCAAATGACAAACATAGCAACAAGTACAGTAAGCCCTTCTTTCGTTCCCGATTAAATTACAGGTCTTGAAAGGTAGATTCAGGAAAATCGTTGCTTCAACAGAGCATGATGAAAGTCAGTCTCCAATCATTCTTGTTCTCATAGCCTTGTACCCAAGCGCTCCCTTTTTGCTTACGCGCTGTCATTTTTTGGGCGAAGTAGTGACGTCATCTGACGAAGACGCACTCGTACAAGCAACTTATTCCCAGGTCCTTCACGCAGTTCGCGCATGCCTCTAAAAGGAAAAGTAGACCTCGACACTAAACTGAAGCTTCCAGGGTTGAGATGTGGGTGTTTTTATGAAGAAGGCTGTCCGTTGCGGTTAAACCTTGGCAAGCTTGCCATGTTAAACGTACTTGATCCTGTAGTTATAACTGGATCAGCATTTCCTGTGCACTGGGTGATGTTTCTTTGAGGTTCAGCTCCATTGCATCGTTTGCAGAATTTTGCCTTTAAGAGACCTCGCACTCTCTTACTGGTGGTGAAGCACAACATAATGAAAAACCCTGAAACATTGAATAGATAGCAGTTCCTCGCTATGGTTTCTACCGATTCTGAGCACTTATAAGTTAATTTTGTAAAGCACAGATGTAACAACTAAGCTTGGTTCTATTTTAGTGTAAAGAGTGTCCTTTTGAGGGAACCTTTTTGAAACGTGTCCTTTCTATGAAGTGTCCTTTTGAGGTCTACTCGTGCACTATATTAGCAGTATATCTAGACTTAAAACTGTGCATTACTTTCTTTAAACGATAATTTATTTGGTAAAGAAAGTGATTAGACGTACCTTGCATACTGTTTATGACAGTGGCAGGATACTGCAGGAATGCCGCTTGTTGCCAATTGGCGATGAGTGTCAGAATCCAAGTCAGTCCCATGACTGTGGTCAGTTTAATGCAGATCAAAATTAGTGACAGTTGGCAAGTGTTCGCTGCTGCTAGCCCAGCGCCCTGGGGACAAAAACAAAATACGTTTTGTCCGTTTTTCATGAAGTTTATGGAGTGCAAATTTTCCATCGGTCTAAAATCATTCTATCTTAAAACTGACATGACTTACTTGTTGTAAGTGGCGAATGGCGTGAATATTTTTCGTCAAGCAAATTACATTGAAGACCAAAGCGAGGCTCACAGGTGTCACCATGGCAACAACTATTGCTGTTTCGTCCGATATCCAGCAATAGAACAAATTTCCTGTAGTAGAAAACGCACAAACTGTTGATTTTTTGTGGCTAAAATCTAACAACCCGTTTCCCAGAACAGTTGTTTTGTACCCAGAGATGGTGTCTGGAACAAGAATCACTTCGTCTGAGTTATTACCATCAAAATTAATATATCAGGGGCATGCACCCAAAGAGAAAATTTTAGCAAAATACTTGAAATATATGTTTCTGCTTTCTTAGATTGTTTCAGAGCTTTGTAAAGGCATATGTGTGTAAGCAGATACAGGTTCATCTTTTCGGCGTGTTTGGCTGAAAACTTAAGCTGCAGAAAATTTTAGGAATCAGAATACACTGTAAACGACATATTTGTCCCTCCAAAAACAAAGAGATTATATTACACGGCGGCGCAAAGATATGAATTTTATTTTCGAGTGGTAAACTATTGGTTTTTACCACGAGAAAATGAAATTCATATTTTCAAGCTGCCGTGTTATTTTCTTTTTATTATATAGACGAGTGTTTTCGCAAAAAAAAACAATGAAAAAACGAGAAATGACGTCATCAATACCCTCACTAGTGAGGATATGGAAAATACGTCACTTGAGTCCCGGATGTAGCTTCGTATGAACTTTACGAGAGTCTTACAAGTGGCCTATTTTCCACTAAAACACTCTTGTTTATATTTAATAATAGGAATTAATAAGTCCTCTTGTTACGAAAGTCCGAGGTGACGTTTCTTCAAAGAATTCTCTAGTTTTCACTGCGGTTAAATCCGAATATCTCAGGCGACTCAGGTCTTCAGAACAGTTCTTCAACCAAACGAACTGTTGGGTACCCCTGATATATTTCAAACTTCAAGTTAACAAGAATGCGTCACTCTATTTTTCTGGACTGTTTTTATTTGTATCCATGTTCTTCTCTAGCCATCACGTCTTCTATGTACACAAACCATATCCAAAGTGAAATGTTCCTGTAAAGTCCAACACAGCGCACAAAACCACAGCTACTGCAGGGACTCCCCAGCCGACAATACAGTACTTGATGAATGTCTTTCTGATGTCACCCGCCTGTCTTCTTGTGTCACGAACTGTGCAGCAAAAATAACGAGAAGAAAAAGAAAATAAGGGGAGGTAATTTTTTCGGTTAATGATTGCACTTGATGAAAAAATGCTGGATTCTTTTCGCTCAAGGATAACCCAAAAAGAAATGATATTGTATCATGCAATTTCGATGCAGAGGACGTGATTTTTTTTTTGCTGAGATAGACCCATTTGCGGTTTTTTCCACTTAAGGTATTGGCTATGTAGCTTAAATATGTCAACACTGCTGGGAGAAGCATAAAAATGCCAAGTTTGAGAGTTGTATCTTGTAAAATCGCAAAGTCATAGCTAATTCACAGAATCGGGAAAATCAGGCACATTCTTCACCTCCTCCCCTCCGAGAATACAAACGCCTGTAAAATTTCCCGAGTTTCAGAAGTGTCCGATAGTTTCTAGCTACGTGACCACTATTTAGAGTAGGTGAAAAAACTGTAAAAGGGTCTATTATTTTCTACAACTTTCCTCTACTGAGCATCTGAACTCTGATGTCAGGACCCAACCTTTCTCTTTGAAACGTCATGAAGTTGGAGGGTTTTGCTTACCTTGCACTTTAAAAGTACTTGCAGTATCAAACGCCATGACACTCATCCATGAAAAAGCAGCGAGAACAAAGAAATGAAGACAAATGGCGACAACCTTGCAGACAGCGTCAACTTCATTGGACTTTACAGCACACAGGAAAATTACTTGATAACACAGCAATGCCCATGACAGGCTGATGAGGCATTTTCCAGGAAGATTGCGAAGTTCTTTGAAAGACAGGTAAACGGCGAGCAGGAAGCACAGCGAGATGATTGAGAGTAGTGTTCCTGTAAATGTAATATAACCTTGAACAGCTGGAAATTCATGCTGCTGAAACGTTTCGTATTCTGGGCACAAAATGTAAATAATATTTTCTTTGGGCTTCATCGCTTCCTTGTCAGAAATGATGTGTTGTGGTATAAGCACTTTCACGGCACCGCTTGTGTTTAAGTTTATCTGCGTTGATTGGTTTATCAGTGAAGTGAGAAGCAAGCACGTTTTATCTCCATAAGTGATTGTACAGTTCTTAATAGCTGAACTGCAGTTTAATACTTGTGCTGTCAGATTGGAGCCTTGTATGGGAAGTTGGGCTGTCTGTGGTTCTTTTTTCTCAGGGATCACATTTGAGGTCACATCAAAGAGGATTGACAGAGGAGCAAATAGAGGTGGCCCACTATGTTCCACATCACGCGTTCCCTCTTGTCTACCCTCGGGATTACAAAGTGCACAATGAGGGTTTCTGTAAAAGTATTTTAAGTTCCCATCTTTAACTGAAAAGGGCATAGAATACGAGTAGCACAATTCTTTGATCGTAGACATCACTGGCAGCTGCTTAGAGAGACATTGTAAATCGTGCACCACGCAAGACTTGTAACGGCGCTTAAGGTTTGGAAAGGATGAATATTTCCACGAACATTCGTTCTCTTCTTCAACAAACTTCTTTACAGCTGCAATGCCGTTTTGAGGAGGTTGTAAACCGTGTAAACATGTTATGTTAACGCCCCAAAAAGACACGTTTCCGCCATTGTTGCATCTGGCACAAGCAATGCTTCTGTATGTGACGTTGTTGTTCCAATCAAAGACTGGCAATTCTTGCTGCAGTGTCATATTCAGTCGTTGAACGGTTTGGCAGTCGTTTGTCTTTTGAGTGTTGGACAAACTGCATGTAGATGTCAGGATTACTCCGGACCATGAGACGTCATTGATGTCTCCACAAGTCACATTTCCATCAACAGAATTTCCCGTCTCACCACATCTGTCAAAAAAGTACGCTTTTTTATGCACAAACTGAAAACAATAGTCTAGCATCAACATCCACGAAAAGAAGAAGAACACTTTTTGCAAAAATAGAAAACACGCGTCCGGCAAATTGCCATCCTGTTAGTAGCTCTACATCTTTGATTTGTTCTCAAATGTTTGATCATTTCCAATATTTTCAATTAAATCGATGCACTACTGACATGCATTGATGGATTTTTTACAGATGCTACACAAAGTTTGTTTCGTTCAGAGATGAAAGAACGTATTGCTTCCGCTTCAGTTCTTGGGCTACCATAGTAGTTCAATTAGTGATGTATGTTTCATTCGCGCTATTTATAGAAAAGGGTATTTTGTTTCCATTAAACCTGATTAATCAACCAAAATCTGTCTCAAAAGAGCAAGACTTATCATGATAAACGATTTTAGATTGTTTGGTTAAAGAAGAAGGTCACTCCAGAAACGGTGTATTTTTTGAAATCGCCAATAAAAAGATAACACTACGTTGAGTTACTGACGGTGGTTTTCGCTTCTAAAGTGTATCCGATCCCACTGAAATTCCCCTCGAAGGAGGGCCAAAATTCAACACTGCGCGCCGCCATTTTGAATTGTCCGTGACGTCAAATTGTGCCACGAGACCAGCGGTCAGAGCCCACGTTACCCGAGCAACTCAACTTAGTGTTATCTTTTTATTGGCGATTTAAAAAAATACACCGTTTCTGGAGGGACCTTCTTCTTTAAGGTGATTCCATCGAAAAAAAAGTTGTAATGAGAATTTGTTGAAACTTTGCACAGTTATAAGACGATATGCATTATTCTTGCATATGTTACAGGAAAACGCCTTAAAGTTGCCGTTAAAATGAAAGTAATGAAATAATAGGCAAATCGAGCGTTTACACGCTTCCATTGAAACGCCTAAAATCAGATTGTAATAGTGAATTAATCGGAATATTCGAAAATTGAATCATGAAAAATTCTTCAAATTTGGATATATCATGTATAGTGGAATTTCTTAAATAAATGGAATGAAAAAGTAGGGTCACCGAGTTTGTTATGGAGAAAACGAAAAGATAGACCACCGTTAAGACAGACCACCGTTTGTTAACATAAGCTATGCTTTAAGGAAAGTTTCTATGGCTACAATATTTTTCTAAAATTCAGAAACAAAGAAAACAGTGAAGATAAGAGTTCAACCTTGTCACAATACAAGCTTTTCGCCACAAATTATAAACCACTTTTCGTGTTTAAATGGAAAGAATTTTTAGCTGCACTGTCATTAAAACAATGGTATTAGCTAGTCGACTTTTCTAAAAACAACATATAAACAAAAATAATTTTGACAGTGTTTTAATTTTTTTTCTTTTTCTCGATTCTTACCGCATAGAGAAGTCCAAGCAACAGTCACCCCACGGTTTACAATCCATGTCACAGTAACACCACTTAGGATCGCTTCTTTCTTCTGAGAAACATCTGCCTTCACACGACTGGGATGAAGATTGATTCTCATGAAATACTGCATCAATGAAACTCCCTTCTTGTGGCACAGTAATGTTATGCTGATGGAGTAGTTGAAGAAGTTTTTTCAAACTAATAATTTCTCCCTTAAACTTCACAGCAAAGTCTTGGCCGGCTGAATCTAAATCAGGGTGAAGCAAATTAATTAAGCTACCTTTTTCTAAACTAACATAGTGTTAATCAAAAATTCGTTCAGGCAAAAACATATTCAATACAACATCGTTGTTTTGCAGCCACAGATTCTCCTCACTTCCTAAAATAACAGTAAATTGATCAAGGTCAGCAAGTGAGCTAACTCAAGCGAAACAGACGTGGTAATTCAACTTTTTCTAGGACAATGAAAGAGCTTGACCGACATCATCGACAACATCAACCTACCCACTGGCAATGGAAATTCCTCAGAATCGTTCTTCCCAGTTAAGGCCTCAGTGCCGGTGCTGTTGTAATGTAGCAAGTTCTCTTGACATTTTGATGGCCCAGTAAGGGTAAAAACAACAACTGTCACAGCAAAAGTTAACATCAGATTTAAACGCCTTCTCATTTTCTTGCAACAGTAAATCCCTCGAAGGAAATCTTCATACAACATACACCCTTTGATCTGTTGCGCTTTATGCGGGCAGTTTAATTAAAAATACCCCACACTCCGGTAGGCCATTGTGTGAGCCGAAAACAATAAAACCATATTTAGTATGTTTGTCTTTATCTCACCTTTTGAAAAATGCCAATATCAAAGTGATATTGCTAATAAAACTATGACAATTTTCCTGTTCTTAGCCCCTTAACAGCTTTCATTTGAGTGGTCTTGTCGGTTGCATCGATTCCACTGAATTTTTACCTCCGCAAAGAGAATTAATGACCCTGTAAGGCTTTTTGTCAAGTAAAATCTTCAAACATGACGTAAGACAGGTGTATCATAATAACTAAATTCAAAATAATAAAAGACAAATTTTCGTTGAACTTGTTTTAAAAAACTGTTGCTCTTCACTTTACAGAAGATATGACAAGCTTTTAATTAATAGTAACTGTGGCAGCTGCAGAAGAGTCGCGGTGAGCTACAAGAGCAGGTCAGTATAGAGACCGCGGTGGGTAGCTGTTGATTGAGGTAACCATAAATGTGCAATGGTAGACCCTGTTACCAGTGTAATTGGAAGTTTTGAACAAACGTTCTCGTTCCAGTATGAATACGTTGGTTGTATATAACGCGTCAGAAAACAACGGTTGTTTAGAAAACTTTGCATGTGAACAACTTTTCCGTTTTTGATTCCTGTTATCCAGTAATAGGTGTTTGCTTGGGTTTTCTATTTACTAGCTGATAAATGGTCCCTAGGACAAGACCTCTGTGGTGAGCAGGCAAGTTGGAGCGTCACGTTGTGTCTCCTGGGCGCGCACACACAAGAGGACGTGTTGCTGTGAAAGTTTGATTTGGTCCATTATTGATTTATTTTCCATTTTTTCGCAAAGAATAGCACACAGGAATACATCGAGTTCACTTTGAGGGGGTCATGTCCTCGATGCTCGTTTCTGCAATTCATGATCAAATCAGTTTGTACAGGGTACAGATTTGACCCACGCAACTTGAAGTTCTGGCGAAAATGGGAAGTTTCCACAAAGGGATATGTCCTTAGAATATCATCTCTTAGCGCAACGTATGTACAGTAGAACAATATCAGTAAAGGACCGCAAACGAAAATGCTGTAAGTGTACGTGGGATCTAGTAAAACAAACCTAATCAGCCAAAGAAATACTCAAATGACAAACATAGCAACAAGACTGATCTGACTATGTAGAAAGATTTGACTTTGCAAGACATCAACACGACTCTAATAGAACTTCACCACAGCAGGGTGCAGCCGTAGACAGCTGTCTACGGCTACAACTCTCCTCTGTTAAAGTTCTATTAGTGTCGTGTTGATGTCTTGCAAAGTCAAATCTTTCTACGTAGTCAGATCACCCTTTCTGCTATGTTTGCAGTGTATATGTTTATCAGCGGTTTCGACAAACAAACGAGGCAAGTGGGTCATTTCTGCCTTGTATCGCACAGTATTGTCGCACTCGCCTCGTTTGCGTGCCTTTTTAACAAAAGGATAATTGACCGCAGGCTCAGCTGTAATAACAGCCATTAGGTCTACAAGGAAACATAAGGTGCTCTTAACCAAGCAGAACTTGCACATGTCATAATTAAGTCATATGAATGTTTGTGCGTTTTTCCGAGCTTGGTAGCGCCTACGTTTTTCTTTTCTTGTTCGAGCTCTTATCGGTTCCCTGCCTTTTTTGAATTGGTAGCGCTGCAATTTTAAAAGCAGGGATTTTTTGTTGTCCTTAGATAACTGCTCTTTTAAAGTAAAATAAAAGTACAGTAAGCCCTCTTTTCGTTCCCGATTAAATTACAGGTCTTGGAAAGTAGATTCAAGAAAATCGTTGCTTCAACAGAGCATGGTGAAAGCCAGTCTCCAATCATTCTTGTTCTCATAGCCTTGTTACCCAAGCGCTCCCTTTTCGCTTACGCGCTGTCATTTTTTGGGCGAAGTAGTGACGTCATCTGACGAAGACGCACTTGTACAAGCAACCTATTCCCAGGTCCTCACACGCAGTTCGCGCACGCCTGTAAAAGGAAAAGTACTCGACACTAAACTGAAGCTTCCAGGGTTGAGATGTGGGTGTTCTTATGAAGAAGGCTGTCCGTTGCGGTTAAACCTTGGCAAGCTTGCCATATTAAACGTACTTGATCCTGTAGTTATTACTGGACCAGCATTTCCTGTGAACTGGGTGATGTTTCTATGAGGTTCAGTTCGATTGCATCCTTTGCATAATTTTTCTTTTAAGAGACCTCGCACTCTCTTACTGGTGGTGAAGCACAGCATAATGAAAAACCCTGAAACATGGAATAGATATCAGTTCTTTAGTCATCATCATCACCATCATCATCATCATCATCATCATCATCACATCCTTTATTTAAACACGATAAAAATTTGAAGCATAATGCTTGTGGGGTCGTGTAATTAATTAGGTATAATACTTAACTACGATACTTCTACTAAGAATATTTTTCGATAAGAAATTGAGCACAATGAATAAATGGCTAATAGAACTTAAAATCGTGGTATTGTCTGGGAAGCGACTGTGCACTAACCGATTCTGAGCACTTATAAGTTAATTTTGTAAAGCACAGATGTAACAACTAAGCTTGGTTCTATTTTAGGGTAAAAAGTGTCCTTTTGAGTTCTACTCGTGCACTGCATTAGCAGACATATCTAGACTGCAACCGCGCATTACTTTAAGCGATGTTTTGTTTGGTAAAGAAAGTGATTAGACGTACCTTGCATACTGTTTAGGACAGTAGCAGGATACTGCAGGAATGCAGCTTGTTGCCATTTGGCGATGAGTGTCAGAATCGAAGTCAGTCCCATGACTGTTGTCAGTTTGATGCAGACCAGAATTAGCGACACTTGGCAAGTGTTCGCTGCTGCTAGCCCGACGCCCTGGGGACAAAAACAAAATACGTTTTGTCCGTTTTCATGAAGTTATGTAGTGCAAATTTTGCACAGGTCTAAGTAAAACCATTCTATCTTAATATAACACGACTTACTTGCTGTAAGTGGCGAATGGCGTGAATATTTTTCGTCAAGCAAATTGCATTGAAGACCAAAGCGAGGCCCACAGGTGTCACCATGGCAACAGCTAGTGCTGTTTCTTCTGATATCCAGCAATAGGACAAATTTCCTGAAGTAGAAAACACACAAACTGTTGATTTTTTTGTGGCTAAAATCTGGCAAAACACGTTTTATTCATAAAGGACCATTTCTAGTTCCTAACAACCCGTTGTTTCCCAAAACAGTTTTTTGTACCCAGAGTGAATCACTTAATCTGGTTACTCCGGACCTCCGCAGGTGTCCTCCGGGAAAAAATTCGTATGCACGCCCTTTTAAAGGAAAACATGCCAAACTATATATTGTTGGAAAGTTTAACAAATGAAGATTTCGGTAAAAAATGTCATTTGCCGGTTTCTTCAATTCCACAAAAGGAAATCGCAGACAACCACAAAAATGATCATGTGTTATTAAAACAGGGTATCAAATCCAAGCGCATTGGCAAAATAACTTGACAGTGGTAATCGCAAAGGATCAATCATCTAAAGTGTGTGAGCATTTTTCGATGTTCTGACTGTCATAGAAATCCGCCGAACTTTGATGCACTGTTAATTCACTTATCTCATTCAATGACACATAGTCATTTTTGCGGTCATCATTGCAATTTTCTTCTGCGGAATTAAAAATTCGGCAATTCATATTTTTTCCCGAAATCTACATTTATACACCTTATTCCAAAATGGCGGAAAATACATCATTCTTTTGTCTCCATGTTAATTGGCCGTCGTTGCCTCTCTTTAAAGTGCCACTGAGACGAAAATTTGTAGGTCTATTTCGGCCAAATTCTGTCGCAGAATATCGCGTTGTGTCTATATTTACCCAGAAAACTGAACAAGAAACCGTCCATCCTAATATTTTTAAGCTCCAAAGTTGCGTAAAATGTGTCCGCCATTACTGAAAACGTGTTCCTGAGTGATTTAATAGCTTGTGACGTCAGAGGCTCACCTCAGTCGCGTTTCCTTGTGTTTTGACTCAAAATGCCTACCGTCGACTGCGAGACCCGAAGAGTATTTCTACGATTTGAAACAGTCTTTAGCTTCCAAAGCATCAGAGGATTCATTTCATTCGGCAAATGAAGAATTTTTCTTACCGTACGATGTAAGAACTGATGTCAGGAGATTTCAGCTTATAACAAACTTGTAAACAAACTGTTCAAAGTTGTTTTTCTCGCCATGCTGGCGGAAGTTCAAAATATGCGCAAAATGATGCTTACAGTGATTACAGTTCAGGCACAAGTTGCTCAAAGAGTACGAGATAAATCGCTGTCCAGCTATTTAAAAAACTGACCTATAAAAACTCTAGAATTTGATGCCTGCGAATTCTCCAGCATCGTGGATTGATTTTATTGTTCGCTTCGTTGGAGAAATAAAAGAAGCTATATTTTGTCTGCCGTTGTTTATATTTATATTGGGAAGCATTGAGATTTTTGGCCATTCTTAGCATAGTATGGGAAAAACTCTTGAAGAGCCGTAATGCTGTATTCATCTGGCAGTCAGCTGATGAAGCCTATCGTGTCAATCATAGTACAGTGGTCGCTTGCATAGAAACACAAGTGCTTGGGTTTCTAAATATTTTGAACAGTTTTTGTAGAATTCTTAACTTGAGCCGAAAAAAGTGAAATAAACCAAGACCTTTTTTTTAAGAACTGGAGGCCTTGTGTGACCGGAATCTAAATATTTGTCGTACAAATCAAAGCCACAAGGAAAATTTTCTGCTGCTCAACAACAACATGCGGACCGCCGAAGAAACGAAGCTTTCACTTGCTTTATTCATTGCGTAAAAATAATAACTTGATATCTAATCATTTTTCTTGGTAGTTCATTTACTAAGATTGCTATGACAATTATAAGAAATAACACTGTAAACCCCTTAGACAAATAGTGGCGTGTGATATTTTTCCCAACCACGCAAGACGATCCGAGCTGTTGAAGCCTTTATATATTTCGAATGATAATGTCAATCGACTCTTCACTGACAGGGAATAAGGAGAAAAGTTTCTCCACAGTCAGGATGGTATGCTATAAAATAAATGACCATGCTTCTAAGCAATTACTGCTTTGAAATTAACACACACGGAATCATTCCGTTTAGCTTTTTTTAAGTTAAAAAAAGCTAAGCAATACAAACTATTGGCTTAATCGCAGCGGTTCTGCATTCGCCCAGGATGCATTTTATGAGGACTACGCCGAAGATCTTCGCCCTAGCAGACGGCAGAACTGAAAGGGTTTTCCACAAGAAAAATAAACTTTAAAATACGTTAAAAGAAAATAAGTTTTTCTCCATGGTGGATGTGTTGAAAAAGAAACAAACTATCACTTCAGCTACGTTAAGATTAGCTACCTTTCGTCTCGTTTTTTCCGGATCTTTTTTCCATATACTTGGAATGGACAAAGGGGTAATCGACCTCTGGGATCCTTTGACATGAACAGCCCTCTGGAAACACTCGTCCGTGAAGTGATCGGAACAGCCGACAAAAATACCTCTCGGGTTGAAATTTTGCACTGTGTGTGATTACAAAAATGATTCATTTTTCCATTGCGGGTCCGCTCGCAAGGCTTTGATGAAGCGAAATACCACCTCGGTGGTTGGATTTATTGTTGTAGCATTGTACAACACAAGTAATACCCTTTATAACTGCTGCAGCAACGAAAATTTCAAGGTCGTACAGCAAACAGTTGGCAGGAAATCTTCCCTCCACGACAGTTAAATTTCTCGCGGCAAGTAAACGTATGAAGGTATTAGGTTTGAGGTGAGCCTCTAACGTCACTTCCGCTAATTCGCAAGCCAGCTTTCGGAACAAGGGCCAGTAATGGCGGCCGTAAAATCTCGACAAAAACCGTCCGAAAAAAGCGACTTCCAGTCGTCGTAGTGAGTTGAAATTTGGCATGGTGACTAACAACCACAGACTATTTTCGAAAATGCAAAAATATGGAATACCAAAATTCTGGTCCCAGTGGCACTTTAAGCCAAATACTCCTTTGAATTCTGCACATGGGATCGAGGCAACAAGGGCCAATTAACAAGTGGACAAAAGAGTAATGTACTTTCCGGCATTTTCGAATAAGGTGTATTACCCTTTCCAACGATATCTAGTTTACCGTGTTTTCCTTTAAAATGGCGCGCATACAAATCTTTTTCCGGAGAACACGTGAGGACACCCCCGAATGTCCGGAGTAACCTTAAGTTAACAAAAATGCGTCGCTGTGTTTTTCTAGGACTGTTGTTTATTTGTATCCATGTTCGTTTCTGGCCATCACATCATGAGTACTCTGTGTACAGGTTGTTACAAACCATATCTAAAGTGAAATGTTCCTGTAAAGTCCAACACAGCGCACAAAATCACAGCTACTGCAGGGACTCCCCAGCCGACAATACAGTACTTGATGAATGTCTTTCTGATGTCACATGCTTGTCTTCTTGTGTCACGAACTGTGCAGCAAAAGAGCGAGATGCAAATAATTAATGATTGAACTTGATGCAAAAATGCTCGATTCGTTCAAGGATCACCCCAAGAAGAAATGATATTGTCTCATGCAATTTCGATGTAGAGGACGTGATTTCTTTCTATTGAGATATATAGACCCATTTGTAGGTTTTTCCTACTTTAGGTGATTGGCCATGTAGCTTAAATATGTCAACACTGCGGGGAGAAGCATAAAAATGCCAAGTTTGAGAGTTGTATCTTGTAAAATCGCAAAGTTATAGTTTCACAAAATCAGGAATATCGGGCACAAGCTTCGCTCCCCCGCCCCCCTTTCCCAGCATACAAACGACTGTAAAATTTCCCGAATTTGTAGAGCCATAGTCTCCCTATCTTACACAATTCTCACTCTTAGTTATTTTACTAATTTTGAGATACTCTTTCCAGCGGTGTCGATAGATTTTAGATACGTGACCAATATCTAGAGTTGAAAAAACTGTAAAAAGGTCTATTATTTTCTACAAGTTTCCTCTACTGAGTATCTTAAATCTGATGTCAGGACCCAGCCTTTCTCTTTGAAACAGTTATGAAGTTGGAGGGTTTTGCTTACCTTGTGCTTTAAAAGTACTTGCAGTATCAAATGCCATGACACTCATCCATGAAAATGCAGACAGAACAAAGAAATGAAGACAAATGGCGATGAGCTTGCAGACAGCATCAACCTCTTTGGACTTTACAGCACACAGGAAAATTACTTGATAACACAGCAATGCCCATGATAAGCTAATGAGACATTTTCCTGGAAGATTGCGAAGTTCTTTGAAAGACAGGTAAACGGCGAGCAGAAAACACAGCGAGATGATTGAGAGTAGTGTTCCTGTAAATGTGATATAATTTTGAACAGTTGGAAATTCATGCTGCTGAAGCGTTTCATATTCTGGACACAAAATGTAAATAATTTTTCCTTTGGGCTTCATCGCTTCCTTGTCAGAAATGATGTGTTGTGGCGTCAGTACTTTCAAGGCACTGCTTGTGTTTAAATTTATCTGCGTTGATTGGTTGATCAGAGTAGTAATGTGCGCTCATCTGGCCAAATGTCCCACGGTAATTTGCATACACACCTCCTGTTCTGATTTGTGATTGGTTATGGGGTTGCGCATAGTAACGGGAAACCACTGCCCACGAAGGAGGGGCTTGCGGGCTCAAGGGGAAGGGACCGGAAGTCATAGGACCGGAAGTGACGTCACCGGAACCGGAAGTCACGTGATTTGGGAGGGGAAACCGCGGACCAGTGGGAAAAAGGGATCGTGGGCTCAGGGGAACCGGAAGTCACGTGTTTTGGGAGGGGAAACCGCGGACCAGTTAGGAAAAAGGGATCGTGGGCTCAGGCAACCGGAAGTCACGTGTTTTGGGATGGGAAAACCGCTGAGGAACGCGGGCTCAAAGTCCAAAGTCCAATTTAAGCATCGGGGGTGGTCCCTGGACTCAAAGAAAACGACGCCATGTTGGAAAACAAAAAAGGATTTATTCCATGTTACAAGCGACCACGTGGTGATCCATTTCAATGGTAAGAGTGTTCCTTTTTTAATGAATGTTCCTTTTTGATATGAGTGTTCCTATTCTGAAACTGCGCGAAACGACAGTGAACAAAACCTACCAGATTGTACGGGATCCGAAAACCTATCAACTCTACACCTTTCACGAATCCAAGTTGTAAAAATTGGTGTACGATAAGAGAGTGGTAGATCCCGTCAGTTTCCAGACTTATCCCTATGGATATCAGTGAGAGACACACTCATCGAAAAGGAAAAAAAAAACGACGCCATGTTGGAAAACAAAAAAGGATTTATTCCATGTTACAACCGACCACGTGGTGATCCATTTCAATGGTAAGAGTGTTCCTTTGGGATGAATGTTCCTTTTTGATATGAGTGTTCCTATTCCATGATGAGTGTTCCTATTAATGAGTTCCTTTTGATGATATGAATGTTCCTATTCCATAATGAGTATTCCTTTTGATGAGTTCCGTTTGATGAGTGTTCCTATTAGTTCCTTTTAATATCAATGTTCCTTTTAAGATGAGTTTTCCATTTTGATGGACCCATCAGGTATACTACTAAGAAGAGGCAAGCAATACCAATGACTTGGTGTACTCTTAGGAAAGGAGTCACGTGACGTCCGATATGGGTTGTCCAATTCGGTGAGGAGTGTTCCTTTTTTTCTAATATGAGAGTTCCTTTGAATGAGTTCCTTTTTAATATGAGTTGTCCTATTCCATGATGAGTGTTGTTATGAATTCCTTTTAATATGAGTTGGCCTATTCGATGATGAGTGTTCCTATTATAATATGAGTTCCATTTTCCTTTTGATGAGAGTTGAGCACAGCAGCAGCAAAGATTTCAGGTCCTCCAATAAACTGGTGGTGTCTTGGATGAGGCTGAGGGCAAGACGAGGCAACCAACACCTACGGAGAGCAGTCAGCCTTTTTGATGGCTCAGAAGACAAGATCAGCATGACTGCCAGTCACGTGACTTCCTCAGGGCGCTTTTGAATTTAAGTTAGACAATTATGTCGCGAGCGGCACCAATGCAGGCATATGAATTGTCCTATTCCATTTTGATTAGTGTTCCTTTTCATGAGAATCACTTGTTGGGCTTCTGGACTGAGGACTGGATCATCCATCGATTGAAAGTGAAACATGGAGTGGGACGGTGGTTTTTTATAGAGAAACAAAGGGTCACGTGAGAGGGTAAGGAACCAATGAGAGAAAGACCCCATGGTGCTTTTGGGAGGGGAAGGGGGTGGGTGACCCCCCTCACCCCTCCCTAGTTTTGGCCCATGAGGCTTTGCAGGGAAGGACCCAGAGACTATGAAACAGATCGAACCTCGGGGGTGAGTCATCTCAAGAGGCAGGGTGGGGGGACCCCCCTCCCCCCTCCCTAGTTTGGTCCCATCATGCTTTGCGTTTTTGAGGGTATAAAACCCTGAGAGGCCCCAGGACGTCACTCTTAGCTTTGAGTTTATGCTGTGGTGACTTATGTCAGTTGGTTCGGGAAAAAAATGTCCACAACGAGAAGGCCGTTGGGCTCCTTAGTCAGTCAAATGAACGTGGGGGGAGAGGAGAGTTTGAGAACGAGAGTGCCAAGAGAGAGAACTCATGTGGAACGTCAGGCCGAACGTATGTACGAACGAGGAGAAGAGACCTGGCGTCGCTTGACACGACAGCGCGTGGCTGCCTTCCTTGAGCTGTTTTTGCTGGCCATGGTCCCGACAGAAAACGGTCATCGTTCGGGACAGCCGCAGCCAGAGAGTGTGGAAATGTTGTTGGAGACCCTGGTGGAAAGGATTATCCCCTGGGTCTACCGGCACCGCGTCTGGTCGAACTGGGAGCGTCGGTGGCCCATGTCCTTGGAACATTTCGATGAAATTGACAATGATTTGTGTAATCATCTGACGAGGATTTATACGGGCTACCATTGGCAGATGATTGGAAAGTATTACAGTGACATGGAGGAGGAGCGGCGTCGGGAGGAGCGCGAGAGGAGGCAACGGGCTATCAGGTTGAATCAAGTGCGACGAGTGTTGGACTTGTAAATAGACTTGAACATTTTTTATTTCTGTGGACATTTTTATTTCTGTGAGTCAAGAAACATAACATTTTGTAAGTGAAGTTTTTATTTTTTAATTAAAAAAAGAGTGGATGTTTTTTACAAATGGTTGTCCGTGTTCTTGCCACGCGGGTTGGGGCGTTCCTATTTACAATTGGAAAAAACTAAAAAGTGGAAAAGTAAAAACTAAAAATGGCTATGTACAGATTGAAAAAATAAAAACTAAAAAATTACAAATGAAAGTCTTCGAGTTCCAGGCGTAATTGATCAATGTTCTCGGGTAGACAGAACGTGCGGTTGAATAAGGCTTGAATTTCGGCTCGGGTTTGGTCGTCCACATCCCGGGATCCCACGATAGCACTGCTTTGATGAAGGGTGGGCTTTTTGGGTCCCCAAGGGACAAATTGACTGACTGTGACCCGGGTGGCGGCATTCTCGTTGACTTGGTGGTAATGGTCCGAGCGGTACCACGATTGACTGGGGATGTCAAACAGGTAGACGGGTTTGCCTTGATCCATGGCCAATTGCACAGTCCAACCGGTGCCCCCTTTCACGCGTTTCTTATCCTGTTCCAAGATGCCAAAGGCATAGAGGGTATTTGCTTTCTTGGCAATTTGATAATTGCGTTGCAGCAATTGCAGGGTGTAAAAATGACTGGGCATTCGTTTCCCTAGTTTCTCTGCCGCCTGGTGAAGATGAGGGTTGGCCAGAATGAGGACTTCCACGGTGGACGGGGTGATGAAGGTGGCTCGAGGATGGTTCGGGGGGACCAGGACTTCTACTTGCATCCCAAACTGTTTACCTAGTTGTTCGACGAGCTCGTCCGTACCTTTGGCGCCCCCGGTGTACACCACATGCCCATTACCAATCTGCAGTTCCAAGGCATCGTGTTCTCCGATCATGTCGATGTCGGGGGGCATGCTTTGAGAATGAAGATCTAGAGACCAAGGGAGCTCCTTAAATAGGGACACCTGACCAATGGGAAGACAAGAGGTCCTTATAGGGTCATAACAAGCTGACCAATGAGAGCCAAGGGTCGTGGGTATAAAGAAGGCATCGGTGGGTGAAAATCTTGAGAACGATGTCGGTCGATCGGAAGAGAAAGCATAGCGTACATCCTTCGGGGAAGAAGAAAAAGAAAGAGAATGTGGACTGTGATCCGGTGGTGCGCGAGGTGGTGGAAGACACCCGAGCTGCGGTGGAAGATATGATGAAAGAATTGAATAACATGGTGTCCCCCCAGACATCCCCGCCTGAATACATAGTACCGTATGCCCAAGACCTCATTCCTCCCAGTTCGGTGGACACTATGGTGTGCCCTTGCCATGACGTGCGTTTGGAGGTACGAGAATCTCAAAAGGGATGGCCTTATGTGAAATGTCCCATGCAACCCTGTTTGCTGTTTTGTGGGCAAGATCAAGCTCTGGAGTATATGAAAGCGGTGTATAGTCAACCTCATCCAGAAGTGCTGGACATGTGGACTTGTTTGCAATGCTTTTGCCGTGAGCCCGCCACGCTACAACAGAGTCATTCTACCCAGAACCCCGATCGCTTGTTTCTGAATTGTTCCAAGAAAAAGTGTGGCTTCTTCCGGTGGGCCGATCAACCGTTGGGTCCCAAGTACTGGAGTTGGTTTCATGACCATCCCCCCAAAAAAGCCGATCCACTCGCTGAACCACCCAGCCGTGATGCTCAAGGGTATCCCAAGCGTGCCGTGGACATCCCTGGTCCACCCCCTCGAGTCCGAAGGAAAGAGGATCGGCCCCTGACAGACTATGAGAAACAATTGCTACGAGACATTCAAGATCTCAAGAACCGCCAAGAAATGATGGTAGCCCCAGCGCCACCACCCCCCAAGTACAGTGACAGTGTGGAGAACTGGCAGAAAAGCCTCGAGACGGTCGCGTATGACGGTCTCTTTTAAATTGTATAAAGGAGAACGAATAAAATTTTTTATGAGTAGTGTGACCATGGAGTCTGTGTGGATGTGTTATGCTTGGGAGGGTCTGTTGTCTCTGGTGCAATGGCAATGCCATCAAACCCTTTGCCAAATGTTATATGATCACCAACCCGGGGCCAAGATCCCTATTCACCCATGTCCCGAGGACACCCATCCTCTCCAGATCTTTGAAGAAACCCACGTGGACCGTAACCTGTATCGATGGGTGGTGTTTGTCTTGTGGTTAAAAGCGCATCCGAACGCGTGGCGATGGTATCGAATCATTCAAAAGGCGCATCCCGACACGGTCCCCACCATACCGACCTTATGGGATGAATGCCAGAACGTATGGCCCCTCGAAAGAAAAACACACAATCATGGTTGACCCGTTACCACGACCCTCGAGCCCCCGGCAGTTTAGGAGGCGTGCAACGGTTTGCCAAAGCCCACCGTCTCCCTTTGAAACAAGCCCAACGGGTCTTGGAACGGGATTTGGCCTACAAGTTACATAAACCGCGACGTCGTCGTTTTCCCACCGTCCCCGTGATCGTGGGAGGTTTGGACGATCAATGGGCCGCGGATTTAGTGGAAGTGCAACCGTTGGCCAAATATAATCGGGGCCTACGATACTTGTTGACGGTCTTGGATGTCTTGTCGAAATACGCGTGGGTGCAACCCTTGAAAGACAAAACCGGCGTGGCCCTAGTGAAAGCCTTTGACAAGATTTTGAAACAAGGACGACGTCACCCCAACCGATTGCAAACGGATCGAGGGAAAGAATTTTATAGCCGGACCTTTCAACGATGGCTTGACGAGCAAGGGATCCACCATTTTTCGACGGAAGGGAATGCGAAGGCCAGTGTGGTGGAACGATTTAACCGCACCTTGAAAGAACGGTTGTACCGTTATTTCACGGCGGCCAACACCTTACGGTTTGACGATGTCTTACCCGAGTTGGTCCAAGGCTATAATGCCACCCGTCATCGAAGTATTGGCATGGCCCCTCGAGACGTGACGTGGGACAACGAAGAAGCGGTGTGGAAACGATTGTATGGCCCACGATGGAAAGGCCAGAAAAAACCTAAATTCAAAGTAGGAGATCGGGTCCGTCTCAACAAGATTCATCGGACGTTTGAAAAAGGCTATTTACCTGGTTGGACCGAAGAAGTGTTTGTAGTGCATCGCGTGGTGCCGGGCCCGGTGCCCACGTATAAGATTCGCGAATGGGATGACACCCCCGTCCAAGGCACGTTTTATGAGGAGGATTTACAAAAAGTGCACGTGTCCGACGTGTTTCGCATCGAAAAGGTACTTAAGCGACAAAAAGATCGTTGGTTGGTCAAGTGGAAAGGGTGGCCAGACAAGTACAATAGTTGGATTAGTAGTCAAGACGTAACGTCTCTCCAACCACCCCAGAGGAAAGAGACAAGGCCGCCCAAACGACAACTTAAGACCCAAGAGACAAGCCCACCCAAAAGACGACGACGACGCGACTAAAAAATGACGTTCGTCCCCAACTCTTCGTTTTACGTGACGTTGATGAGTCATGCGAGTACCAAGGAGTTTCCTGGGAACAAGAGCCATCATTTCAGAAACCGATTGCCCAAACCCATCCGATTTATGGGACGAGGATGGATGGTAGGCATGGTGAGTTTATCCTTACCCACCATTCCCGTGGTAGTGGAAGAAGGGGGAGTGGGTGAATCCCATCCTCTATTGTACGTACGATGGCACGAACGGGTGTATGACACAGACGATCAAGGGGACGATGTCTGGTGGCATCAACGCCGCGAACTCACTGTCTACGGTCGAGATATGAAAAAGGAGATGGCCTCGTCGACGGGATCGCAGTTTTTTCATCAACTGGTGTATCGCTACCAGCAAAGCCGTGCGAAACAAACCCAACCCCTCAACAAATGGGCGGAGGACAATGGCGTCAAGTTGTACCCGACCTTTGAATGGACCTCCGAAGGGGATTTGGTGCTGAATACCGTCAATGTGGATTACAAAGTTCAAGTGGCGCACGTGTCATGGGGCAGAACCTTGGCCCTGAAAATGGGATGGATTGAACAAGTGTCGACGGGCGTGTATCGATTGGGTCCCAATATAGTACAAGAATTTCATTCAGACTCCATTCCCACGCCAACCGATGTCCGCGATGGCAGCAACAAGCCCACCTTTTGGAAAGTGGATGGGGATTATGTGAAGTTGAGTATGACGTGTAATTGGCGGTTTGTGAATTTGAACAACACCTTTCGTCCCTCGTTGGAATTTCCCTCGACGCGTCCTTTGCACGTGTATTGCAATGTAGGGACCAGCAGCATGGTAGGGGGTCGCATCACGGATCTCTTGCGAGAAATCAAGTACCAGCCTCAAAACACCACCCACTTTGAACCTCGACATATTCAATATGTCCCAGTACGCAATGAAGGGGTGGAAATCGTGGAAACTCAGATGGCCGAAACCAATGGGGATCTGGTGCAATTTGGCGAAGGCCATGCTCTCCTAACCCTCCACTTTAAAAGGGAAGTGGTGGTGTGAAGAAGAAAGAAAATGTCGTTCTACGTGACGTTACCCAGTCATGCCAACCGCCATGAATTTCCCAACAACCAAGCCAATTCCTTCAAGATTCGTTTACCTCAACCGTTACGGTTACCCGGGGGTTCATGGCAAGTGGGGTTGAGTGCCACTTCCTTACCGGATACCCGCGTGAATTTGTACGAGTTGGTGAAGAAAGAGGGCTACATCCTAGCGACGTCCTGGGAGATCACCTATCCCGCCCCGGGTAAAAGCGATGGCACCATGGCAGCGCGCATAGGCACGACGCAGACCGTCATCGAAGACGTTCAAGATTTGGATTGGGTGGTGGATGGCGTGAGTTTCATGAAAGCCACGATTGCACACTTGGAACAACGACGCCACGAAACGGCCATTCAAGGAGGCCGGTTTACCAACGATCAAGGCAAACACACCTACGTCAAGTTCAAGTGGGAAGGGGAGGATCTGCTCATCGACAACACCCATGTCTGCCATTGTGGCAACAAAACACCTGCCCTTACCATCTACACCAAGTTAGCGCTCAAGATGGGGTGGTTACGTAAAATCGCCAGCGGATGGATTTTGGGCCCGAACTTACAGCAAGAATTCCTGGGGGATCAAATCCCCGACATGACCAAGAACAGCGATTGGAACGATGTGAACGACGAACACATCAAGCCGGTCTTTTGGGTAGTGCGTTCGTTTTTACCGGATTATTTACAATTGAGCATGAGTTGTAATTGGCGTTTCACCAACTTGAATATGGCGTTTCGGGCGGTGGTGGGGGAACCCACACGATCGTTGCACGTGTACTCGGACGTGGCAGGCAGCACTGTGGTGGGCAATCGCGTGACCGATTTGTTGCGTGAAATCCAGTACAAGCGACAAGGACGAGGCACCCTGTACTTTGAACCGTTGCACATTCAATACATGGCTCTTCGAAACGAGGTGGTGGAAATTATTCACGTTCAAGTGGCCGAAACGATTGGTACCGGAGGAGACTTGGTCAAGTTTGGTGATGGCCATACCATTGTCACGTTACACTTCAAAAAGACATAAAAAGGGGAGGACTTGACAAAGGGAGTGACCAATCACAACAAGATGCCCAAGACAAGAGTGCGTCGAAGGAGACGAAGAAGAAGGCAACGAGGGGGTCTCTTGCCTCTGGCTGCGCTGATTCCAGCCTTGATCGCTGGAGGGAAAGCCGTGGCGTTGGGTGCCGCGGGTGGTGCGGCGAGTTACGGGGCCAAAAAAGGGTTGGAAGCCGCCTTTCGGAAAAAACGACGATGATGACGGTATAAAAAGGGGGGTCACGTGAAGCCCAAACAAAAGTTTATCCCTGGTGAAGAAGACACCATGCGAGGGGGAAGTTTGACACGATTTCGGACAGACGAGTGGTATGATCAACAAGGCACAGGGTTGATGACGGATCTCTTGCGTGGGGGTTTCCAAGGCCTTAAAAGCACGCGAAATCCTTCAAAATTGCCTAGTAATATCAAGAGAGGATTGGAAACGGGCTTCACACGAGGTGTCAAACGCAAAGCCGAAGACGTCATTAAAAAAGAAATTACCAAACAAGCCAAGAAAGCTTTGAGCCATAAGAACGTGAAAGAAGCCATGCGGGTAGCCAGTGCTTTGTTTCCCAAGCAAACCAAACGTGCGCGAGATATTTTGGGAGTGTGATGGAACCCGTGCCTTCACGACCTCGACGGATTCGTAGTGATCGAGGGTTGTCTCAATGGGGAGGTCTGTATCCTTTTTGGAAACTCATGCGACGACAACGTGGTGGATGGTTAAGTCCCGAGGTGATGAGACTGCCCGGGTTTGATTTGAGACAACGCTTAGCACGACGACGACGGTATAAAAACCCCTCACGACGACGGGGTGCCACCACTCGACGACGTTAAACATGCCTGACGTGAGTACGCAAACCGCGCCAGCTCAACCTCGTTCCGAAGGGACCGTCAACCCCGCGTTACGGATTTTCAAGGTGCCACCCACCGACATTAGCATCAATGCCTATCGCATGGTCACCGTTCAACCCACGACCACGGGCATCAATCCTATGGAATTCATCATTCCGGGGTTGGACGATTTTGTGGATTTGGGACGCAGTTACTTTACCGTGGAATTGAGTTTGAAAAAGAGCAACAATGCCAACTTGGTGGCCGCTGAAAATTTGTGGCCCGTCAATAATTTGGCCCATTCCATCATCAAACAAATTGACTTGCATTTCAATGGCACGTTGATCAGTCCTCAATCCGACACCTATCATTACAAAGCGTACCTAGAAACCTTGCTGAATTATGACCGAGAAGATGGCAAGACCGTGTTAGGACCCCAAGGATGGTACAATCAAGTGGATTTCCCACCCCAATGGACTGCCACCAACACAGACAAAGCAGGAAACCATCAACATTGGCAAGATCTGACTGCTAATCATAAAGCAGCCTTCGATACCTCTGCGGACGAAGTGGAGAAGTATGCTGGAGGTCTCACCCACAGTCTGGTGTTTACCCCTCACTTGGAAGTGTTTCACACCGGCAAATTGTTGGTGCCTGGCATCGAAATCAAGATGAAATTTCATTTCAATAACCCGAACCTGTTTTTGAATGGCGTGGCTCTAGCTGGCCGATTGATGGAAGGCGATGTGAAACTACGGTTTCATCTCTGTCAACTGCGTTTGAATGACGCCATCTACCAGAGTGTGTCTGCCAAAAGACACAATGAAGGACAAGTGGCTGCTTACCCGACCGTCCGCAGTGAAATCCGGACCTTCAGCATGCAAGGCAACCTGACCCGCTTTGATATCCCCAACCTGTTTCAAAACAGAATACCGGACCGATTGATTGTAGGGTTGTTGGACAGCCGCGCCTTCAATGGAGATGTGACCCGAGATCCCTTCTGCTTCCAGAAATTTGGTCTGACCTCGATCAGACAGATTGTCAAAGGCGAAGAATACCCTTATGAAACCCTGCACTTGGTGCACAACAATGGCACTCGAGATAATCTAGGCTACTTCCGTTTTCTGCAAGCCAGTGGCGCCTGGTGTAAAAAGAAAGGCAATATGGTGGAACTGCTCGATTGGGGCCAAGCTAAAAATTGTACCTTGGTCATGTTTGACAATGTAGCCAATGGATGTGCGGACAGTCAAACCCTCAACCCCAAGCAAACAGGCGATTTACAACTCGTCTTGGAATTTGGAGTCGCCCCCGGTACCAATATAACCGTCCTCGTGTATGGGGAATTTGAGAACTTGATGGAGATTGACCAGAACGGAGCCGTGTTGTACAACATTTACCAACACTGATGGAACACGTGGCCTTGAATAATGTGCAGTTGGATTATTTAGCCCGCGACGACCCCCAATTGAAACCTGTCTTTTACGGAACGGTGGCCTGTGATCGTTTACCCAAGCGTCCTGTCAAGACCATTTCGCAAGGGTACATTGTGAATATGGACCCGCACGATCAACCCGGACAACATTGGTTGGCGGTCTGGACCGAGGGAAATGTGTGTGAAGTCCTCGACAGTTATGCTTTGCCCTTGGACACGTACGTCCAAGCCACTCCGTTACGAGATTGGATTGTGACACATTGGAAGTATGTGGTGACCAATGGCAAGACCCTCCAAGCCATCTCAAGCAAGAGTTGTGGTGATTACGCCTTGTTGTACTTGAAAGCCAAGGCCCGTGGACGGACCTTGCAAGCGTTTTTAAATGAGTTTTCCGATCATGATTATGTAAGCAATGACCATCAAGCCGGTCAACGCCTTCAACAATTGATTGTAGGTCAAGAAGAGAGATGGTATCAACTCTGTTGTCATCCGTATCATCAATGTAATGGTTAAATAAAAAACATTTTGGAAAAAAGTTGTGTCGGAGTCGTAGCTCAGTCGGTAGAGCCTTGGATCCCCGAAAAAACAGGTGTTGGGGGTTGTGCGTGGGTTCGAGTCCCACCGACTCCAATAAAAAGGTGCCTTTTTTTTCATGGGTATTCGTCCTCATCATGCAAACGGGGAACCGTTTCGTTTTCATACCCCCTCCAGTATTTTGGTCGTGGGGCCATCGGGATGTGGCAAAACTGTGTTTACGGAAAAACTCTTGGTAGACAACCCAGATTTGTTTGAAAGTCCCCCGACTCAAGTGCATTATTGTTATGGGGCCTGGCAAGATCGATTTCGAGGCATGCAAGATCAAGGGGTGGTGTTTCACGAAGGGATTCCCGATCATGATGCGTTGGTCCAATGGTTTCCTCCAGGCCATCAAGGGGTCCTCGTCTTGGATGATTTAATGGACGAAGGGAGTCACGATAAACGCGTGTTGGATTTATTGACCAAACATTCGCATCATCAAGGGGTGACGGTGCTGTACTTGTGCCAAGACATGTTTCCCGTGGGTCGGTATGCCAAAAGTATTTCCCGCAATGCCCATTACATTGTGGCGTTCAAGAATCCCCGAGATCAATTAGGGGTGCGCAACGTGTTGCTGCAATCGTTTCCGACCACCTGGAAAGACACGTTGGAGACGTTTCATCAGGCCACCACGCGCCCTTATGGCTATTTGATGTTGGATTTACACCCGGCCTCCTCCGATCAACAACGGTTGTTGAGTCACCTGTTAAAAGACGAAGGATGGACTCGCACCTATCAAAAACGTCTATAAAGGCACGACACCCCTTTGGAACAGGAAAAAGAGCGACCATGGCCGATGACGATGACCGTCAACCTCCACAAGCGTACGATACGGTGGCCCCCGCGGGCGTCGGGGCGACCACCAGCAATCAAATGTCCCCAAGGGCCTGGCAAGATCTGTATTTGACGGGAGACCAAGGCCTTCTTGACGCCGCCATGGAGGAAATGACAGCCGATGCTCTCTATCACTTTATGCAATCCCTCCCCCCTGCCAACGTCATCGCGGGCTGGCCCGATGTGGGGAACGCACCCCCTTTACAGACCTCTTCCCCAGCCGGGGTAGGAAGTCCAGGATCATACCGTAGTATACAGACCACCCCGCCGTCTTCCCCGGACACTCCACCTAGTTGGGGAAGTGCAACCTTGACGCCTACTCCTCGAACAGCGAGAGGTGGTGGTCGGACAGCAGCGGGTGCAGGGGGTGATGGTGGTGGACGTGGCGGTAATGGACGTGGTGGTGGACGTGGTGGACGTGGCGGTGGTGGTGGTGGTGCTGGTGGTGCTGGTGCTGGTGGTGGTGGTGGTGGTGGTGGTGCTGGCGGTGCTGGTGGTGCTGGTGGTGCTGGTGGTGGTGCTGGCGGTGCTGGTGGTGCTGGTGGTGCTGGTGGTGGAGGAGGTGGAGGTGGAGGTGATGGGGGTGGCGGTCGTCGTGGACGACGACCCAGACGAATACGAGGACGACGACGAAATACCCCCACTTCCCCTTTGACACCTGCCTCTAATCCAGCCACCCCTCGAGGATCTTGGAGTTCTGGGAGTCAGCCTCGTACCTTGGGTCAAGCGGATTTACAACGACGTTTACGAATGATGTTACAAGATCAAGAACAATTGGCGCAAGGACGTGAAATTGCTCATGTTACCATGACCAATAGCATTGTGACCAGTTATAAACAGGGAGGAGCCCCCAGCGTACAAACCTCTTCGTCCCGGGTTTCGCCGTGATGAAAACCGTCGTGTCGTTATTGAATGGATCCCGACGTCCTGGCGTCCCCTTGCCACCAGAATTGTTAACGTATGGATTCGTTGTATGCCTTTTACCATCAGCAATGGTGGTGTTATCGCAAAATGTTGAATCATTTCAAGTGTTGCCATGCCTTGTTCAATGGCATGGCGTTACTCCTGATGGCCGCCGGCATGATTGCTGGCCCCCTGTTGGACAACAGCACGTTGGTGGCGTGTTTGGCGGCGGTGGGCACCGTGGTCAAAGGATGGACCGATTTTAAACAATACCGGTTTAAAGTGACCATGAGTCGGTTTGCGTCTACCACCTATGCCAAAGCCTTGACCGAATTGAAAACCCATGTGCGTGGTGTTCCCTTGGAGGACCTGGAAGGATTTTTGATCAATATGCAAACGTTGGATGATACCATTGTGGATTTCACCCCTCCGTTACCCAAACGATGCGTCCAAGAGTACTACCGTCATTTTGTCTACCAACCCGTGGAAGCCCAATGCTATGTGGACGGATGTCCTCGTCCCTTGAGACCCAAAGGGTATTGGACAGATAAAAAGCCGCTCCCTCCCAGTCCTACACTCTTAGAACCATGGCCGTCCAACGAAGACGACGACGACGAAGAAAAAGAAGAAAACGACAACAAGGCAGCGGCTGGTGGTCCGATTTAAAACGCAATACCCGTCAAGGCTATAAAGAGACGCGAGACCTCATCAAACAAAACAAAGCCCTTCAACGTGTATTGTCGCACTCATGGTATCCTTGAGGAGAAGACCACGACGACGACGACGACGTCAACGAGGCGGTTTTTTGAACTTGTTGGTCCCAGCCATGGCGGGATTGGGGAAAGCCGTGGCCTTGGAAACGGATAAACGTATAAAACGCACGATCCAAAAAGCCAACCAACGGTATCGTCGCCGTCACCGATAAAAGATGCAACGTCTTCGACGTCAATTGCCGTTTTTACGGTCCATGTTACAAGAAGCCAATGGCTCCAAACGTCAAGAGTTGTTACAACATGCCAATGCCGATCAAATCAATGCTGTGAGTGAATTGGTCTTGAACTTATTGAAAAACAAGATTCCCGTCACCCCACCCATGCTGGCCAAACTTCGACCCTATAAAAAGGTGCTACGCGATTTGGGACGTCGTCGACATTCGGTGAAAAAGCGCCGTGCGTGGTTGGTCCAACAAAAAGGACGCGGGTTGTTTCAAGGGCTTCACCACGTGTTATGTCAATGTGTTCGTTAACGCTTCCCACGTGGATGTTACAAGAGACCCATCGGTCCACCGACCAGTGGAAAGACGAATGTTCTTATTGGAAGCATAAATATCACCTGTTGTATCGAGAGACCAGGCACATCTTAAAGTCCCGTCGTTGTGACAGCTGTCGTGCCTTGGAAGACCTTTGCTCCGACTGTAGTCAACCATGGACGAGGTGTACATGATTTCCCACAAGGACTTGGAGCAACTCATTCAATATTACAAAGGAGAACTCACCGAAAATGCCTTGTTGAACAAAGCCGCTACGTTAGCCGCTAAAAAACATGTGTTGTTAGCCAACTCCCAATTACCCCCGGCCCTGGTCAATGCTCAAACGAAACCCTTGAGTCAAGAATTAACCAAGTTAACCAAACGCATTCGTCAATTTCCTGGAGGAGTGGGGGTTGGTGCACCGGGTGGACCACCAGGCGAAGAAGGCGAGGAAGAAGCCGGGGATTTGGTGACCGGACCCGTGGAACAATGGTTGAAGCGCATGATAAAAGGCAGCCCGTCGACGCCCAAACCTCCCATTACCCCAACCACCAAGAAAGGCAAAGGAGCGGCCACCACTAGTAAGATTCCCATTCTCAAGGAAGCCACCCCTTCCACCAGTCGAGGGGATATCCGGTCGCGTTTAGAAGCCGTACGAGAACGTCGCAAGACTTGGGAAAAGCATTTAGCCGAAAGTGGTTTCGCGAAAGGCAAAGGCAAAGGCAAAGGCAAAGGACCCGCGCGTGAAGTGGAACGATTGAAACCCTTACCCGGGTGGGAAGATTGGGCCCAAGGCAAAAAGTTACGTCGATTGGATTACGAGGACAGTGATTAAAGATGGCACCCCGCACCAAGAGGAGGAGAAGGGGCATGAAACGCACCCAACGAGGAGGGGCCTTGGATGTGCAAAAATGGATCGCCAAAACCGGCAAAGAATTTCATTGGCCTGGGTATCAGTACATGGGCCCTGGCACGCATTTGGCCAAACGTCTGAAACGGGGGGATCCCGGGATCAATCGCTTGGACCAGATTGCTAAACAACACGACATTGATTACAGCCGTGCCAAGAATTTGCAAGACAAATAGAAAGCCGATACCAAGATGATCCAAGCCATTGATCGCTTACCCGGCAAGAAAACCAAGACGGAACGTGTGGTCAAAAAAATCATGCAAGCCAAGAAACGTTTAAAATTGTAAATTTAATGGCAAACCATACCATGTTGAGTAAAACAAAATAAAAACAAATGAAAATGTCAAAGCACTGTTTTTTTTAAAGAAACAAATCCATTGTTCCCAATCCTCTATTACTACATGCTTGAAACCATGTCTCCTGAAGGCAAGCAAGCCTTGGAAAAGTGGCATCAAAAGCAACGCGAGAAGGAGCTGGTCTTTTTTTTTTTTTTTCACGTAACAAAGTCCTCCAAATCAAAGTCAGAATCCTGTGGGCTCCATGGGTCCACCGAACTTAATAAACCATACAAAGAGTCGTCCGATGACGACAAGTCACACAAAGAGTTGTCCGATGGCGACGGCAAGTCATTGAGGTCCTCTAATAGATTGTCCAAAAATCCCCTCCCATCGTCCCACATGTCACAAGAAGAAAGGGACGATTCGTCGCAAGCAGAAGGATCCAGGGGATGAAGGTCCCCTGAATCCATGTCCGTTATCGTCATGGCCTCCGAGGCACGAGGTGACACGAGGTCTTTGTCCACTGAGTCCCAAAAGTCCTGCATAAAATCCTCCAACCTCACCGTAAGTGTCAGGGGCCCTAAGGCTTGGAGTTTCTCCGCCGTTCTCTCTCGTTCCGTTTGCCCTCTTGGTCTCCCTAAGGCGGCGAGCTGTTGCCGTTTCGCTTCATATTGTAGCCACCACGCTCGACCCCGTTCCGATTGGTGGTATTGTCTTTGATACCTCTGGATCCCTGCTTTATGGGCCTGATAGTACCGTTGCTGGTACGCAGCTATTCGGTCGGAATGCCTGGCCCGGTACCTGGCTTGGGAGGCCCGTCGCCGCGCTTGGCGAACCTGGAGCTTTGCCCATTCGTCGTCGTCGTCGTCGCTTGATGAGTTGGTCTGACGTTTCGCCCGATACCGTCGTTTCTGGGCGGCTATTCGGTCAGGATGGTTGGCCCGGTACCTGGCTTGAGCCCGTCGTCTCTGGGCGGCTACTCGCTCGGGATGCCTGGCCCGGTACCTGGCACTGGCGGCCCGTCGCCGCGCCCGTCGTTGGGCATCCTTAGCCCGGAGCTCTACGACGTCATCGTCGCTTGCTGGATGGGTCGTGGTGGGGCGTTTGGTGGTGTGGCAGGTGCAATGGCAGGTCTGTTTGATGCGTCTTACGCGAGGCATCAGGAGAGGGCGGCGGTGCTGGTGGAGGTGTGAGTGGGCGCTTAAATTGGTAACGCCAGTAGCCGCAGCAGTAGTCAAGCCCCTCCACAAACCCGTCGCAGGTCAGTTGGGGGTAGCACAGTTGATGGAAGCGGGTGGCTCGTGCTGTCCGGGTTGCCTGGGCTGCCTGTTTCAGGCGCTCCCTCTCCTTTAACTTTTCTCCAAAGTCTGTGACGCCTTCGTCCAACACCCACTCTTGCTTCACCTTCTTCAAAATCTCTTCCACGTTCAACTCCGCTTCGAATTCCTCAAACTCTTTCAACAGCTTCTCATGGCGAGAGTCCATGTTGAGATGACTCACCCCCGAGGTTCGATCTGTTTTATAGTCTCTGAGTCCTTCCCTGCAAAGCCTCATGGGGCCAAACTAGGGAGGGGGGAGGGGTGTCCCCCACCCCATTCCTACCCCTCCCAGGGGCACCCTGTGCCCTGCTTGGTGATTGGTTCTTTCCCTCTTCCACGTGACCTTTGTTTCTCTATAAAAACCAAACACCGAGCTCCAGCCGATTCATCTGATCATATCATGGCCTCTCAACCAGACGAGGAGGAACCAGGCCCAAGTGGCCTGACCACTGAAGAGACCTCTGAGAGAGAAGGCACACCCTCTCAATGCCTTGAAGAAGAGCTGGGAGACAGTGACGACCTCTGTCAAGAGGCCTTGGATCGTTTCGAACGGCAACGTGCCTTTCAAACCCACCTCCTTGAACAAAGTGGCGGAGGTATGGATGCTGGTGCGGAGGGCGCCTTCGAGTTTCAGGTCGGCAATTATGTCGACCGTCGGAGCAGGCGAATGGGTGTTTATGAACGTCATTTCCACACCCGTTTACACCAAAGGGGGAACTTGATTCCAGGTCAAAACATCACGGAAGCCCTACAAGATACTTTACGTCGAGCGGTGAATCAAGTGTTAGCCACCACGCCTGACCTCGACGATCAAGATCGCCTCTACTTCACCATCGCTTCCAATCGCCTGCATAACAATTTTCAGGGCTGGGGATTACGTGCTGGTGAATGGCGTGAAGACAGGGAGCGTGTGGAGGCCCTATTCCACCGTTTAGCGCAAGCCCTCAACAGCAACGAACAATTTGAAATGGATGACTCCTTTCAATTATCCATTACTCAAGTCCAACATGCCCCTCAAGGAACCGGCAAACCCCGTCGTGGCAAACCCGGCCACCCCACGATGGAAATGTTAACGGCCAAGAAAAAATCGGTCATCCGCATCCAAAATGACGATGAACTCTGTTGTGCTCGAGCCCTCGTGGTCGCCAAAGCTCGCCTGGACCAACACCCGAAATGGTCATCAATTCGACAGGGAGGGAAACTTCAAAGGGAACTCGCGTTGCAGCTCCATGACGAAGCTCGCGTCCCTCCAGGTCCTTGCAGCTACGAGGCGTTGACGGCCTTCAGTAAGGCCCCGTCCCTGGCCGGTTACCAGATTATTTTAGTGGATGCTCACCGGTCGTTCCACATCACCACCTATGGAGACCCCCAAGACAAACAATTGATTTTGCTGCACGACCATGACCATTACGATGTTATTACCCGTTTACCAGGGTTTTTCGGGTCCAGTTATGTCTGCGCCTACTGTTGGAAACCCTATGACCATGAGGGACAACATCGATGCACCAAACAAAAAGGTCATTGCCGGGCCTGTTGCCAAAAAGAGTGCCCTGATTTTCTTCATGCTTACCCTCGACGTCTCAAAGCCACCTAACGTTGCCAACAATGTCATCGAGACTTTTTCGGAGAGACTTGCTTCCAAGCACATCTCGTCAAGGACCACGCTGGCAAACCCGTGACCAACCGAGAGTCCTCCGTGTGCTTTCGTCGCCGTCGCTGTCCTAACTGTCTTAAACAGGACGTTGGATTACAAAACATTGAACGGCATCGCTGCTACTATATCGATTGCCGTTCTTGCCATGAGTACGTGCACGGTGAAACTCATCTTTGTTTTATTCAAAGAGCCCCCAAGCCTCAAGACAAGAAGAAGAGAAAGAGGAAACAGCAAGGAGGCCTTCGCGCCAAACGAGGAGCAGCAGCCGCGGAGCCTGAAACCACCCCAGAGGAGGAGGAGGACGATGACCTGCCCCCCTTGCACGTGTTTTTTGATATTGAGGCCATGCAACCCGACGAACAACACATTGCTAATCTCCTCGTGGCCGAAACCGAAGACGACGATCAACCTATTCGTTTCCCAGGCCCCTATTGTACCCGAGATTTTCTCGAATGGTTGGATACACTCACGTTGAACGACACCCGACAAGTCAATGTACTCGCTCACAATTTCCAAGGATATGACGGGTACTTTGTGGTGCATCAATACCATAGTGACAACCGGATCGTCCAACAGCTCCAGAACGGGTGTAAACTCTTGGAAGTCAAACACGACCGGATCCGTTTCATCGATTCACTCAGTTTCTTCCAAATGCCTTTGTCCGCCTTTCCCAAAACCTTTGGATTAACGGAATTGAAGAAAGGTTACTTCCCACACAAGTTCAATATCCGTGGCCACCAAACGTACGTGGGCATCGTCCCGGCCCTCGATTACTACATGCCCGAACCCATGTCTCCCGAAGGCAAACAAGCCTTGGAAAAGTGGCATCAAGAACAACGCAAGAAGGAGGTGGTCTTCGACTTTCAGAAAGAATTGGTGGAGTATTGTGAATCAGATGTGCGTCTCTTGAAACAAGGATGTCTGACTCTCAAACGGTTGTTTGAAGCTCAAGCGGGGTTCAACCCCTTTGACCACATCACCATTGCTTCTGCCTGCAACATGGATTTACGCATGAATCGGATGATCCCTAACAGTATTGCCAGTGAACCCACCCTTGGTTATAAAAAGAATTACGTCAATCCATCCAACGAGGCCATCGAATGGTTAACCTGGTGCCAACAACACCAAGCCCCCCATATTCAACATGCGAAAAATGCCGGCGAGTATCGCATCCCTGGTACCAAGCTCCATGTGGACGGTTTCGATGTTACTACCCACACTATCTACGAATATCATGGTTGTTTCTGGCATGGATGTACTCGCTGTTACCCCAACCGTCACGAAAAACATTGGCGCCACTGTGATCGCACCATGCAAGATGTCTACGAGACCACGCAACAATGGACTCAAACGCTTCGCACCCAAGGGTACCATGTCATCGAAATGTGGGGATGCGATTGGGCAAGTCTCAAAGACACCTCCCTTGACATCCGTACGTTTGTAGCTAACCTTCAAAGCACAAAAGCCCTGAATCCACGCGACACTTTCTGTGGAGGACGTACCAATGCCGTGAAACTGTACCATCAGGTGACCCCCCACCAAAAGATCCATTACATCGATGTCACCTCCTTGTACCCTTGGGTCAACAAAACCTCTGTCTACCCCAAAGGACATCCTACCTTCATTACACATCCGGGTCACACGGACATCCACCAGTACTTTGGGTTGATTCAGTGCCAAATCCTCCCTCCACGTGAACTGTACCATCCCGTCCTGCCTTATCGCCATGACAGCAAACTGCTCTTTCCACTCTGTGCCCGTTGTATGGAAGAAGAAATGGACAAACCCCTTCTAGACCGATCATATCATTGCCCTCACACGGATCAGCAACGCGCCCTGACAAGTACATGGTGCAGCCCCGAATTAGAGAAAGCCGTCGAGCTCGGGTACGAAGTCCAGTACATTTACGAAGTCTGGCATTTTAAAGAAACTTGTCAAGGACTCTTCGAAGACTACGTCAACACTTGGTTGAAAATCAAGCAAGAGGCCAGTGGGTGGCCCGCCGACGTACAAACAGAAGAACAAAAACAGACCTACATCCGAAACTACTACGAGCATGAAGGGATTCAGTTAGACTATGCCAACATCGAATACAACCCGGGACTGCGTACCCTGGCTAAAATGATGCTCAATTCCATGTGGGGTAAATTTGGACAACGTCTCAACAAGACCCAAGTCCAAGAATTTAATGACCCCCAAGCCTTTCATCGGTTTTTGGACACCGATAGCTTGGATGTACGTCACGTGTCCATTATCAATGATCAAATGGTGGAGGTACATTACCAGTACCAAGACGAAGACATCCCCGTCTCACCCAACCTCAACATCTTCATCGCCTGTTTCACTACCTGTTGGGCCCGTCTCTGTCTGTACAAGGCCTTGGAACAATTGGGGGAACGTGTCTTGTACTACGACACGGACTCTGTTCTTTTTTTGCAAGACAAGGGTCAAACCAACCCAGACTTGGGTGATTACCTCGGCCAGTTTACCAGTGAATTAAAAAAGGATGATCACATCGTCGAATTCGTGTCGGGAGGTCCCAAGAATTATGGCTACCAAACCCACCAGGGTAAGGTAGAATGTAAAGTGCGGGGTTTTCGTCTCAACAGTGAAGGCAAGAGCCAACTGAATTACAACGTCATGAGGCAGAATGTCCTAGACGAAATCCAGAAGCCCCTCCTGAAACCGCGTGAGACCTCCGTCTACAAAACCCAATACATCGTGCGAAATCCTAAAACCTATCAACTGTACACGTATCCGCAAAAGAAAGAATACCAACTGGTGTACGATAAGAGAGTCGTAGATGCCAAGACCTTCCACACCTATCCATACGGATACCAGTGAGAGACATTGCCAGGAATGCCAAACAAGATCGTCGACTGTGATCAGTGTGATCGAAACAAAGATCCTGATTTGAATGGAACACTCATCAAATGGAAACTTATCAAAAAGGACGTTTGTAAAACCCAAAGAAACCTAGAATTAAATCATTTTTTGTTTTCCAACATGGCGCGTCTTTTTTTTTTTTGGAGTCCAGGGACCACCCCCGATGCTTAAATTGGACTTTGGACTTTGAGCCCGCGTTCCTCAGCGGTTTTCCCATCCCAAAACACGTGACTTCCGGCTGCCTGAGCCCACGATCCCTTTTTCCTAACTGGTCCGCGGTTTCCCCTCCCAAAACACGTGACTTCCGGTTCCCCTGAGCCCACGATCCCTTTTTCCTACTGGTCCGCGGTTTCCCCTCCCAAAACACGTGACTTCCGGTTGCGGTGACGTCACTTCCGGTCCTGTGACTTCCGGTCCCTTCCCCTTGAGCCCGCAAGCCCCTCCTTCGTGGGCAGTGGTTTCCCGTTACTATGCGCAACCCCATAACCAATCACAAATCAGAACAGGGGGTGTGTATGCAAATTACCGTGGGAAATTTGGCCAGATGGGCGCACATTACTACTGATCAGTGAGGTGAGAAGCAAGCACGTTTTATCTTCATAAGTAATTGTAGCGGAACCAGCGCGCTAGCGCGTCAGCGGAGCTCCATTGCTAAGGAAATTTGGTAACCTATCAAGCCAAAAAATTTTGGTAGTGACGTAATAGTCACGTGACCGTCCGTCCGTACGTCCGTACATCCGTACGTCCGTCCGCACCACAGGGTTACCAATACACTTCCTACACTGAATATGACCCCGTGCTGAATCCCGTGTGTTTTTAGCGCGAAATCGCATGTTGACCCGCGTTGTAGCAAAACAAGCAAAGACAACAAAAGTCAAAAACAAATTTGTTAATGGAAAAAAATTTCAAGAGAACACTCAGTTGTCTTTTTGGTGGAAGGGGAAAAGTTCAATTTAGGCGAAAGAAATTAGGCGATAAAGTTCAGGCAAAAAGTTCAAATTTCCCTCGTCGGTTCTGTCCAAACTCGGTCGGCACACCGCTTGAGTTTGCAGCTTTTTGCAGCAGTTTCGACGCCAAATATAGCAGAGCTGGTGCTTTTTGGTTTTTTCTGTCCACAACCATGGTTTTTACGGCGTTTCGAACACATTTTGCCAGGAAAAACACCAGCATTTTCATGCTGATGGGCAGCTTGTCATGAAGAAAGAAATAAGTATTAAAATTAACTTCTAAAGAGTCATCAAACGCCCATGGCCTAGTGGACTAGTTACCGACATCTCACGCCGACGATCCGGGTTCGACACTATGCAGGAGCAGGTAGTTTTTTCTTTTCTTTCTTTGTTTGTTTTTTTTTTAATTTAACGACTTGAATGAGAGTATTTTCACAAATTAATAACTGCCAGCAAAAACAAAACGAAAAACAGACAAAACAAAAAGGGGGGCTCCGCTTTTAGGCTTGGCTAAATCTATATATTATAGTTCTTCATAGCTGAACTGCCGTTTAACACTTGTGCTGTCAGATTGGAGCCTTGTGTGGAAGGTTGGGCTGTCTGTGGTTCTTCTTTCTCAGGGATCACATTTCAGGTCACATCAAAGAGGATTGACAGAGGAGGAAATACAGGCCCATTGGTTTCGCTATGCGTTCCCTCTTGTCTTCCCTCAGGATTACAAAGTGCACAATGAGGGTTTCTGTAAAAGTATTTTAAGTTCTTATTTTTAACTGAAAAGGCCATAGAATACGAGTAGCACAATTCTTTGATCGTAGGCATCACTGGTAGGTGATTAGAGTCACATTGTAAATCATGCACCACACAAGACTTGTAACGGCGCTCAAGGTTTGGAAAGGATGAATATTTCCACGAACACTTGTCCTTTTCCTCAACAAACTTCTTTACAGCTGCAATACCGTTTTGAGGAGGTTGTAAACTGTCTAAACATGTTACGTTAAAGCCCCCAAAAGACAAGTTTCCGCCATTGTTGCATCTGGCACAAGCAATGCTTCTGTATGTGACGTTGTTGTTCCAATCAAAGACTGGCAATTCTTGCTGCAGCGACATATTAAGCCGTTGAACGGTTTGGCAGTCGTTTGTCTTTTGAGTGTTGGACAAACTGCATGTAGATGTCATGGTTACTCCGGACCATGAGACGTCATTGATGTCTCCACAAGTCATATTTCCATCAACAGAATCTCCTGTCTCCCCACATCTGTCAAAAAAAGTAAACTTTCTTATGCACAAACTGAACACAATAGTCTAGAATTAACATCCATGAAAAAAAGCACACTATTTGCAAAAATGGAAAACTATCATCCGGCAAATTGACATCCTCTTGGCAGCTCTTCGATTTTTATTGGTTCTCAGATGTTTCGGATCATTTCCAAAATTTCCAATTAATTCTAAGCACTACTGACATGCAGTAATGGATATTTAGATATATTTTACAGATGCTGCACAAAGGTTGTTTCGTTCAGAGATGAAAGAACGTATTGCTTCCGTTTCAGTTCATGGGCTACCACGGTAGTTCAATTGATGTATGTTTCATTCGCGCTATTAATTTTCTTTTGGGTTGAATTTCATACACGGAACGATAAACAAGAATTATTTACTTTTAGCCCCTTATTATACAGCTTCCCATTTAGATAGACTACGGTTTGCTAACATAAGCTAGCTTTAAGGAAAATTTCTATGGCTACAATATTTTCTAAAATTCAGAAACAAAGAAAACAGTGAAGATAAGAGGTCAACCTTGCCACAATACAAGCTTTTATGCCACAAATTATAAATCACTTTTCGTGTCTAAATGGAAAGATTTTTTGCTGCAGTGTCATTAAAACAATGGTATTAGCTAGTCGACTGTTTCTAAAAGATAACATAAAAAAAAACGATTTCGACAATGTTTCAGTTTTCTTTTTTTTTTTCTTTTTTTCGATTCTTACCGCATATAGAGGTCCAAGCAACAGTCACCCCACGCTTTACAACCCATGTCACAGTAACACCACTTAGGATCGCTTCTTTCTTCCAAGAAACATGTGCCTTCACACGACTGAGCTGAAGATTGCTTCTCATAAAATACTGCATCAAGAAATCTACCTTCTTGTGGGACATAGATTTTATGCTGACGGAGTAGTTGAAGAAGTTTTTTCAAACTAATAATTTCTCCCTTAAACTTCACAACAAAGTCTTGGCCGGCTGAATCTAAATCAGGGTGGAGAAAATTAATTAAGCTACCTTTTTCTAAACTAACATAATGTTAATCAAAAATTCGTTTAGGCAAAAGAAATTAAATACAACATCTATGTCTTCTAGAGCAATGAATTACTCATTCAAGTAAAAGACATCAACACACCAACTGGTAGTAAAATTGTATCAGAGTCGTTTTTTCCAGAAGTTTCAGTGCAGTTGTTTTGCAGACACAGATTCTCCTCAGCTTTTGGTGACCCAGTTAAGCTGAAAACTACAGCTGCCGTGAGGCATATTGACACCAGAGTTGAATCTGTTGCCAGTTTTGCTTCAAGGAACTTGTACATAGTTTGCACGAGCATATTATTCGTTGTAACATATATTACTGTTTTAACTTATTTTGCCTTTCGTCTTAAGCTTCCTCAGGTCAGTAATTCAAACTGACTTTGAAGAAATATAAAACACCTTTTATAATTATGATTCAAGGTAGTGCTAATTAAACTAAGTTTAATTTCATTTCTCATTGTTTGTTATCACAAATGGTCTGTTTGAGTCACCATAGCAATTAAAAATTATTGCAATTTGGCTTTGGTGATTTCCTTTTATAAAATCAACAACTGAATCAACAACATCGACCATGGTAAAAAAAAAAATGGCTGATCGTGTCTCTTCAATAGCTCAGTGGTAGAGCATCCGGACTCGTAATCGAAAGGTCATAGGTATGACTCCTGTTGGGAGAACTCGTTTTGTTTTTCTGAGTATGCCTGAGTCACTCACTGAGAAATACATCGTGTTCAATAAGCCATGGTAAACAAAGGCGCCCCTTTAATTCTGAGAATTAATGCATTTAATTAAAAGTGCATACGGGTTAAAATAACGTAAAATAACCTAATAAACTTGCGGCCACATTTTATCGTAAAACAGCAGTCAAATATTCTCGATATTAATGTCTTAGTACTACAAAAACTGTATATATTTCCAAAACAAAAACAAAAACATGGGATGATCACAAATCTGCATCTTTTAAAAAAAGACCTTTATTCTATTATTCCTATAGTGGTTCATATCTGTAGACTTCATTCTAACAACGTTGCCATATAAAAATGAAAAAAGGAAAAATGAACAAAGAGAAGCAAAAAAGGAATTAATGCAATTCTACAGTTTCGAATTCTAATATTCTAAAAGTGCACAGTCATGCACTACGGTATAATGATATCAGCTGAGTCAGATATAAGCCAATTTGGCCACCGCGGCAGAGACACAGTCGCTTACCTCTCGAGCGCATTAGCTTTTTATCAGAGCGAATCCCTGAACTTAATTTGCATGTCTTTTACATTACAAGGTTATCGCATTTCGGTGGATGACACGTGACTGATTTTTTTAAATTGCATTTAATTGACATCAAAATTTACATTAATAATTACACCTACAGTAACAACTAATTTATAAAATTACATCTACAGTAGCACATAACTCATAAGTAATATATAAACCACGAGAAAGAGTGTTTCATCAGGATATCCAACCACCGAGACGAAGGTTGAAAAAATGAGGTGCAGCCGAGTTTTTTAAACCGAGTTCGAGGTGTTTGGATACCTGATTAAACACTGAAATTATGAATATATGAAACTCATAAGTTGCGTTAATAACTGCGAGGATCTTCTTTACACTTATTTGATTAAACACTCTTTCTCAAACCATTCATACTTCTTTGAAAAATTCAAAGCAAGAGTTCGCAAAATTTTATGCCAATTAATATTCGGTATCCAAACCACCGTCACGGTAGTGATTTCCGTTGTTTTCTCTTTATGAATTAGTAATGAGTTTGAGTAGAACAGGTAATATATTTCCAGAAGTTACAAGTTAGTGTCAGTGATCGTAGAGTTCCTTGTCAGAGCTGCGTCCAAGGGCGGTTTGCTGCTTAGTCTCAGCTGTTTTGCAACCTCTTTATTTGTTTTCCAGTTTTCTTTTTATTGTAGGTGTGATGTGTTGGGGCATAACTATGGTTGGGGCGGGGCTGGTCCAACACTGCAGACAGCAGCCCTTTCTTCAACAGTATAGTGCAGTGAGAAGCAGTTAGTGAGCCTGTGCTGTTATGTTTGTTGTGGTTTTGAAGCCAGTGCGATGCCATGTGAATATTCTTGAGAGTGCTGTATTGCGTGATTAACCGTCGCCATGGTTGTCATCCTAAATGTATTTGATCCTTTGGTGCTTTTATAATCAGCATTTCCTGGGCACCTGAGTGTCTGTATAGGGATTAGCCCGATTGCAGCGTTTGCGAAATGTTTCCCTAAGGAGACCTCTCACTCTCTTACTGGTGGTGAAGCACAACATGTTGAAAAACCCTGTGAAACATTACAAAGATATCAGTTCGTTACCTTTAACCTGAGTCTACGATAAACTTTTAGCATTAAAATATGAACTTATTGTATCTCACAATGGCAATTATTTTCGACTACGTGCTTGAGTACGTTATTATGCTTATCTTGAACTGATGTAGGACCGAACTGATTCTCAGTGTGCATTCGTTATCTTTAATTACATGAAAAAAAATCACATGGTCAAGAGAAAGTACATGGCAACTAAGCTTGGATTTCACGCTGATTTTTAATGCCATCTTCTAAACAAATTAGAGTTATTTTCTAGTCCTACAATTTTTGAGCTCAAAAAAAGCTGAATGCGCCGCCATTACTACTATATTTTTTAGACAACAAGTGGCCATCATTTTCTTAACTACAACGTGGAAAACAATGTCCCATTTGATAAACAATGAATCAAATGCACCTTGCAAGCTCCTTAAGACAGTGGAAGGATACTCCAGGAATTGTTGCCAGTTGGCGATGAGTGTCAGAATCCAAGTCAGTCCCATGACTGTTGTCAGTTTGATACAGATCAGAAGAAGAGGCACGCGGCGAGAGTTGGTTACTGCCAGACCGGCACCCTGCATAGAAAACAAAAGACGGTTTGCCCTTTTTATGAACATGGAAAAGGAGATTGTAAAGTTGTTTCGGTTGTTTTGGATTTCAGCTGCAAAAATACTTTTGTCACTTGTTCTTTTGTCACTTGTTCTAATTCTGAAATCCAGGAATCCAGGAATCCAGGAATCGATATTTTGACGGACTAAATGAGTGGATGGGGGGAGGCTATTTTCGGTGGTTAGGTTATAAGATACAACTGACAAACAAAAAATCTTAGAAAAACAGCAAATATTGCTTCATCATTTATTTCTTCATGGGTGAAGTAAAATAACTCTACGTAAACTTCTTAAGAGGATTTACTTGCGAAAGGCGGATGGTGTAAATGGTTTTCGTCAAGCACACGACGTTAAAGGTCAAAGAGAGGCTCACAGGCGTAAGCATGGTAGCAGCTATCGCTATCTTGTCTGATATCCAGCAATAGAAAAAATCTCCTGAAAGGAAAAATTAGAACAAGTGACAAAAGTATTTTTGCAGCTGAAATCCAGGAATCGATATTTGAAAGGGTTATTCAATCAACGTTCACATCAACCTGTTTTCCAAACAAAACACTTTATTTTAGTATCATCTTCAAAACTGCAATGTTCACCAGATGAATGCAATTTTTGCAATTTAAATTTATAAAACTGAAGTTGAAAGCAACAAAAATGCATTGCTCGTTTATTCGCATGCATGTTTGTTACTGAGGACCAAGATTTAATTTACAAACCGTATCCAAAGTGAAATGTTCCTGTAAAGTCCAACACAGCGCACAAAATCACAGCTACTGCAGGGACTCCCCAGCCGACAATACAGTACTTGATGAATGTCTTTCTGATGCCATACGCCTGTCTTCTTGTGTCACGTACTGTGCAGTAAGGAAAAATACACAAAAATAACAAAGGTTGTTATATTTTTATTATTCCACTCGATTAAGAAGTGTCGGATTCTGTTGTCTAATGTTAGGACCAAGAATTTGTATTTGAAGTCGGAAGATTTTCTTACCTTGGAGTTTAAATGTGTTTGCAGTGTCAAACGCCACGACACTCATCCATGAAAAAGCAACGAGAAAAAAGAAATGAAGACAAATGGCGACCAGCTTGCAGACAACGTCAATCTCTTTGGATTTTTCAGAGCAAAGGAACATTATTTGATAACATAGCGACGCCCATGAGAGGCTAATGAGACATTTTCCAGGCAGATTGCGAAGTTCTTTGTAAGACAGGTAAACGGCAAGCAGAAAACACAGCGAGTCAATCGACACTACTGTTCCTGCGCATGTAATGTAACTGAGAGTCTCAGAAAATTCATGCTGTTTATACTTTTTGTTTTCTGGACACAGGATGAAAACAGTATTTCCTTTTGGCTCCATCGCATCTTCGTTAGGTGGGATCTGTTGTGGCGTAAACGCATTCACATTGATATTATCCAAGTCTATTTGAGTTGACTGGTTCATCAGTGAACTGAGAAACATGCAGGATTTACCTCCATAAGTGACTGTACAGTTGTTCTTAGCTGAGCTGCAGTTAATTTAACACCTGGGATGTCAAATTGAAGCCTTGGATGGGAGGCTGGGTTGTCTGCAGTTCTTTTTCAGGTATAATGTTTGAGCTCACATCAAAGAGGATTGACAGAGGAGGTGGTGGTTTACCATTTTCTCCATTACTTATTTTGTGTTTTCCCTCGGGATTACAAAGAGCGCAGTGAGGATTTCGGTAGTAGTATGTTAAGGCATCCCCTTTAATGTAGACAGCATAGAATATGACAAGCACAACTGTTGATTACAGCCATCCCTGGCAACTTATCAGAGGCACATTGTGAATCGTGTACCACACAAGACTTGTGTCGGTGCTTGAAGTTTGGAAATGGCGTATACTTCCAGGAACATTCATCCTTTTCTTCAACAACTTCTTTACGGCTGCAATATCTTGTTGAGGAGGGCGTAAACTATTCAAACAATTTACTTCGAGACCCCAAAACGACAGATTTCTGCCTTTGTTGCATCTAGCACAAGCAATGCTTCTGTATGTTAGGTTGTTGTTCCCATCAAAAACTGGTAATTCTTGCTGCAGCGTCATATTCAGTGGTTGAACAGTTTGGCAGTCATTTTGATTGTTCGACAAACTGCAAGTGGATGGCATGATTACTCCAGACCATGTGAAATCACCGATGTCTCCACAAGTCATATTTTTATCAACAGAACTTCCAGTTTCACCACATCTGTAAAAATAATTGCATTCTGCTTACACCAGTGGAAAACCATAGTAACAATTGACATTTTCTTGGTAGCTCTACGTTTCAGATTAGTTAAAGTATTTAACATGCTACTGACGAGATGAAATTGTTTCTTTCATTAATCAGCCTTTGTTTCACTCCGTGATAAACACCTTCATCTACGCGCTGAGTTGGTTATATTCATCTGATATCTAGGCAATATGCGCGCCCCTGGGGGACTCCCATGTAACGGGACGGGTTGATCGTTAGGGGTTGAAATTTGTGGTTTGGTACCCCCTAGGGTACTAAAATCCGAAATTACTACCGTCAAAGTTATGGTGGTAGTTTTAAGCCCAAAAAATGTGGAAGAAAGAAATTGCAGTCAAACGAGTTGGTACCTCTTCAGGGTAAAAATATATGCGAGCCATACCCACAAAGCAGAATTCTAGTACCTCTTACGGGTCATTTTCAAAATTTACAACGATCTCAGCCCCCCCCCTCCCCCTCCCCCGTGCACGTGCGGGCGGAATAATTGTGATTTTTCTTGGTATCATAATTTTACTAACCTGTATAAATCATTTGAACATTAGATTCTCATTCACCTAATTGTTTCCTTGTTGGGTTGAATTTTCTTAACAACAATAAATCAAACAGTTGCCTATTTTAGTTTTAATTTTACAGCCTGTTTAAAAAAAAATTATCTACCCCACAAGCCAAAAGCGAAAGTGTTTTAATAAAAGATATTAGATTATTACGTATTTGTGGTGTAATTCTATTAAAAGAAATGGTATAAGTAGGACAGTTTTTCAAAGGAAACCAAAAGCATGTTTTAACAATTTTGTGGCTATTTAATATTGCCTCGCATTTTACTTTTTTTTTCTTTCGCTCGAATCTTATAAAAGTCCAGACAACAGTCACCCCACGCTTTACAATCCGTGTCACAGTAACACCACTCAGGATCGCTTCTTTCTTCCAAGAAACATCTGCCTTCACACGACTGAGCTGAAGATTGCTTCTCATGAAATACTGCATCAAGAAATCTACCTTCTTGTGGCACAGAGATGTTATGCCGATGGAGAATCTGAAGAAGTTTTTTCAAACTAATAATTTCTCCCTTTAACTTCACAACAAAGTCTCTGTCGGCTGAATCTAAAATTAAGAAGGGAAAAATTAAATTAAGCTACAATTTTCCAAGCTAACAAACCATTAATAAGGAAAAGCTTTCTGTAAGTCTCCTAGATGTGTTAAACAAACACAACATCTAAAGTTCAAGTAAAAGCTAAAGGTCCGGTGACACAAAAACAAAATACCACCTGGAACTAGGAATTTTTCAGAGTTATTTTTTCCAGTAGAGGTTTTAGTATCGTTGTTTTGGCGCAGATTCTCTTGAGTGTTTGCCGGTGACTCCGTTAAGCTATGAACTGTCGCTGCCACAACGCATATTAACATCATATATGAAACCCTAATTTCCTTTTTCCTTTAAGGAACTTGCAAGTAAATGCAAAATGTCTGTAATCAGTAGATATCCATATCTTTTGTATTGGCTTATTTGAACTCCGTCTCTAAGGTTACTGATTATAATGACTTCGTAGGAACGAAATACACCTTTTAATATCAGCATGATTCACAACAGTTCTGATTAAACTAAGTTTTATTTAACTTTTTATGGTTTTCATCACAAAAGATTTCTCTGAGTCACCAGTACAGAAAAAAGAACTGGGAGTGCCGAGTTTAATTTGGCAACACCATTTATGGTAGATAAAATGCTTCTGTTATTTAACCTTAAAGCATATATTCAAAAACAATTTCCCCTTCAATTCAGGAAGTTTAATTCAGTCGCTCAATGGTTAAATTAAAATAAAATTGACTAGGTACCGAATTATCTATAGTAAAGCTTTCTTATATTAAAAATGTTATTACTGCTAATTCGTTGCTGTTGTTATATTATTTGAGCAACTAGGGTGCGTTGGATCGGCGTTGTTACGAAATAAGAACAGAGGATCATTCCTAGTGGCACGTCTAATTGTCTACATTTTTTGAGAATGACATTTTATTCTATTAACTATAGAACTTCAAATATATACGCATGAATAATAACTGTTAATGCATTTTCAGAAGTCAGTGTCAGTGTTCATATAAGAGTTGCCTGTCCACGATGCCCAAAGGAGCTTGGGTATTTCCCTTCTTGGCCTCAGAGCTTTTCTCTATTGCGCATGATCGCAGTTAAGCTCGCAGGCTCTGGGTTGAGATTAGGATATTTGTATTCGTACAATCAGGATCCCCTACTGCGCAGCCCCAGCTGTTCTTGGACCTTCTTTGCAGTCTGTTTTTCCGTGAACTTGTGAGCGGGGCTGGTACAATATTGGTAGGGACGGCGCTTTCCTCAACGATGCAGTGCAAAAGCAAGAACATAATGAACTTGAAATGTCTTTTTTGAAGCCAGTGTGAATAATCTCATGAATTCCACTGCCCCCCGTGGTTGTCCTTTGATTTTGTTGTCATGCTTAGCGTGTTTGACTGTGTAGTTATTTTCGGGTCAGCCCTGACTGCGCATTGGGCGATGTTTGTTTGTGGTTCAACTTGACTGCATATTGTAGTGGTGAAGCACAACGTAATGAAAAACCCTGTGAAACAAGAACCTTCATTAATATCATCAAATACTGCAATCAAAACTGCACACATTCGACCAACCTGCGACCTGTAACATTTCTGCCAGCTGGTGTAGACTTTCTTGACTTGGAATGGCAGGGATAGGGAGCGAAAAGGAAGGACGAAAGGGAGAGGTATGGCTTATATTGACAACTTAAACCCTGTTCCACTATATGAACCACGCTCGAACCACCATCTCCTATTCTCCTTTTATTTTTGTTTGGGTTTTTTATGTAATAATTTGGGAAGAATCTTTTCCTTATGAATTGATTAGAATTTTGTGATATATCTGGCACAGTAGTCTACAAGGATAAGTCATTTGCAGTGAAGAGCATTATTGGTATAAACCATAAATAACAACGTGAAGAAAAATCTTCTATTTGGCTGAAAACGGCTTGGAAAGTGAAGTTTCAGTTAAAAATTTACAGTTTTAATCGTATGGGCATGATTCTTGGCTTTTTTAATGCCAAAACATGATCAAACGACCTCTCTTGAGCCACCAAAAACTATTTTGAGGCATTAGAGGCATGAAGAAATGCCCTCGTGGGTACTGTTTTCAACGATCTTCAAAATCAAAGGCTCTTTTTTACACGGGTGATGGCATGTGGGGGGAAATTCACTACTTCCAACCGGGGATCCCCTCTAGTTGGACATGCAACGGATTTTTTCATGCCTAACTAAACCCAAAACCGTTGGAAGCAAAACTGAGGGGAGGTCATTGAGGAAAAAATTTGGTAGGCAATGTTACAGAAAAGTTCATGCCCTGGACATTCTTTTGCCCAGGGAGAATCAGTACCGAGCGTCCGAGAGAAGACTGGGTTTGAGACGAGAGAAAAGTCATGCCCGGCATGAAAATCGAAATTTCATGCCGGGTATGTAGGGCCAGATTTCATGCCGGGCATGAAACTCGACTTTACATGCCCGGCATGAAAACTGGCTCTACATGCCCGCATGAAATTTCGACCTGTACGGTACCGAGCGTCCGTAAGAAGACTGGGTTCCAGACGAGAGAAAAGTCATGCCCGGCATGAAAGCGATTTTCATGCAGGGCAGGGAGAGCCGGATTTTCATGTCCTGTATGAAACTAGACTTTACTTGTCCGGCATGAGAACTGGCCCTACATGCCCGGTATGAGAACTGGCTCTACATGCCCGGCTTGAAAATCGGATTCTTACACGCCCGGCGAGAAAAATCGACCTTGTACGGCTGCCTTGAAAATCGACTCTCCGTGTTCGGCATGAAAACCAACTTGATCCAGGTACACTGTATGCCCGATATAAACTTTTCTTGACATCTCCGAAGTACATTTTGAGCCGACATGCTCAGCAGGTATAACGCCAGTGGTCTCTTCAGGTTGAAACGGTATGTCCCTTCTATACAGACGTACCTCAATCGAAAATAAAATCCCAAAATATATAAATACTGGTATGAAACAAAAAGTCAAACGTAAGCTTATACGTGAATTAAATGCTTTTATTATTGACTTCTTGCAATCCATGAAATTCTCGAACAACATACCACACACTTCAAAATGCTAATTAAGCTTATAAGAGTAAGGATACCACTAAGATTATCAACTGTCATTAGTTATCGTATGAGATATATTGCAGCATGTTTGAAAATGGAGAAGTCAAAGGTATTCTGTCCATAGAAGCTATACCAAAAATAATAAAATTAATGCTCTCTCACTGCCTATTAAGTACTTTTAAAAGAAATGGAAAATGAAATCATGTTGATTATGTTTCATTGTTTTCTACAATATCATCACAGAACTATCCTGAAGGTTAGGTACGATACAGTAACATTCCCTTCAGTTTGGCTATATTTTGCTACTAATCGATTAGATCTTTCTATCCTTAGTGCATAATTTTACATCACATATAGATTATTTTTAATCCCCTATAATTCGTGAATTAATTTACTCGTATAGGTTTATTATTTTAATTACCACAAGAATTAATATGTAATTTAACTCTCTTTATTAATTACTGACTTCAATATTTAAATACAAATTTTATGAATCTCATTGTTACATGTACATTACATTCTCTATAGGAATGAAAACAAAAGGAAAGACCCTTGATTTGCACAGACTGTGGCGCCAGATTGCTGTACTAAAACCAGATGATGCCAACAAGGTTCTGAGTGGAATAGTTGATAAGAAATTCACAATTCGGGAGGCAATCAGGTGATTTTCATTTATCTGTGATGTTTTAATCCCTTAAAATTAAGAAATATAATTACATGAAAGCCTTCCAAAATGTAGAGATTGAGTATTGTTGTTCCCCATGTTTTAATTTTATGGCAATTGATTAATTTGATTTTAATTTTTGCAATGCCACAACATATCCATATCCACCACTCAGAGAACAGCACTGGTAATTAATTGCAACAGAATAGTTCCTTTCAAGAAGGGAAAGAACGAAGAGATAGTTAATTAAATTGAATTTCCAGATGAGTGGGTGGAGGGGAGTAGGTTAAAAGAAAGGTCAGTTTAAACTAGGTGAAACTGAACTAACATGAATGACTTATTAAAGGATGAACTGTGACTCGTAGGTAGTTAGAAAGAATACAGATAGCATCATGATTGTACTTATAGCTCTAAAATTTCTATTGCATCAAATTAATTATAGGATGCAGAAAACAGGAGAAATCTGACGCATTTGAGAAACGTGCTTGAGGAACAGTTGGATATGGACTGGGAGTCGATATCTGAGCACTATGGTAACCAAGTGAACTCAGAAGTATTGCTGCCATATGCCAGGTATGATATATAACAAACCAACTTTTTTTAAACTGTAAATATGATGGTTTGAACCAAGGAGTCATGTAATAAGTTGGTATAAAGTGTGATCATCTGCTGAGTGTAGTCCTGAGACAAAAGAACTGTTTGTGATGACATTGACTTATGTTTCAATAACCTGAGCGGAAGTCAGAGTGAAGTGAATTATGAAACAAGGCTCACTACATGAACATCCTCATTCAGCTAGCTTAGAGCAACATCGCATACCCACCAATTGAGGGTCTTAACTTTGCCATGTCATTTCAAGTATTCAATTCATTTAATCTCTGAAGTGCCCCAAATGGGACTAGGTAATATAATTGTCAATAATTTTCAAAATGATTTAAAAGGTGTTTGCTATAAAAACATAACTGTTATGTTTACAAGGTCGAATATTTCAAGTAATACAAACTGAGGCAACAACAAAGCCATGTTCTACATGGTAAAAGGTAAACAAGTGAAGTAACAATTAGTATTTTATCCAGGCTGGAAAATGCAGAAAGAATAGCCGCTGTTCTTGGGGAGTTCATTCAAAATCTAAAACACAACGACAGTCAAGACAGATAAGCCAGCCAGATTGAATCCATTTACACCTGTGAAACAAATGACTTCAGAGTACGAATGATCAAAGGAACACCACAGAACCCTCCCACAGGCAGTGGTGGATCCAGGATTTTTGAAAGGGAGGTGGCTGACCTGACAGATCGATATCAGAACAATCCGCGACAAAATCGCCTCAGTGATAGTTTTGTTCCCTTTCTTAATTTCAAGCTTAGGCGACCCCAAAGAGGGGGGTGGCTAGCCACCCAAGCCACCCAATCCACCCGCCTGGATCCGCCGCTGACAGGTAAGAGCCAACATTGTGATTGCAGAATGTGGAGTAGATGATGAGGTAAATTAATCATATAGCCGTATAAATCAACTTGAGTTTACTTTTGGAATCTCCTTTCAAAAGTGCTATGGACAAGAAACCAGAGCCAACGACATAATTACTCTTGGCAAGGAATTGAACTTAATTTCCGAGGTGCTGCTCCTCAAAGAGCATGAAGACAACATTGAAATGCATAAAATCACAGGTGAGTATACTAGCACATAGTACAAAACAGATAATTAATAAAATTAATTAACGAGAAACTTTCAAAAAAAGCTGTATTTGTAAATTTGAAGTCTTTTTTGTTACCTTTTTCTTTTTCTTTGTATATACCATGCACGAAAGCCTAATATTTTTGCATCCAACCCAATCAACCTCTGTCAATAAGCATTTTATCGAACCACCTTCAATAGACGTAATTTCACATTTGAATAGTTAAAGAAAGTTTGAGTGCATGCACAGTAAATGAACAAACACGACAAGTAGGGCCGGATGGCTTTTTCCGGACCGGCTTGCATCAGCCCTTCCAGGCCTACAATAAATTGTCTGATCATCAGTACGTTTTCATTAGAATTGCATTAGCGGGACCGAACGGTGGTATAATAAAAATATTATGTTGATCACAAGTATTGCCAATAAGGGAATTATAAGGACTGAATGATAATTAGTCAAATGCACAACAAAAACTGTAAGGCCCGTTCATCATTTTTTTTCTTTCTGTGCACACTTGATACCTCATGCTCTTTGTTGCCATGACTTCATAATAACTAAACATCAACCAAAACAATCCAACTGCTACACAATTGAAAAGACAGGTTTGACAGGAGCTCTAACAATAATTCTAATAAATTTTAAGATCTATATGATAACCATTTTTAACTGCCATTTGTGTCTATTACTAATATTTACATTATAACTTTTTACTTTCTAGACAACACATTGCCAAATGCCTGCAACCCGGTGGTTGTTTTAAAGAAAACTACTACGGCTCTGTTACAGACATACAACCTGCCAGTGCCTGACCCTGAAAATCGTGTTTCCAATTTATTTGATGACATTGAGGATCTGTTATCTGTTGTCTGCTTCCAAAGTGACATTATCATTGACACTATACTGGAAGGTAAAATATTTCCTATTTTGCATAGTTGTGTTGTTACAAAATATTACATAACAAAAAAATTATGGAGTTTACAGTCATCAGGCTCCTTAGAATGAATGTGACTCATTTTGTCTTATATCAGTATTTACCACTTACATGAAGGATATGTACCTCAGTAGTTATGAGAATTGAGCCAATGTATTGCCACTGTAAGCAGACAGACTTTGTCCTGTCCTTCAGGAGGGGGAGGGGGTGGGTGGAATAAAATCAACCTTTCATCATCAATTTATAGGCCATTAATTCTGAGTTCCAAAGACCCTCACTTCAAAATAAGGTCAAGTGCAAAACCTTCCATATGAAAATGAGTTTGATTTGAAAGGGAACAGCACATTATTTTGATATAACACTTCGCACTTCCCTTCCTATTTCCTTTCGTTTTGAAAATGAGGCTAGGGCAACTCCGAAATAGCCAAATAGTCTGCCATTCGAAATATCTCCACTCTCATTAGCGTTTCTGTTGCTATGAGGATTTAATTAAATTAAGTAAACGTTTTAAGATATCGTAAGATATACTACGTAAGCCAACCGAAATTTTTATAGAATTCACTTACCTTTCAGCTTGTTTTATTACTGTAATATACTTACCTCAAAAGCACTTATTAGTGCACTGAAGTTTCACGAATGCTCAGATTTAAAGAAGAGCAAAGATGAAATTTCCAAAACGGTTCCAAACCGAAGGCAACCAGGGCAAACTGGTTTCAATATTCCCTCGACTTTACGAATTTGTTTTGCTTGTAAAAGGCCGCCATTTTGAAATTATCGGCTATTTCAATAGCCATTGAATGTTGGTCATTTCGTTCCCAGTGCTTTGGGAAATGGAATCCTAAGCACAGTCCCGGGGGAGGTGGGTAATCCGATGGCCGCCGTGATTGATATGGTTCTCAGGCAATTGAATATGTATAAATCGGAGCCATATGGTATAGAATAGGGTATCGTTAATTGCGAGACACATCAGTTGTGTACAGAATCTAGTCCGGTTTTAAGGGTTGAAATGGTTGCGTATAGGGTAGGATCCCCAAATCAGGCACAATTCCACTCAAAATGTACATGATACTCCTCCTCCCCTTTAGGGTTAGAGGCTAAAACTGCAAAAAAAAAACTGCTTACTCACGCTTCCTTGCATACAAATTATTAAGACTCTTTAATTGACTTCTTTTTCTCTTGATCAACAGCCAGCATTGCAATGAAAGTATCATGTAGAGAATTGATCGTGATTGGATCAGAGGAAGACCTCAAGATCTTTAAGAAAAATTTAACCCGATAAAAAACCACCCGGGCCAATGGTCGATGAATGGACTTCTTGTTACGACGGGTGCAGGACTTGCATTGTTTTACTTTACGAGCATGTAAAAACCAGCAGTACAGTGAATCTAAATAAAATGTCAACAAGTTTCTTCAAATTAATTTGATCACTGCACGATTACTTATCAGTTCATTGCGCAATGCATTGAGTAATATTAAGGCTTCTGTCTCTTCCTCTAATGAAGCTAAGCGTCTACTGTACTTGCCTTACTCTGTGAGTCTTAAAATAGGTAGCTCGTGTTCAGGAAAATTTAAAAACAGGTGCATACATGTTTGATTGGTTTAGACGTGTGTTTAGAGATGAGCGATGAAATTACCAGTCACTGAAAATCTGATCCAGGAAGATTGCCTGACACAATCGATCGTACACCATTCATGCTAAAATATTAGACCATCTTTCATCCAGCAGGTAGGACCCAGATAAGGCAAGAACTAAATTTCATGCCCGGCATGAAATCGGTTGAGACCTAAATTCATGCTGGGCAGGAAATTCAAGCTCGTTTCCATGAACTAGCCTCGATATCATCGGATTTCATGCCCGGCATGAAATTTAACCTCGTTTCCATGAACTAGCCTCGATATCATCGGATTTCATGCCCTGCATGAAAATCTAAAATTCATGCCGGGCATGAAATTCAACCTCGTTTCCATGAAAAAGCCTCGATATCATCCCCGGCAAGAGTTGAAACTTTCAGGCTGCAGGGCATGCGCCGAGTTTTTTCATGCCCTGGAGACGAGATTTTTAAAAATGGCCCACCGCCTAGGTTTTTTAATGCCCAGGGTATAGAAATTTATGAATTTTGGGAAATGAGACGGTCGGACCTGATATTGCATGAATTTGGCATGAAGAGATAAATTTCATGTCCAAACCATTCTTTCTCTATTTTTCCTTGAAATTTCACTTTCCAAGCCGTTTCAACTGAACAAGTAATCAAACTGGCACCTTGCATACTGTTTATGACAGTGGCAGGATACTGCAGGAATGCAGCGTGTTGCCAGTTGGCGATGAGTGTCAGAATCCAAGTCAGTCCCATGACTGTTGTCAGTTTGATGCAGATCAGAAGTAACGGCACACGAGAAGTGTTGGTTGCTGCCAGTCCGGCGCCCTGGGGACAAAGTGAAGCGGTTTGATATTTTTTCACTAAACATACTCGCTGAACCAATTGCAACAACTCAGAACTATGAGTATGACATGAGCAAGAACGTGACGTAATAAAATTCAGTTAACGATTGTAATTAAAAAGGTGATCATTTGCTATTCTGATAACCTACCACCAGGCGCTTCGTTTCTTTTTCAAGCGATCAAGATAAGGAAGGAGAACAGCCTGATCGTGATTAGTACGAACTTAAGTGCAGTAACATACTTGCTGTAAGTGATGAATGGCGTAAATGTTTTTCGCCAAGCAATTCATGTTGAAGACCAAAGCGAGGCTCACAGTTGTTACCATGGTATCAGCTATTGCTGTCTTGTCTGAGATCCAACAATAGTAAGAACTTCCTGAGATTAAAAAGATCTAAAAGATTAGTTTTAACTTTTATTTTTCGTTTTAACTTTTATTGTTGGTTTTATAATTTATACATATCGATATTATAGCAATGACACCGGACACAAAATGCTAATGCTGGCTGTACCTACCGAAGATTAGGTTCGTACTCACTAGTAGATGATGATGACAATGAGGATGACGATGGCAATGATGATGATGATGATGACGATGATGATGATGATGATGATGATGATGATGATGATGATGATGATGATGAATCAATCAACCATTTATTAATGTAAATGCGTGGGATAAGGCTCCCCTATATTTCCGAGTCAGACTGAGTCGTCTATAAAACGCATGATGATGATGATGATGATGATGATGATGATGATGATGATGATGATGATGATCGTTTCCCAAAAATTCAGTTCCCCTTTTTTGAAGCCTTAAAATAACACTAAGCACTGCAAAAATCTTTCTAAGATTATATCTGTTGGTAGTCTTATGCAGGAAAAAGCGAAAAAGCACATTCTCAGATCTTTTGCTAAGAACTACAAATAAATCTGGACGATTTTCCGCAAAAGCGTTCCTCATAAGGGGAACGGCCATGGAAAGGCACGCTTGTTCCTATACTGTAGCCTTAAATTTATATCAGCAAACAAGGGTTTACCCAGAGCGATTTTGTTTCATGATATCTACGTGAGTTTGTCTCCGGCATATCCGTTATATCCGTTATATCCGTTGAGTTTATACAATCAGTGTTGGATTGCAAAAATTGTATTAAAGCAAAGGTTGATCACGATCTTTGGTGGTTCACCGTTAAATCCGTAGAATCCATCTTTTCCGTGTGTGGGGAAAAAATCTTTGAAATGGAAAAGAAATGCATTAAGCATTGACTGCTAGTGAAATTCATACACGGTAAAACTCTTAAAAAGAGTACCGGAGAATACGGATTTCACGGATTTCCCGGAGACATGAATGTTTAAGAAGATAACTTGCAGTCCTGACTGACTGCTAACTGAAAAAGACTCTTAAAACAGTAGCGGAAAATACGGAGTTCACGGATTTCACGGAGACATGAATGTTCAATAAGATAACTTGCAGTCCTGACTGACTGCTAACTGAAAAAGACTCTTAAAAGAGTAGCGGAAAATACGGATTTCATGGATTTCACCGAAATTTATTACTTTGATATAATACTACTCTTTTTTACTGTAAGTATCTTAATACAACTATATATATATATATATATATATATATATATATATATATATATATAATTGTATTAAGATACTTACAGTAAAAAAGAGAAGTATTATATCAAAGTAATAAAAAATATTCATATTTCCGTGAAATCCGTAAAATCCGTATTTTCCGCTACTCTTTTAAGAGTCTTTTTCAGTTAGCAGTCAGTCAGGACTGCAAGTTATCTTATTGAAAATTCATGTCTCCGTGAAATCCGTGAACTCCGTATTTTCCGCTACTCTTTTAAGAGTCTTTTTCAGTTAGCAGTCAGCCAGGACTGCAAGTTATCTTCTTATACATTCATGTCTCCGGGTAATCCGTGAAATCCGTCTTTTCCGCTACTCTTTTTAAGAGTTTTACTGTCTATGAATTTCACCAGCAGTCAATGCTTAATGCATTTCTTTTCCATTTCAAAGAACTTTTCACCACACACGGAAGAGATGGATTTTACGGATTTTGTGGAGCCATGGAGTTTCGAGTTCATACATTTTCATACATTTTTTGTTTTCGTTTTAGACAATTGTTTTTTACAGATTTCCCAGAGACATGAAGCTTCGGTTGAGTTTAAGTTCCACCTTGAGCATTACAGAAACTTCTTTTAAAAAAGGTTCGTTGTGAAAAGGCATGAGAAAGACAATCATTTCTTGCATTTCATTACCAAGTTTGCTCCTAAATGGTGACAATAAATGCATCACACCTTTTCGGTCGTTCCTTTAAACCATCGTTTGAGAAAAGGCGCCGGCTGCTACCTGGATTGAATGACAGGTTTGATTGCATTGTTTGAGCGTCCGAGAAAACAAGTCAGAGAACAAGTCTAATGATCCTATCGTTATTGTATTTCACCATTATTAAGGGTAGGTTTTTTGCTTCGATTTTTCCTGGGGAGCACTATCATAATGAAGCGATTGCATTTTTGGCGTTGAACTTGCCCTCTAAATTACATCAGAGCGTCCTTATTGTCCTGCGCTAACAACAGCGACTCATACTTTAAAGAAACGTGCTAAAAAGGAACGCCCTTTATAACGTTCATCTCATAGTTACATCATTTCCGACACGTCCTCGTCAACAAATTTGACTTCAAAACATGACAAACAAACTAATGAATCATCTTTCAGTTATTCATCAGCACGTCGAAAACATAGCCAACAAAAGCCTAAACTTTCAAATTTATTCGTCAGAATTTCACAGCGCTGATCCGCTATATAAACACCCCACCCATGCCACAACATTTGCGCTACGAAAGAAGAATGCAGCGAACAAGACAACCATGTCGACAGCTCAACAGTGAGGGTATAAAGAGTACGGCCTTGTGCTACCTTACGCCAGTAATAAGCGGAAGGTGTAGCATTATCAGGCTTGTGTTTTTGTTCCTTTTGATCGGATGTGTACCAAATATGGACAAGGGAAGAACGGGACAAGGGGCAAGAATGCAGCGAACAAGACAACCATGTCGACAGCTCAACAGTGAGAGTATAAAGAGTACGGCCTTGTGCTACCTTATGCCAGTAATATGCCGAAGGTGTAGCATTATCAGCGCTAAATGTGTTTGCAAAGTCAAAGATAAGGGCTTGCCAAAGGCTTGGGCAACTGTTTGCGGAAAACGAGATTTGTGCGACCGTGCAATATCAGGTTAGTATTTGTTGCAATACGCCGATTTTAGTTGAGATTTCAAAGAACGTTTTAGTGCAAAAGTTCGACGCATTTTATCTTTCTAATATTGCAAGTATCCACAACGTAGCATTTTTCTTTAGCGCCATAGCAAGCCAAGAGAAAAAAAGTGGAAGTATCAACGAGAACACAGAAGAGGAGAGCAGTTCTGGCGATGAAATTCCGAGCTCTATTTCCCAACAATGGCTTGAAGGAAACTTAACGAAGGTAAACAAATCACTCTGCCCTGCCATCGCATACTGGGTGGCGTTGACTACAGTAAACGGTGCGCCCGCCAGTCCAATTTCTGTACACAAAGCCCTGTTGAATTCAGGACTGGAAGTCACAGCAACACAGGTAATTAAATTATTTTCTTACTTTTCGATAACCCAAGCATTCCCTTAGCCGTGAACATGTTAGTCAAAATTGAGAACTGAAAAAAATGAAGAATCGGAGTAAGGAAAAGCCAAAGCCAAAGAGGTTTTGTCCAAAACGGTTTGCTCGAAACTCGAGAATCAAAAACAAACAGGCAATTAACGACCCTCTCTTGATTCATCTAATTTTTTGCTAGCATTTAAGACGTTTTCTCTTCTCAGTTGCTTTGAAAGAAAACCTAACAACGAAGACTGTACTTTTTTTTGTGACACTGCTATTATCAACTTGAATTTTGTGACTGGGAATGATGAACTCAGTTTTCAATTGTTTCTGTTATTTCCTGATTGAAAATGTGCTTGTCCCACGGAAAAGTCATGTCAAAGGTTTGCATGTCCAAACGGAATTTCTACCTGTCGTGGACAATCGGACATGGGTTTTGGTGCACCCTGATTGCTGTTAATAATAGTAATGATGATAATAATAAACGATACAAGCGGTCAGTCAGTAAAGAAAAAGGAAACGTAGAACTGTGTTTGGTAAAGTGCTTCAATTTGATATCCTTCAGGTACAGTTTCAAGAGGGAAAAGAATCCCCAGCCACAGCAGAACTCTACAAAGTGTTGAAAGATCACAAAAATCCTTTCATGCAAGACCTCGTTAGCTCGTCCTTCAAACACTGTTACCAAGACGAAGCGAGGAAGGTGGTGGGCCATGATGGCTTGTGCACCCAAGAGTTGGACAATTGTGGAACTGAAAATGTGGTGAGAGTGACCCTGGTTAACCCGAAATTTCACACGTCCTTACTGAGTGCAGTCGAACTTCTGACCGCAGCTAAGCTACAATTAGACAAATTTGGCTTTGAGTCCAGCACGACGACGTCTCAAGATTCCACCAGTCAGCTAGCCATGGCGTGCGATGACGATAAGATGCTGTCGGCAGATAAACTTGCGATCCTCGTTAACGACATAGCGATCGCCATGGGAAAACTGGGCTATGCAAGCTATCGCGGCAAAGTCTACAAGAAGAATGACCAAGCCAGGTACACGTATTCGTATAAATGCGAGGCAAGAGCTTTCGTCAACACCCTTGCCACCAACGAGTTCTTCAAGGCAAGACTTCTTCGCGAGATGAAGAGAGTGATCGATCTGTTATCTGATCCATTCTGTGAACTTTTTTCGCCGTTAATAATCAACTACGACCTCATTGAGGTAAAAGACTGCCGCTGTTGGTCCATCAGCCGGCGGGACTTTGTACAAACACATTACTGCACATGCTTAATGAGTTGTTAGAGTATGATAAAATTTACCTCTTTTCAAAGAACCTGCACCAGAACAAATACCAGGAACTTTTGCAGAAATTTGATGAAAAAATTAACCCCAAGGTTGGTTATGAGGTTATCGAGGCTTATGGTGATGAAATGATTCCACTCGAAGAGCTTCCGGTGGACACCCAAAAAATAGTTGTTTTTGACGATCTTGTTTGTGAAAAAAACCAAAACGATATCATTAATTATTTTATCAACGGGCGGCACAAAAACTGCTGCGTTATTTACCTCTCTCAAACCTTTTTCAAGTTGCCAAAAGACATCCGTATTAACTGCAACCATCTTTGTATTTTCAGATTAGATCCAAAAGAAAACAAACGAATTGCAAACGAAATTGGTGTGGATCATGAGGTTTTAGATCGCGCCACCGATGAAAAATATTCTTTCCTTTACTATGACAAACCCCAGAAATTAATGAAAAAAAATTTTGATGAAGATATATAATGGGGTATATTAACAGCCAAATAGGTGGAACTAGCCAAACTACGACGAGTGAAAGTGGTGGAAAAGTGGGTCCTCCTGGCCCAGGGGGTCCTCCCGGCCCTGAGGGTCCTCCTGGACTGAAGGGTGATAAAGGCCCTGGAGGACCACGGGGTCCTTATGGTCCAAGAGGAGAAAAAGGGCCCGCTGGAGCACAAGGACAGGAGGGAGCACAAGGACCACGTGGTTTAAAAGGCGACAAGGGCGAGAAGGGTGACAAGGGCGACAAGGGCGACAAGGGCGATAAAGGAGAAAAAGGTGATCCTGGATCTCAGGGTAGTGTCAGCGGTTCTGCTGATATTGACATGCAAAATAAGTACAGTATCTTGCGATTGAAAAGCAACCCATATCCTGTCCGCGGCGATTTGACGAAGGCAATAAGCTATCAAGATATGAGAAATATCTTTCTTTCAAAAAAAGAGGGTGGACAAATGGAAGCAAATATTGATATGAATAATAATACAATTTTCAATGTGAAAGACCCCACACAGGCAGATCATGCAACAAATAAAAAATATGTCGATACTCAGCTTGTGAAAAAATTGGATAAAGGAGCTAAAATTGATATGAAAAATAAATCAATTATCAATCTTAATCTTCCAACAAACAAAAGAGACGCAACATGTGTCGAGTTTGTTAACTACAGACTTAGTGAAACACAAAAAAATTATCTCAAACTTGATGGCACAACAAGTATGTCTGGAAACTTGAATTTAAATAACAATAAAATTATTAACTTGCAAACCGATTACAGAAATTCGAAATCCGCAGTTAATGTTGATTTTGTGCAAGAAAAAATAACAGATTTGAGAGATCTTGTCACTCAAAAAATTCATGAATCTCAAATTATTAATTCAGGACAAAAAAGAGACGCCTTCAGATACTTAATGGAAGACACTGATGAATCTTCGAGTGAAAACAATATCAAGGTTTTGGGTATCACTGATTTTTCCGGGTCTCCACATCAAATTAATAAAAAAGCTTACTCTCTCCAACTCTTGTTTGAAAAAGACTCACCCAATAAGTACCAGTCACGCCTCGGTTTTAACCTATATAAACTTCCAGTCGGTTACTATACTTTGGTCGTTGAATGGTTTCCGCCGGAAATGAGTGAGTTGAGTGTGGCAGTGCAAGGCACTACGATTTCAATTTCTAATTATGCAACAAAAACATTCGAAAACTACACCAAAACAGTTATCAATTTTCACCGATGGGGTAGCTCACCTCCACAATTTATTTGTCTCGATCTACACGGTACAGTTACTTTTCCATCACTTTTAACAATTGGACATCTTATTGTTTATGGTGTAAAAGAAACAATTTCAAACGTTGACCCAAGTGTCTACGACACCGCTTTTGTTATTGAGAATGGTAAAATGGTTATGGAAACAGATTTATCTTTAAACGGATATAATTTGAATGGTTCCGTTCATTATTTACATGGGTTTTTAAATACGGAAAATAAGAAAAAAATCAATTATATTTTATATTAAATGGTAGTTCACAGGTATTAATTCCTGCAAATAGCATTTTATTAAATATAACAATATTATCAAGAAATATTATGGGTCCATTTCCAGCTATTTCTATTAAATTAGATAGTGATGATTTTCCTCCATTAATTTACACTTCAACAAAAGCAAAAAAAAAAAAATAGATTCAAATGTAAAATTACCAAATGGTGTTTTTTCAGTGTTTTTGTCATCTCCAACTCCTAAAGATGAAGTTTTTTTAATTTTGATTGAATATAGAACACCATAAAATTTTTACATTTATTTTATAGCACAATGCGGGACATTTTCGAATTCAACCATATCGACCAAACACTTTCAGCAGAGAAAGTTAAACTTCTGAAAGATTTATACGCTTTTTACCACAAGAAACATTATGGATATGAAAAGTTGCACCGCGGTTTTCGAAGAAAAAATTTTGTTTGTAATCTTTCAGCTGGCAAGTTAATTATAAGTGCCGCAGTAGCCGGCGGAATAACACTGAACCCTGCTGTCATGGCAACTTTAACTGGTGTTGGACTTCTTTTGAAAGCAGTCGCAAGCATTAAGAATTATGATAAGAAAATGGAACGAGCAAATTTAGCCCGTATCGAATACCAGAAAATCCTTGACGAGATTCGCTTTTACCTCCGAGGCGAAGGTTTCGACGAAAAAGTCTTTCTTGATAGCTTGAAAATGAAAGATAATTTCATCACTGATCATTGTATGGAGATTCCGCTTTCTGTTCAAAGAAAGTACGATAAAAAATTCGCTCAATTGTAGATTTTTAAAATAATTATATACGCAAAAAAAGTGATTGCACTTTTTGTGACTATTTGTCATTGGTTTCTTGAACTTCTCACTCCTCCTGATCTTAGACAAATACAATACATTACTCGTGAGTGTGTTTCAAAAATAATGACGCCAAATCATGAATGTTCTTCGAAAAAAATAAAATTATCAACTCGTGATGAAGACGGTTACCCAATTTCAGGCTATGATGTTGTTCCATAAATTTACATATCACGCTTCAATTCATTAAAAACATAGCCGGTGGTCGCGGGACTTTCCCTTGGAAATGAGTCATCACATTGTCAAAGTTATGTAAATAGAATCATCTAGAACGATCTAAAAGCCTAATATAGCAATTAACCCGAGAAACATCTAGTTCAACTCTGAAACGAACATTCTTGATCTTTCGAACCTGACTTCACATCTAAATCTGTTTTTCTTTCATCATTGCCGGGACTTTACCGAAATGTATCACGCGCCGTTTTCACAAAGCCTCAACTGGTTGTAACTGGTTGTAACTGAACGACTATAAAAACTGACATCACCCCATTTTATATCATTTGGAAACAAACATGGAATGGGACGACTCTTGCGATTTGAATCTTTCAGATATTGAAAACCACTGATCAATGTAATCAAACTTCAGGCATCTCCGAAGAGCAGAAGACAATACTTCAAATGTATATCAGGTATCATGATGAAATGAAAACAGTTTCTTGAAAACTTCGTTTACAAAAGGGAAGCTGAAGGATCGCTGGTTGCAAGTGTGTACTTCAAAAAACCTACATCAAGTCTCGCAACTCCGTAAAGTTTTGGAAGTGCCTGAATACCAATCCTATTGGCAACAAGTCGTTCAAACACGAAAAAACTGTGTCTGGTTTCAGTTAACCAAGAAACTGTATCTTTGGAAATTTTCAAGACTGATGTTTTATCTCCTCTGAAGCCGCGGTCATTAATGACCACCGTTGTCAAGAGGCTGAATTTCCTTGGAAACTGCGGTCATTTTATGACCGCCGTTGTCAAGAGGTTAAATCTCCTTGGAAACCGCGGTCATTTTGTGACCGCCGTTGTCAAGAGGCTGTAACTTTCTATTTTTGTATAACTTCAGTTTGTTTATATTTTCAATAACATCCTTGTATGTATATTCATTGTGTCCTGTTCTTTTTTGTGCGCTGGGTGGTTTAATTTTAAGTCGAGCAGAAAAGTACATGCTATTAAACAAATGTATACCAATTGTATCTCACAATGGATGTCTACACAGATCAACACACAATCTCACAAGATTTCCCATCAAAAAATAACGAACCAGATTTATCTGACAAAGAAGAATGGCCAACAGAAGAAGGTTTTGAAATTGTTGAAATTTTCAAATGGAGAGATATTTCTGATGGAGTATACAGAATACTAAACGTTACACACCGAAAAGGCAAATTTGGAGATTCAGCTATTTTAACTTTAAAATCAAAAGATAGTGATGATTTTCGTGTATGGGCCCCAAAACGTCTTGCTGAAGATCTTTTATATTATCCTTATCGATTTGTTAAAAAAATGGGTGTTAAAATGTCTGATGAAGGAAATGAATATTTTGTTTATAGTTTAAAAAAGTAAATTAATGATTATGATAATCTTCTTCAAACATATCAGTGCAAAACTTAATTAGGGTTAAATCAATTATATCGGGAACAGAAATGATTATTTCATATAAGATTTCTTCTTGTTTATAACAAGGGTAACAGCACCCTCCCAAACAACAGTGCCCATCAGCTACACACACTATAATATGCACAAGCCGCCCCATTTCAGGACAGAAAGGTTGTATTGAAAGCTCGTTGTGAACCAGGTTCCAACCCAAAGCCGCTCGCTCTCTCAGTTTAATGGCGAGGTAATGTTTGTAAATTATCTCACGTGACTCTGGTGGTAGGTTTTGAATTGCTTCCGTTATCTGACAGGTGTTGAATCCGGTTGCCATCAAATTTGACTCACAAATATCTAATCAGATTAAAAAAATTCATTCGTATTCGCTTATGTTTCGTTTTTTTTTTTTTAATTGGTGGTTGGAATTCTTCACAAACAAAGCACACCGAGGTCAACCAATTTCTTAAAAATCGGGGTGAAGTGGATAACCTCTGTTTACCAGTATTTCTGAAAGATTTCGTCGTAGTCGTAAAAGTCAAACACAGGATAGCCGAGATAGTGATAAACTCCATTTTTGTTACACGTGTAACAGAGCCCATTCTTAGCGCAAGTGACACATTTCCTACAAAACAAAACATTTATGATTCGTTCTTGTTTTTCGCAGAAAGGCGCCTCTTTAAGAGCCTCATGCACCTCGTTCCAGCCCAGAGCCGCTCGCTGCCTCAGTTTTATGGCGAGATACTCCTTGTAAATTATTTCACTAAGCTCTGGAGGGAGGCTTTGTATGGCTTCGGTAACCTGACAGTTGTTTGATTGCAGAACATCGAACGAATAACTTGTAACAGACATTTTTGGGTTCTGTAACACTTTTGTTATAATAACATAACACAAATCTCTAAATGAAAATTTTTTTTTGAAATTCTGTGACAGTTACAACAAAAAAAATATTGTTGCGGTTTTTTAAGTGATTCAATAACATTCTTTCCACCTTTATAAAACCGGTTTTGTGTTATCGGTGCAAAAACGGAAATTGAACTCTCTGTTATAAAACTTTTCTCTCTCTCTCCATTGTGAAATATTGCTTCATATGTGAGCGGCTTAAAATCCTAAAATAAATCTCCCAGTACTATAGCTGTTACAGAACCCCCTTTTTACTATGCTACTACAATCAATCAAAAGGGACAAAGACACAAGCCTGAACTTGCGCGGGCCAGCCCTAACGAGATTAAGCTTGTAGCGGGCAAGTCTCGTACTTAACCTGTTCTTTGAAGGATATGTTTTGAGAAATTTGTCTCGAGGAAGAGATAGACAGTAGTTTCAGATAGCCACCGTTAAATAGGAACTTTTGTTCCCTTTTCCTGTTTACACTTTGCGCAAAATGGAACGCTTGTTCCTTTATCAACAAATTCGGAACCTGTTCTCATTTATGTGCGGAACATAACACTCGTCTTGAGAAAATAAGAACACCTTGATTAGGAACAATTCTGTTCCTGTGGGGCATGAATAGGAACAATTTAAACCGAAAAGGAACAAGGCGTTCCCAACAGCAGTGGATATACCAGTAAATAGGAACAATTTGTTCCTAACTGTGTTAAGCGAGAAATAAGATTGGGAACATTTGTTCCCCAATCACTTCAAAAGGAACAGGGAGGGAAATCCGGACTATTTTAAAGAGGACCTTTTGTTCCTAAAAGGATAAAAGAGGAACCAGTTGTTCCTTTTGACTAAAATAAAAAGGAACTTTGTGTTCCAGTTTGCTGCTAACGGACCAGTTTGTTCCGAATTTGCTCACTTTTGTTCCCATTGAGCAAATAAAGTTCCTTTATTGTGTGTTCCTAGTTTGTTCCTAATGCAATTAAAGGAACAAAAAACAAAAACGCACGGAACACTAAGTTTTTGAAAAAGAGATGTTTGCTCGTGCCGCGTCAATTAAAATTCAAATTTGAAAGTTTCCTCTCGTAAAAAATGGCCCAGCGATGCTAAGAACAAAAAAGCAATTGCAAAACGTCGGTGTTTTAACCTCAAATGTAGCTATCATTACTTTTGGGGAATGTTGATGATGATGATGATGATGATGATGATGATGATGATGATGATGATGATGATGATTTCCGTGTTTGTTGCTAGAGTGATCTTTTTACTTTGCGGTGTTTCTCATACAAACCATATCCAAAGTGAAATGTTCCTGTGAAGTCCAACACAGCGCAAAAAACCACAGCTACTGCAGGGACTCCCCAGCCGACAATACAGTACTTGATGAATGTCTTTCTGATGTCAGACGCCTGTCTTGTTCTGTTACTCACTGTCAAGTAAAATTTAAAACCAAGTACAGTTACAGACTGTTAAAACATCAGAGGATGTCAATATTTCGGATACGTTATCTACAGCAAGTTATTTCACCTGAGCTCGTCCTTGCATTTTATAACCCTATCTGTACAAAATGGATACACCTATCTTGTCTTCAGAATATCTTTAGAAGGGCATTTTCCCAACTTATTATTACAACAATTTGGTTAAATTTTATTACACTTTGTCCCATTCCATAATTACAGGACTCCCTGAAATTAAAGAATGTGCAAGGTGACTTTTTGGTTTTCTTTGTTGAAAATATTGTATGCAGGTTTCTTCGTTTTTGTTTTTGGTTTTGCTTCGAAAAACGACCCATGCAGCTCTTTTCAAGATGGTGCCATGTCTAGGTTGATGTACTTGGGTATAAGATATCCAATGAACTATCAAAAACCCATTTTTTTTCAAAACGTTTTCGCCTTGAAAAGTTGTTGCAAGTAAGTTGAAGTAGAATAGTTTAACTTACCTTGAACTTTAAAGGTGCTTGATGTATCAAACGCCATGATGGTCATCCACGAAAAAGCAGCAAGGACAAAGAAATGAAGATAAATGGCGACAACCTTACAGGCGGCATAAACTTCGCTGGATTTTTCAGCGAAAAGGAAAAATATTTGATAACACAACAAAGCCCATGATAGGTTAATGAGACATTTTCCAGGCAGATTGCGAAGTTCTTTGAAAGACAGGTAAACGGCGAGCAGGAAACACAGCGAAATAATCGAGAGCAGTGTTCCCGTGAATGTGATGTAAATAAGAGCCCCGGGAAATTCATGCTGTTGATACTTTTCATGTTCTGGACACAGAATGAAAACAGTGCCTCCTCCTGGCTTTATTGCATCGTTGTCTAGTAAGATCTGTTTTGTTGTCGGCACTTTTGCACGGCTTATGTTCAAGTTCATCTATGAACTGAGAAACCAGCACGCTTTACCTTCGTAGAAGACTGTACTACAGTTCTTCATGGCTGAACTGCAGTTTAACACTTGTGATGTCAGATTGAAGCCGTGTGTGGTAGGTGGGGCTGTTTGTGGTTCTCTTTTCTGTAAAATAGACGAACTCATATCAAAGAGTATTGACAAAGGTGGTACTGTACCTTCTTTCAATCCAACTTGCTGTCTTCCTTTGGGATTACAAAGAGCACAGTGAGGGTTTCTGTAGAGGTTCCCTTCAACTTGAAAGGCCATAGAATAAGACGAACACAGCTCTCTGATTACAGCCATCACCGGTAGCTGATTAGAGGCACATTGTGAGTCGTGTGTTACACAAGACTTCTGACGGTGCCTGAGATTTGGAAATGGCACATATGCCCATTTACAGTAATTGTCGTTTTCTTCAACAAACGCTTTCACAGCTATAATGTCTTGTTGCGGGGATTCTAAACTGCCTGGGCATGTTACCTTGAGACCCCAGAACGACAGGTCTCTTCCATTGTTGCATTTGGCACAAGCAATACTTCTGTATGTGACATTGTTGTTCCATTCAAAGACTGGCAATTCTTGCTGTAGCGTCATATTCAGTTGTTTAATGGTTTGGCAGTCGTTTGTATTGTGACTTTTTAGTAAACTGCAGGCAGATTTCATGATTGCACCGGACCATGACCGATCATTGATGACTCCACATGTCATACCGCCAAGTGATGCGTCGTCAATAATAATGTGATTTTTACCACATCTGTCGGAAAACCAAGTACACAACTTTAATGAATGAAAGCAACTTAAGTCAAGACGTTGCGACAAATAAAGGCTTGGGTGGGATTAGAACCCATAACCGTGCCAATACCGATGCAAACCTCTATCAGCTAAGCTATTGAGCCAACTTGGGGCTCATCAAGAAGTGAGTTCATAACTCACACATTGACCAGCGACGTTTTTGCGGTATTTAACTCGTTTCGACATCCCTTGCCTACAATGTCGATAAATGCGTGGTCTGAACTATGGATCCCATAATTGTTGAACACAGCCAGTATTCTAGAAAAAAGGACCGATAAACCATATGATTTAAATTCTAAAATTTTAACGTGCCAAAACAATTCAGGATAGGGACTAGTTTGATATGTACAGGTTTGGCTTTGCGTTTAATTTCAAGGCAATGGCCAGAATTCTTTTGCCCCTTTAAAACTAATCTTTAAAATATATCTGTAGTGGCCATTAGACCAATGTGAGATTTGTGGTCTTACTCTTCAGTAGCCCGATTCTTTTCAGTTCAGTTTAAAAAACCCCTCGTATTTTATGTAATTTCTCTGCTTTAAAAATTCCGTTCTATGCCGCATGGTAAATAAAAATCAATTAAAGAGTTATTTTCTGAGGAATGTGACTCGGGGTAGCTAGATACTTACTTCAATTGAAAATCCAAGCAACAGTCACCCCACGCTTTACAATCCATGTCACAGTAACACCACTTAGAAGGATAGCGGTGTCTTTCTTCCAAGAAACATCTGCCCCTACACGACTGAGCTGAAGATTGCTTCTGATAAAATACTTCATCAAGAAAAGCTTTCTCATTCATTGGTACGGTGACATTATGGTGACGGAGAAGCTGAAGTAGTTTTATCAGACTAATATCTTCACCTTTATACTTCACAACAACATCTTGGTCGCCTGAATCTAAATCAGGATAAGAATCAATTAATTAATATTACCACTTTCTATTATAACATTAAATTAATCAAGATTATATTCTTCGAGCAGATGATTAGAACTAACTCTAGCGAAAGAAACATGAAACGTTTCTAAAGCAATGAAACGAGTGACACTATATGATACAGGCATCATTGAAAACGCCAACCTACCCACTGGCAATGGAAATTCATCAGAATCGTTCTTCCCAGTTAAGGCTTCAGTAGTGCTGTTGTAATGTAGCAAATTCTCTTGAGATTTTGATGGCCCCATATGGGAGCTCGAGAAAACCACAATTGCCACAGCAAAAGTTAACATAGGATTTGAAAGGCTGCTTCTCATTTTCTCGCAACAGTAAATTTTTCTCGAAGGAAATCTTCATTGGTTTCTTTCGCGAATCAGGAGCTAACTTATTACTTAATGGTCATCTCTGGTCATACATCCTCAAATGTCGATCTCTCGTGCTTTGTCTGTGCTATTTTAAGGACCTTTCACTCTAATTAATACGCCAAAAAAAACATTTATTATGTTTGTTTTTAACGGACTTTTTGAAAAATGCGAACATTAAAGTCATAGTGCTAATTAAACTAAGACAATTTTCCTGTTCTTAGCTACTGAATAGCTTTCACTTGAGTGCCCTTGTTTCACTGACTTTTAATCCCTACAAAGAACATTAATAACCCTGGAAGGCTTTGAGCCAATTAAAATCTACAGAAATGACACAAGACAGGTGTATCATAATAATTAAATTCACAACAATAAAAGACATGAATCTTCATTGAACTTGTTTTAAAAACTGTTATTCTTCACTGTACAGGAGATACGACAAGCTTTTAATTGATAATAATTTTGGCGGCTGCAGAAGAGTCGCGATGGTCTATAAGACTAGGTGAGTATAGAGACCGCGGTGGGTAACTGTTAATTGAGGTAATCATAAATGTGCAATGGTAGTCGCTGTTGCCAGTGTAATTGGAAGTTTTGAACAGACTCTCTTGTTCCAGCATGAACACATTGGTCGTATATAACTCGTCAGAAAATCGGTAATCGGTAAATCAAATTTAACGTCATAGTGTAGGGAGTAGTCGCCTAATCTCCCGAGCCAGGGGCTCATGTGCAAACTGATTTGACGTCCAGGTCGAATTGGAATTTGGAAATGTTGGTTTTTGTGGAGGGAGGAAAACCGGAGTACCCGGAGAAAACCCTCGGAGCAAGGACGAGAACCAACTACAAACACAACCCAGGTATGACACGTATGACACTGGCACCGAGTATCAAACCGGGCCACATTGGTGGAAAACGAGCGCTCTCACCACTGCGCCATCCCTGCTCCCCCTAAAAGAAAACAACGGTCGTATAGAAAACTTTGCATGTGGAAAAACTTTTCCGTTTTTGATTCCTGTTATCCAGTAGTAGATGTTTGCTTCGGTTTTGTATTTACTAGCTGATAAATGGTCCTTAGGACAAGACCTCTGTGGTTAGAAGGCAAGTTGGAGCGTCACGTTGCAAGGCTCTGTGTCCCTGGAACATGTCTCTCCTGGGCCGCGAGCGCACAAGGGGACGTTTTGCTGGGAAAGTTTGATTTTGGTCCTTAACTGATTTATTTTTCATCTGTTCGCAAAGAATAGCACACAAGAACGCACTGATTAAACTTTAAGAGGGTAAATTCCTCGATACTCGTTTCTGTAATTCAAATCAGTTTGTATCGAGGGGACAATCCGCAGGGTACAAATTTGCCCCCATGACTTGACGTTCTGGCGAAAACGGGAAGTTCATACAAAGGGATATGTCCTTAGAATGTTATCTCTGAGTGCAACGTATGTGACTAATTAGAGCTACAAGGAAACATGAGGTGCTGTTAACCAACCAGAAACACTTGTTAAGCCATAGGAATGTGCGTTTTTCCGAGCTTGGGAGCGCCTTCTTTTTTCTTTTTTGGTTCGAACTCTTATCAGTTTCCCGCCTTTTTTGAATTGGCAGTGCTGCATTATAATTAAGTGCAATGTTAACAGGAGGGATTTTTCAGTTGCCCTTATAGAACTGCTCTCTTAAACTAAAATAAAAGTACAGGGCCCGGTTGTTGGAAAGCCGGTTAACACTAACATGGGATTAAAATTTAAATTCCTGTTTCCCTTATGCATCAGTCAATTCCAGCAGTGTCCATCCCCCTCGGGCTTTAGTGGGGCATTTTTCCTCACTGTCCTTCCCGGGGGCCGGGCATTAATCTACCCCGGGGCATTTGACGGTCTCGCGATTTTCAAGTCGCAGCACTGTCACTTCCGTTCAATAATAAGTTTATCGGGCAATGGCGATAAATTTGTGATTAACTCTGTCTAAGAAAGACAAAATGAGACGGTAGAAACACAAAACGAATGGTCATTGGAGCAATACAGAGAAATAAGACTCATTTGAGACTTAGTTTGGCCTGATTTAGCTTTGATCAGAATGAAGGTAAGAAAATAAAACTAAGAAATCAACTTATTTTTTTGCCTGTATTGCGGGGCATTTGCCCGCTTATCTTCCAAAAATCCTAATGCACGGGGGGGATGGGCACTGCTGGAAATGACTGATGCATTATTTCAAAAGAGATTTCACAGCAAATTCCAAGTGTCCTTTTGAAAGCAACCAAAGTCAAAGTGTAGGGTAAAAAAATATTAAGCAACTGAGCCCAGTAGGTTTCTTTTCGTTCTCGATGAATTTACAGTTCTTCAAAAGTAGATTAAGGAAAATCGTTGCTTCAACAAAACAAAATCCACAACTCTTTGTCATTTCTAACAACAACAGCAAGATTTTAGGACGGTATAGGTGAACGTTTAAATCCTCCAGTAAATTTTAAAAAATCCACTCAGTTTAGACTGTCAGCTGCCAAAACACCAAAAGACCTGCACTGATATATAGTCATACAATTATGCCGGATCATCATCATGTTATATAAATTCGCTTAAAGCTCGACTCGATAATGCAGCACGCACAACAGGACATCGTTACAGAGTTTTATTTAATTTCTACACGTTAATAGTGATAAGTACATGTAGCTGCAGAATGCGGCACGTTTACTTTTGCTACCGTACCGGCACTTGATATAGAATGTAACATTATACAAACTTGCAAAACAATTTTTTGCAAGTTTGATGCCAATCTTTTACCAATCTTTATCAAACTTGACATCCAACAATTTCAATGCCTCCAACGCCCTAATCAAAACCACTTTTGCGAATGCCAAGATTTAACAGGCCGTTCTTCGCAAACGTCACTTTTATTAATCTCACACTGCGCACGTACAGGTCTCCTCTCTCTCACTGTTTTATAAAAAAAACTCTTGAACCTGAGCGCGGCACTCCCTAAACTTTATCCAAAACTTAATTTGATTGGTTTACGGACTATTTCATGACATAATTATCAAATCTGCAATCTTGTTGACAAGAGGAAAAGAAATTATAGCTTGCTGCTAATTAGCTGTCAATCAAACTAACTAGAAATCTGTCATGCTTGTTCTCATAACACGAACTTCGAAATTCTATCCTTAATGACCTGAATCACGCAATACAACAATACAACTGTTACTTTCACGACACACTCCCCTATTTGTCCCCGAAGGGGGCAAATACATATTCATGCAAAGTTCATAGTTCCTAAATAAAAAAAATTGATCCTTTCAATCACAGTTCAGGCTAACAAATGTTCCATATACAGCTTAGAGTGCTTGCTCATCGGCTATGTCCTGGATCCGTAGTTCAGCAGCAACTGCGGCGTCTCGCCTGGGTCTGAAATGGGTTGCTTCAGGATTCAGCGTGGAATTCACGGCTGTGGCTGTAGATTCTCCCGCTCTGTCACAAGACAGCTCCAGTGGGTACAGCTGTTGAATGGCTCGTTCCAAGTGCCTTTTCCCTGCTCGTAGTTTCACCGCTCTCACTATGCCATCGCGCCCGACTATGGGGTCCTCCACAATACCGCGTTTCCACTTGTTCCTGTCCTTGTTCTCATCCTTGATGATGACGACATCCCCCTTTTCAACCTTACAAGGGGATTCTTTGTGCTTAAGGTTATGTCGTTCTCGCAGGCCACGCAGGTACTCTCTGGTCCATCTTTGCCACATAGCATCCTTGCACTTCTGTAGGTACTTGGCACGCTTTCTGAGTGGCATGTCCTCTTCATGATGTGGTTGTCTCTCAGGTAAAAGGTTTGGCTGGCTATAGAGCATTGAGGCGGGTGTAAGGACTGGCAGTTGCACATCTTCTTCAACGTAGGACAATGGACGATTGTTTAGGGCTACTTCTACATCCAGTAGGACCTCCTTTAACTCGTCAAAGGTCAGGTTCGCATTGCCTATGGTTTTCCTCATTGCTGTTTTCACTAGCCCCACCATACGTTCAAATTGGCCTCCCCACCAGGGAGCTCTGCTGAGGTTGAACTTCCAAGAAATCTGATGGCGTGCAAGGTAATCGTTTAGTCTCTCGTCGTTTCGTACTTGTCGCATCCACGCCGCCGCTCCGACAAAGGTGCTGCCATTGTCAGAGTAGATTGTACTTGGTCGACCTCGCCTTGCACTTTCCCTTCTCGTTTGTTTGTGGCTTTGAACCTATCGGCCCGGCATAATCCACGCCCACAACTTGAAAGGGACATGATCCCTTGGTTCGGTGTCGTGGCAGTAGTCCGGAGGGTGGAACGGCAAGAGCTGAGGTCTGGAAGCGTTTACACCCTAGGCAACTTTTAATGATGCGTTTCGCCAGGCGTCGTAGGCGGGGAACCCAGCGCTTCTCCCGTACCTTAGCCATCGTCAACCTCAACCCGCCGTATAGAGTAGCTTCGTGGGCCTCCTGTACGAACTTCTTCGTGTAGACTGCTGTATCCGGCAGATACAGCGGGTAAAGGCCTTGAATCCGGCCCCTACACTCTAAGAGCTGCTGGTCACTTTGCTGCAAGTTGAGTTGTAGGCGATCCTTCTCAAACTGCTCTGATTGTAAGCCTTCCTGTTGGGCTCTTTTCTCCCAGAATCTTCGTTGAACGTTTAGTTCTTCTGTTGTTAGGGGGCCCCTTTTCCTTTGAAGTGTCGGACTCCTTGTGTTACGCACAAATCTTGCTACCCACACGGTAATGTGCAGTGTGCGCCAAAGGCTGTACTTGTGAAGCACTGTATCAAACGCGTCCACCTCTTGGTTGGTAGTGTGCTTAAATACTTCTCGTATTGTCTTTGCTTCTGCCAACGTTTCAGATGTCGAGGTGGTGGTAATGTCTGCTGGGCATGCGCTTGGCTCTGACAACATTTCGGACCATGCCACCAGAGGTCATTTCTTGGCTCCACCAAGCCTCCGCGACTCGCTAAGTCCGCAGGATTTTCTTTAGTGGATACGTATCTCCACGTTATCCAATCCTTCTGCTGTATTTTGTGCACTCGATTGTGCACAAACTGCTTGTATTCTCCCTCTCCCCTTATCCAGTGGAGTGCGACTGTGCTGTCGGACCAACAGTAAACTCCATCGACCGGATGACCCTCTAGAGCCTCTCTTATGTTTGTGGCCAGATTAGCAGCCATGTGACTAGCTACCAGCTCCAGGCGCGGAATAGTAAGGCCCTGCTTGGCCAAACGAGCTTTGGCTGCAACAATGCCTTGAGTAAAGCCAGAGGGTTGTGATACCACTGTATATGCCGCAGCCGCTACACCCTGTCCACTTGCATCCCCAAAGACGTGAAGGGATAACTTGCTGAGTGGTTCCTGGTACTGTACTAGCGCCCTTGTGAACGTGATTCTTCCAGGCAGCCCCGACTCCCATTTTGTCCACCGTTTAGCAAGGTCCGGGGGTAGCTGTTCGTCCCATCCGACTCTCAGATTGCAAGCATCACGGTAAAATAACTTGCCACATAATGTGAGGGGCGACGCTACTCCTAGGGGGTCATAGATCCTCGCTATCTTGGCTAGAATTCCGCGCTTCGTGTTGTTGGCTTTCTCGGTTGGCACGGCTACACTTATGGTATCTCTCAGCTTGTCCCATTTCAAACCGAGGAGCGCGCCACCTCCCCCTGCTACACCCAGCTGTTGTTTGGGGAATGTTTTTTCTCCTCAACTGTCACTGGTTTCAGGAGACTCCAACTCAGGGACGTTGGAGTGCCACTTGTGAGCTCAAAGGTACAGTCAGCAAAGATCTCGTTGGCTGCAGTCTTCATTTCTTTGGCTCTAGATGTTGTTTAGCCTGCGTGCAGACGTCTCCTATTTCCTTCCACCCGCGGAAAAGGGACGTCTGCGAAATGGCGTCGCTAATCGTGTTCCAGTATCCTGCTGTTCGGGTTTTAAATTTCGCATAAATTATGATAACACAAGTTTGTTTTCTGTGCCAGAATTGTTTCCCTCTGATCGCTCCATGATCGGAGGTCGAACAGGACTAAGAGGAGGAATCTGAATTTTTCTCACAGAAGCATTGAGAACGGTTTTCACAGGAGTTGACGTAGCCAGCGAACTGAGATCGTTCGACGAAAGATCTACCGACTCCTCCAAAAGATTCGCTTCTCCGGAGAAGCCGAAGTTCCTACGCTGTCCTTTCCTAGTGTCTCGATCTTTTTTTTACTGTAAGTCCTGCCTTAATCTTTGGAACTATAATCGCTAAAAAGTTCGTCCTCGATTTTTCTCACGTTGGCGTAAAGACCTGTCCGCTTTCGCAACTTTCCCACGCACGATCTACAAATATATGGCGATGTTTCGTGTACGATGAACTGAAGAGAAAGGATTTCTTCCTGAACTTTAAATTCACTGCGACTTTTCACAAGGTTTCTGTCGTTGTTTTTCAGAATAGTCGAGAAACACAACACACAATCGGACATGTTTTGATCAATGGAAAACCCCGCTAAATGTAGATCGCATACATTATCTCGAGCATTTCCCGACGATAGCCAATCAGAGTTGTTTCTAACAGTGGCTATTGTCAAGCAACCAATAAAAGCACTTTCCACGAATTCCTGAAAAACAGCAGGATACTGGAACACGATTAGCGACGCCGTTTCGCAGACGTCCCTTTTCCGCGGGTGGAAGGAAATAGGAGACGTCTGCACGCAGGCTAGATGTTGTTGTTCCTCCGTTGATCAGGTCATCCACGTACAGGTTCTTCTTGATCTTGCTAACGATCTCTGGGCACTTGTGGCTCCAGGCTTCCAAGTGTTGTTCATTTTGTTTCTACATCCTTCAGCCAGTGGAATCTGAGAGCATCTCTATCTTCGGATTTGATTCGCGCCTGTAAGAAGGCTTTCTTGATGTCTCCGGTGAGGGCAGCTGGGTTGAAACGTCCTCGAACCGACACGCTCCACAGTTTATTTTGCAGCGGTGTACCAGTGTTCAGACATTCGTTGAGTGATGGTGCACCATCCCAGGCCAGTGCGGATGCGTCGTATACCACTCTCAATTTTGTGGTCTCAGCGGTCTCGCGTACAACTGCCTTGTGGGGAATATAGAATGCTCGACCTTCTACAATGCTTGGGGCGCGCTCTACTATTCCCTCGGCCAACTGCTCTTGAATTACTGCATCGTAATCCTTGATCGACTGAGTCTTCTCTAGTTTCCGTATTAGGCTGGTCAGTCTGCGCAGGCTTCCTCCCTTATTGTTAGGCAAGGGAGGATGATTTCCCTTCCAGGGGAGACCGGTTTCGTACCACCCCTTGTCGCTCCCGGTCAGCTGCTCTTTAAATTCTTCATAGACTACGCCTTGATCGCCTGTAGTGGAATCTGCCAAGCCAAGTACATCAAGTTTACACAGCTCTTCGTAGTCTAATCGAGAGGTTTGAGTGAGAAGCATGTTAGGTGTGTTCAGTTCCTGGCCCGGCGAGGTGATGGTCCATCCCAGCTTGGTATACATTGCCACTGGATCCCATTCTCTCCCCGCTCGCTGAGGCTCGGTGGTGCTTATCCTGGACATTCACTGTTTCCGAGTATAAGGTGAACATGAAGGCGGGGTCTGTCGTCAGTGTCATCAATAATCACGCCCTTCAGATGCTGATGTTTCTCTATGAGCTTCTTGTAGCGAGGGTTCTCCAACATCATAAGTTGCGGTTTTTCTACCTTGGTCACGTCTGCTTCCATCTCAAAGTCTCCATTTATAGACTGCAGTTTGATTCGATAAACTTCCATCGTTCGATTGACTGAGCCTAACATCATCTCAGTCTTGTGCATACCGGAATGGTGAAGTTTGGCTCCAATTTTCTTAAGCAGTGCGGCAGAGGCGTACGAACTTCCTGCGCCAGAGTCTAGTAGGGCACGACATTTGACTCCTGCGACTTCCACTACAACCACTGGATAAACTACTGAACCATCACCGTTTTGAGCAGCCGTCATTGAGTTTTCCATGGTTTGGCTGTCACAGATAGATGTGTGATGTCTTCTTTTGCAGTTTAAGCACGTTCTCCTACTCTTACATTCCGTCACCTTGTGATCGGCTCCTGTGCAGTTAAAGCAGAGGCGTTTTTGGATCAAAATCTTCCTTCTTTGACTTGGCTCGGTGATTTTATTACGCACATGTGTCCTGTGGTCAGCATTGCCACAATACACACATGCACGCAGACGTATGTCCCCCTGTTGGGTGTTGTAGACTGGGTCACGCGAGGTTCGTCTGGAAGGATGGGTGTCCTGGTTCTTGTCAGTCGATTTGACAGGTAGGGGATTTCTTTCGGTCCACTTTCTAAGGGCATCTACAAACTTGGTAAAGTCCCATTCCCGCCAGTCGTCGTCTGTTCTCACGAGATCTCCCCGAATTCCCTCTAGCTTGTCTAGGGATGTTCTCACGTATCCATTGACTTCTTTCAACTTTCCTAGCGTTTCTAGTGCTTGCACATTAAACAACAATTTCTCATAAAACTGATGAATCTTCACTGGATTTGTACCACTGATAACAGGTAACGCCATTATGATCTGTACGTACGCATTAACTATCTCTGATGTTTTCCCATACTTGCCCTTTAGGAGGTTTTTAGCGCGCATGTACCCTTCACTCGAAAATGGGAGGCCATCAATCCCCGCTCTTACTTTCGGCTCAAACAGATCTTTGAGGTAAGCGAATTTTGTCACCCCCGCCAAGTCACTACACTTGTCTATTTCAGCTTCGAAAATATTCCAGAAACGGAGCCAATCAGTGTGGGAACCATTGAATTTGGTGATTGTCAACTTAGGAAGCTTCGTGTGCTGTGCTTCGCTGGTTTTAACTTCGCTCGCTTTTGTTGCGTGATTCTTCTTACATTCTTCTATTTTCAATTCGAACTCAAGTTTATGCTTGAGCTGTGCCTGTTCGAATTCTAGCTGTTATTCTCTCTCTTTTTTTTTTAAGGATTTTCTCAGACTCTTTAGCTTTATGGTCTTCTTCGGCTTTGATTCTAGTTAACTGCTCGTTTAGATATGTGACCTTAGTATCAACTTCGGCGACGTGGGTTTCAATGCCCGCGGTCCAAGTAGCGATGACCTCCTCAGTTTCGCTATTCTTAAACATTTCTTCCAATACTTGAAGCTTTAATTGATCTATACTTCCCACTAAGGTGTTCAGCGCATCGCGGTGTCTGTTGATTGCGAGCGCACAGTTCGATTCGAGAACTTCATCTGTTTTCCCCAAGGTAAATTTGATAAGTTTTAGTTTACCTTGAATGTCTGCTTCCAATTTTTCCATGTTATCCGCTTTATGATCACTGGATGCTTGTTGACCGACTTCCAGTCCCGTCCGAAGGTGCCACTGGTTTGCCAATGCCAAGATTTAACAGGCCGTTCTTCGCAAACTTCGCTTTTATTAGTCTCACACTGCGCACGTACAGGTCTCCTCTTTCTGACTGTTTTATAAAACATAGGCACGCAATGCGCGCAGAGCCAATGAAGTTTTTTTTCACAATATGGTGAAATTTATCCTGACAACCTATGGGACTTTACACCTCCGGTAAGTCCCACCCTAACCCCTCAGCCTCCCCCCCCCCCCACCCACCACCACCAAAAAAATCTTGTGTTTATCCACTATAAAACCTGGTAATGATTCAGCAGCGTGACTACGCGGAGTAAAAAAAACCGAAGAAAGCTCTTTGTTTCACGGTTCTTCAAAGAACACAGACAAAAACAAGTAAACTTAAACTTAAACTCACCGTCGAAAAATATTGCATACATAATTTAGGCAAAGATCAGTGGAAAGTTAACAATTTTACTTCAGAAATAAATGCAAGTTGCAGTCGAACCTTTTAATTTCTTACTTCTACCGGCGAATATCCAATACTTTTCAGTGCTCATAAACGGTCAACTTTCTAAAGGGTGCCGTTTTGACGCTCTGCGTGATTTGCGTGACACGCGACTCGCTTTACTTTGTTTAATTTGTAAGGTTTACGTTCTTAGTACATTGTATTGTCAAAACAGGAGTCTGCCATCAAACGGCGTTTCTTGTATCCACAATATTTTCGTTCGAAATCGGTTTGAACTAGCGTTTATAAACACGACTGAAATAGTTTTGCAACTATATTTATTTCCCCTGTTAATTGAAGTTGCCTGCTTTGTAGTCAAGTCGGCTATTTCGCTTCACAAATCGACCAAAGTATGTTTACATTTGTAACTTTCCCACCGTACGAAGTTATTTTTAGCTCACGTGTTTATCTTGAGTCTCAACCTACAGCCGAATAAATTTCGTTTGCTTTGCCTTCGAACGGTACGAAACTGTTCAAATTCAGCTCGCTTTCCAGTAGATCCAACAGGTCTCTATTAGAATGCTTTGTGACATATCTGTTGTTGTTAAGCTTTCGGTACTGTTTCGGTCAGTTCGAGATGTTTTAAGTGTTGCGTTACATTCCTTATAAGGCTGAAATTACAGCTGTCAACTATGCAAATTTGCTCAACATACGCTTTACACTTTGAGCTATGAATAATGCATGGTTCAATTCTACCTGTAACCATCCCCCCCCGGGCATACCCCCGGGGATTTGCAATTTTGTTCTCACTTGGCGGTCTATTCCCCACCCCCGGGCACGCAAAAAGAGACAATTCCCCCCCCGGGACCGCTCATCGACCACAAATACGTTGTTTTGTGTACAAAACATAGATTACGATTTACGATATTGATTTCCGTACAATAGCAAAACCAGACATTTTGACAAGAACTTAAACGCTTTTCTAGAGTTTCTTGAACGAAGGACACTACATGTATAATGTAATTAAAACATGCACTGACTATATTTGAAAAAAAAAACTGAAGAAAAACCCTTAACCGCATACGGCTAGCGAGTAAAGAATTTTCGCCATGTGATTTATTCTAAATATAGCACAACGCACAAGAGGCCCCGTGAACAAGTCGATGGCAGCATTTTAAAGGAGGTTTTCTTAGCTTGTTTCATAAGAATGAACACTGAACTGAGACCTCTGTTAAATACAAAGCCGTGCATCCTGTAATTTCGATAAATGCATAGACCAAGCTGTCGAATAAATCGTTGATAACAGTCAATATTCCGACGAAAAGGGTCGACAAACCATAAGATTTTTAGAGCATTTTTAGAGCATTTTTAAAAATGCTCTAAAATTTGAACATAGTAAGAGAAAAATCCAGGTTCGGAACTAGGTTGATATAAACAGCATTTTTAGAGCATTTTTAAAAATGCTCTAAAATTTGAACATAGTAAGAGAAAAATCCAGGTTCGGAACTAGGTTGATATAAACAGGCTGACTCTCCGTTTACTTTCGAAGCAATGACCAGAATTCTCGTTCCCCTTGAAACTTAACGTTGAACTGTAACTGAAGTAGCCATTAGACCAATGTAAAATCCTTACCTTTAGCCCGAGTCTTTTTTAGTTTAAAAGCTTTGGAATTTTATGTGATTTTTTTATGCGTGGTAAACAAAAATCATATAAAGAGTTATTTTCTCAAGGAATGTGACCTAGGGTAGCTAAACACTTACTTCAATTGAAAACCCAAGCAACAGTCACCCCACGCTTTACAATCCGTGTCACAGTAACACCACGTAGGATCGCTTCTTTCTTCCAAGAAACATATCCCTTCACACGACTGAGCTGAAGATTGTTTCTGAAGAATTAGTGCTTTAAGAAAGGCTTGTTTATTTTTTGGTACGGTGACATTACGGTGACGGAGAAGCTGGAGAAGTTCTATCAAACTAATAACTTCACCCTTAAACTTCACAATAAAGTCTCGGTCGGCTGAATCTAAATCAGGATAAAAATATAACACTAAATTAATGAAAGCTATATTTTTCGAGCAAGTGATTAGAACTAACCCTTGCGAAAGAAACATGAAACGTTTCCAGAGCAATGAAACGAGTGATACCGTGATATGCTACAGGCATCATTGAAAACACCAACCTACCCACTGGCAATGGAAATTCATCAGATTCGTTCTTCTCAGTTAAGGCTTCAGTAGTGCTGTCGTAATGTAGCAAATTCTCTTGAGATTTTGATGGCCCAAAAAACAACAGCTGTCACAGCAAAAGTTAACATAAGATTTGAACGGCTTCTCCTTTTTTTGCAACAGTAATTTTTTTCTCGACGGAAATCTTCATTAGCTTCTCTTAAGAATCAGGAGCTAGGTCATCTCTTATTGGTCATCTATAGACATATGTCCTTTGCTTTTGATCTCCTTCACCTTGTCTAGGTTATTTTAAGTACCTTTCACTCTAATTGGTAGGCCATTACGTTAACCAAAAACCCACCCCATTTGTTATCTTTGTTTTTGACTGACTTTTTGAAAAATGCGAACGCCAAAGTGATATTGCTAATTGAACTAAGATAATTTTTCTGTTCTTAGCTTCTAAAGAGCTTCTAAAAAGTCAGTTAGTAACAAATGTGGATCGGACTGTCTTCTTTGTAGATCTTAGACATCGTATTTTTACAGAATATTATTAGCAATTTCAATAGAATGTTATTAGAATATTATCATTAACAATTTTCTTATATTATTATATTATTGGATACGCACTTATGTTTTGTATTTAATTATTTTAGTTACTTTAATTACTTTGTGTCACCAATTAGCACACATGCTAAAGTTTCTTGACACATTAATAACGTTTATTGTTATCATTTGAGTGGCCTTGGGGGCTAATCAATTCTACCGAATTTTTACCCCTGCAAGGCTTTTAGCCTATTAAAATTTACGGAGATGACGCAAGGCAGGTGTACATGAATTCAAAACAATAGAAAACATGAATTTTCATTAACGTTGTTTACAAAACTGTTCTTCTTCACGTTACAGGAGATACAAAAAGCTTTTAATAATAACTGTGACAGCTGTAGAAGAGTCGCAGTGGTCTACAAGAATAGGTCAGTATAGGGACTAAGGTGGGTAGCTGTTGATTGAAGTAACCATAAATGTGCAATGTTAGTTCCTGTTGCCTGAGTAATTGGAAGTTTGAATTAGCTTTCTTGTTCAACTATGAACATATCATTGGGCGAGTGTAATCCGTCAGAAAGCAACGTTTAGAAAACTTTGTATGTGTACTAATAATCGTTTCTTTTTTTAATTTCTATTTCCTCCTTTTGGAATATTGGTATTGTTGCAATTTTAACAAGAGGGATTTTCTGGTTGTCCGTAGAGAGCTGCTGTTTTCGAGTAAAACAATAGTACAAGGTTTTTTTTTTCGTCCTCGATGGAATTATTACTAGATTAAAATCGTTGCTTCGAGAGAGTAAATACCTTTCTTAACTCTTTCCCCTTTCCAACAAGAACAGCAATTTAAAGCTAATTCGATCCACTCTTTTTGGATTGTTAGTTGCCAAAACACCAGTAGGACCCAGACTGTTCGGCAGATAATCATGCCATACTCACCGTCGTGTTAACAAAACTCACGTACCAGGAAATCGCTATAGAGTTTTATTTCACTTCTAGATGTTAACGATGTACATTTTGGTATGTAGCTGCACAACTCAAGTTTATTAATGGGAACATACCGGCACTAGATATGTGTCGTATATACAAACTTGCGAACAGTATTTTATAACTCATTAGTAATAATAATAATAATAATAATAATAATAATAATAATAATAACAAAAAATTAATGATTTATATAGCGCCTATACAGGTTAGCTCTAGGCACTTGACAGTGGCAATTATTAAAAAAAAAACTAAGATCATTAATTATATGAAAATAGTTAATTAAAATAACAATGCAGTAAATGACCTAGCTAGGATAAAATAGAGATTTACAAAGATAAGTCTTGATCATAGATTTGAAAGAAGAAAGGTAAGGGCCATGGGCCCAAGGGATGATTTTACAACTCCATTTGTCCTTCTTGTATTTTCGACAAACGTTTAATACATCTATGGTGACACCTTTATACTTATACTTCTATATATTTTTTTTATTTGCGTATTAAACTCAATACGGTGATCAGTCATAAGTAAGGGTAAATCTAAATCCAGACCTTTAGACCTGGTCTCTTTTTTTAATTTAATTATGCCTTGAATTCCTTATAAATGACAACTCATTATCTACATCAAGAAGAGACAACGAGTCGGCTTTTAGGGTAGTTCTCAGTTTTCGTTCAATTCGCTGTCAAAAATGCCCCCAAAGGAGCTTGGGTATTTGTATTTACACAACCACCCTTGCATACGGTGAAATCTGAATCAACCAATCAGCATTCAGTAGGCGGGAAAACTGTGGTGTCCTGACGTCACGCAGATTTTGTGCCCCTCGCTTCGATTTCTGCGTGATCAGCGAAGTTTATATTGTGGAAGTGCGGTTTTATTTCAGCGTTTTCTCCAAATACTTCAGTTTATTAAAAGTCACATCTGCTTGCACTTATATGGACTGGATGAGCAACCAGGATCGATTCAAAACTGTTTTCTGCGGCGAGAGACTTCGCTACTTGGACTTGAATGCGAAGGAGGTGGTAAAAGTTTTCCTCTTGTCCTACTGAATATTATTTTTCACAAGAAAGTTCACCTCCCTTTCACTCTCCTTGGCCTCGTTTATCACATGGATGTCCGCTAACTGAGCAGCTCTGAGTAACGTCAGGTACAATCCGTCTTCTCTCCTTGTAAAGATCTACGGTCACTTCATTCTTGTTTTCATTTCATCGTGTACTTCATGTTTGGTTTTGATTCACACCAACTTCGAGCTGTGCCTGCAGCTGTGATTGCCTGCTGTTAAAATTGTCGTTGCATCTCAACGAGATTGGTCTTATCGGTAAGGGAAAAAATATTCTGTTCATCAGATCAGAGATACATCATGAATGTTTGGCAAATTTGATCTACAGTCGTTGTATGGTTGCACTACACAGCTGCTTCTTCAAATCGGAAATAGGCAAGTTTGTACAATTTTCCACCTACCCGGAGACGAATGAAAAGGCCTTTTTGGAATTTGGAGCTTCCTTATGTCATCGTAACAGCAAAAAGCTCGTAGTCAAAAGCCGAAGAAAATTAACTTTCCTTCTCAAAAGGCAAAACTCATCTGAAATTCAGGCCAAGCGAAAACAACATGCGGACCGCTGTGGAAATGACACTTTCGCTTGCTTTATTCACCACGGAAAGTAAAAATAATTATTACCTAGCCCGTCTTTCTAAGTGGATAATTCACTTGACTAACTTGGATTGGAAAGGTAATTGCAGGGACAATGTTTATTTTGGCAAATATTGATATGTCTATTTTTTCTCTCTTCAATTTCCACGCCAGGTGAGGTTATATCGTTTAAAAACTTGTAATCAATCGACTTTTACAGACAGAGAGCAAAGAGAAGAAAATGGGTAATTTCTGACGAAATCTCAAGAAGATTTAAATTGTTATAATTAAAAAAAAAAATTTGAGAACAACTCTAGGATTCAGGCAGGAGAAGTTTATTCAAAATGGAGAAATGAAAGTAACTTTAAAAGAGCAAAATGCAGATCACAGCGGTCCTGCATCAGTCCGCAGTACCGAAAGAGATTTGGAAATATAAAACTTTGCGTTACGTCGGATTCGTTGCAAAAAGGAAAAACCGATAACTACAGGCGACTCTAAGAGATGAAGTTGTTCTTCAGAAACCAATTAACAAATTTATGATCCGGCTGTTTAGTTTAAGCTTATTTCTTGGGTTGTACACGTAGTTGTATTAAGCTATGTAATAAACGTGCCTTTCGAAACTTGGGCGGCTTAAATCAGAAAATGGGAGAGTGTGATAATTTTTTCTTTCTCAACAAGCACTCGTAACGCCATTCAACTTGTAACTATGCTAATGTCACTTTAACCTTTGTTTTCCAGATCACGCAAAACCGCAAAAATTCTTATTGGAATTAGCTGTTTTGTAGCTCTCGTGATGGCGTTGTTGTTCTCAGAATTTGATCCCAGTGGGAAGTAGAGCAGCTCGAGTTAACTCTTCTCATAAAAGGAATAAATTCTGGTTTTAGTTATTGTTTTGTCGCTCTTCATACCCTTTAAACGATGCACACTTTTAATCCAACACAAGCAACACAAAACAAATGCTAGCGGCTTCGGTCTTCGTACTAGTTTTTACCTTTGCTGCAAGCGCACAAGATCCCTTAATGCAAAAGTGTATGAGTAGAACAACAGGAAAAAGAAAACTTTTTTCGGCAAAGTCAACGCAATCTACGCGTTAGTCGCTATAAACTCTTGCTTTTGCTTACAAACTGCAAAATACTGGAGTTTTCAGTTGTAACATTCTGAACCATAACTGGAAACGAGAACCCAGTGCATCGTGCTGCAAAACACCGACAGGACACCACGGTTTTGACTGCCGCTCGTACCGCGGGCGCAGTTGCCGTATGCAAGGACACGAACGATTTACTGCGTAACCTCCAGGTTGTTCTTGAAGGTAATTGATTGGTTCTTTTCTGCTTCCAGCTGAATTAGAAGACGGACCCAATACTCAAAGGAACAGCACTTTCCTCAATGATGAAGTGTAAATTGAGTGGAATTGTCTTTTTAAGTGTCAGTGTGGATGATCGTTAGACGTCTACTGTCCTACGTGGTTGATCCTTGATTTTGTTTTCATATTTAGCTTAGTTGAGCCTGTAGTTATTTCAGGATCAGCCTTTCCTGTGCGCTGGGTGACTTTTGTTTGTGGTTCAACTCGATTGCATCTTTTGTGCAGTTTTTCCTTGAAGAGACCTCGCATTCTCTTTGTAGTGGTGAAGCACAACGTAATGAAAAACCCTGTGAAACATCATATTAATATCAGTTCAACATATTAACGAAAAACAAGAACCTTTAAAATCACTTAAAATCTATACCTTTAAAATCTATACCTTTAAAGTCATCTATTAATACGATGAACATTGCACTACTTCAGCTAACCTGCGACCTCGAGCTTTTCTATCAATATTTGGGAAACACTTCTGCTCGGATTAAGTCATTTTAAAGCACGCCAAAACCATCTTGGAAGCAGCAGATTTTGATTCCGTTTCATAGACTTTTTTAAATAGTAATATAATTTATTTCAAACAGCACAATACAGCAACAATACAACAATACCAAGATCAGACTACATAAGGATAGTACGCTAAAGTTATATATACAAGGGCTGAGAAAGGAGATTACAAAAGGTGTAGAAACTGACCTGAGTTACCTTCGTATATTTGTCAAAAAAGATGCAAAGAAAGAAATTAATTTGAGTGCCTATTAACTTTACATATTGTTCTAGAAAAGGATCCCATTTGGTAATAAAGGCTTCAATATTGTTACTTTGAACTGCTATTTCTCTGTCAATTTGACAGTATAAATCAAGCTTCGCTTTATAGCTTGCAAAGGTTGGGCAAGTCATATTAAAGTGCCACTGGGACGAAAATTCATAGGTTTATTTCCGCCAAATTCTGTCGCAGAATATCGCTTTTTGTTCATATTTCCACAGAAAACTGAACAACAAACCTTCCATCCTAATTTTTTTTAGCTCCAAAGTCGCGTAAAATGTGTCCACCATTACTGAAAACGTGTTCCTGGGTGATTGCGCAATTTAATAGCTTGTGACGTCAGAGGCTCACCTCAGTCGCGTTTCCTTGTGTTTTGACTGAAGATGTCTAGCGTCGACTGCAAAACCTCCGAAGAGTATTTCTACGATTCGGAACAGTCTTTAGCTTCCGAAGCCTCTGAGGATTCGTTTCTTTCGGCAAATGAAGAATTTTTCTTACCGTACGATGTAAGAACTGATGTGAGGTTTCAACTAGTAATCTTGTCAACAAACTGTTTAAAGCTTTTTTTCTCGCCATATTATTTGAGTTATTTGGCGGGAGTTCAAAACACAAGCGAAATATGGTTAGACAATGATTGTAGTTCAGGCCCCAGTTGCTCAAAAAGTGGATAACTCTTTTTCAACGGATAAGTCGCTGTCCGGTGGATAAATATTTATCGCTTCATCTCGGTTGTTCAAAGCTTGGATAGCGCTAGCCAGCCAGCTGTTCAGCCGCTATCCAGCTATCATAAAGTTGTCCATTCCAAGGTATGTTGTGTAACTGTTATCCACTGTAAACCTGTAGCAAAATAGACATGGCTATTCGAAGAATTGATCTTTTAAGCCGTGGAAATTTAGACAAAACACCTATGAAAAACTTTAGACTTTGATGCTCGCGAATTCTCAACCATGGGCCGATCGATGTTACTGTTGGCGTGGGAGAAAATAAAAGAAGCCATACTTTGTCTGCCGTTGTTTATGTTCATTATATATTATAAAAAAGCATTGACATTTTTGGCCATTCTTGGCATAGTGTGGGAAACTCTCTTGAAAAACCGTAATTGTTGTAGTCAGCTGGCAGGCAGCTTATCGTGTCTATCAAAGTACAGTGGTCACTCAACACATTGAAACACAAGTGCTTGGCGCTGCTAAATATTTTAAACAGTCTTATAGAATTCTTTTTCTGAGCCGAAAGAAGTGAAATAAATCAAAACCCTATTTTTCAAGAACTGGAGGCCTTGTGTGACCGGAATCTAAATATTTGTAGTCAAAATTAAAAGCCACAAGGAAAATTTAATTTTCCACTGCTCAACAACAACATGCGGACCGCCGAGGAAACGAAGCTTTCGCTTGCCTTATTCGCTAATAATAACTTGATATTTAATCATTTTTCTTAGTAGTTCATTTACTAAGATTGCTATGACAGGTAAAAGAAATAAAATTGTTAAACCCCTAGGCAAATAGTGGCGTGTGATATTTTTTCCCAACTTCAATTTCCACGCACCGAAGAGCCGATCGAACAACAACAACAACATTTTATTTGCATTCCCAATTACAAATGCCATTGCACATATATAGAAAAGAGAAAGAAAAAAAGTTGCAAAATCGATTAATTTACAATTCCTGTGTCTATTGATCCATTTCTTAATGCAAAAGCTTCGTAAATGAAGTAACCTTATTTTTTACAAGTGAAAGCGTCAATGCTATTTAAGAGAAATACAATTTTAAGAATCGAAATCGGAATATTTTCTAATAATATCGCCCATTAAAGATTTTCTAACTGCATCAAATCTATTGCAAGATAAGAGGAAGTGTACTTCGTTTTCAACTTCATTTGAGCTGCAGCATTGACAAATTCTCAGATGCTCAGGAAGTCTAGCGGTGGAATGTCTCCCATTTTCAATTCTTAGGTTGTAATTACCTAGCCTAAGTTTCGCTACTGCCCGAACCATAATGTCAATCGACTGTTCACCGACAGGGAATAAAGAGAGAGAAGATTCTCCACATTCAGGATGGTATGTTATAAAATAAATGTCCATGCTTCTAAGCGATTACTGCTCTGAAATTAACACACGCGGAATTAAAAAAAGGAAAAGATAAGCAGTACAAACTACATCAGCTTAATCACGGCGGTCAGGATTGCATTCGCCGAGGATCTTCGCGCTAGGCAGACGGCAGAACTGAAAGGGTTTTCCACGACGATAATAAATTTCAAAATACGTTAAAAGAAAATGAGTTTTGCACAATGGTGGATGCGTTGAAAAGGAAACAAACTATCACTTCAACTGCGTTATAAGATTAGGTAAGTTACCTTTCGTCTTGTTCGCGCAGATAATGTTTTTTTCCAGTTCTTTTTTCCATATAGTTGGAATAGGCAATGGCTGATCGACCTCTGGGATCTTGCGACATGAACAGCCCTCTGGAAAAACTCGTCCGTGAAGTGATCAAAATGCCTCTCGGGTTGAAATTCGCACTGTGTGAGTACGAACATTGTCCTTTTTTCCATTGCGGATCCGCTAGCAGGGCTTCAATGAAGCAAAATACCAGCTCGGTGGTTGGATTTATTGTTGTAGCATTGTACAATACAAGTGCTACCTGACATTACTGCTGTACCAAGGAAAATTTCAAAGTCGTGCAACAAACAGTTGGCAAGAAATCTTTCCTCGAGGACAATTTACTTTCCCGTGGGAAGTAACCATGTGAAGGCACTAGGTTTGAGGTGAGCCTCTGACGTCACTTCCGCTCATTCGCAAGCCAGCTGCCGGAACAAAGGGCCAGTAATGGCGGCCGCAAAATCTCGACAAAAACCGTCCGAAAAAAGCGACTTCTAGTTGTCGTAATAAGTTGAAATTTGGCAGGGTGACTAAGAACCACAAACTACGTTCGAAAATGTAAAAACATGGAATACCAAAATTCTGGTCCCAGTGGCACTTTAAATTTACAGCAATACTAGTAGTATCTTCCTACTAGTAGCACCAGGTCAATAACTTAATAACCTTATAACATAGAGGGCAAAATTACTGATTGCTGATTGGTTGAGACAGGGGGCATTTTTTCTTAATTTTCTTTCCAACGAGGGCAAAATTACTGACTCCTGATTGGGCAAGCGCCAAAAATACTCGCATTTGATTGGCTAAGCGCGAGAGCGCGCCATTTGCATTTTGTAAGCGTCTTGAAAAGAAAAGCAGATTTTGAATTGGATTTTAGTTGTTCAACACAAGAATATAGTTTCAGAGTTTAAATTTAGCCGAGTTGGTTGGCGAAAATGGTGTGGTAATCGGCTGATAGTTCAAAGAGAAATTCCAGAAGGTGAACCTGAACGTTTTACGGGAAACAGCAAATGGTTATTTGTTCTAAAACTACCGAAAACCTTGGTTAATTCAGCGAGCGAGAGGTCGCTTCGCAACTCAGGTAAGCTTAAATAAATTTACTTAGTTTGAGTTTTGAGTGTGAGTTTGTCAACGAACTAGAATTGTAATTATCTCAAAAGATGATCATATGCATAAAACTTTCTTTTTTTGTTCTGGGCGCTGAGTAGCAGTTTAATAAACTGCTTGTGTGCAGAATTGTTTATTCTGAGTGCCGGCGGCGGATTGTGTTTCGACGTGCAATGAAAAGTTTTCAGAAAATTTTGCCCTCTATGTTATAAACAAGTAATCGCATTGAGCCCTCGTAGAATTAAGGATAAATTTTCACTTGTATTTTCAAAGTTTTCACAAATTGCCCTCGTCGCTACGCGACTCGGGCAATTTTGTGAAAACTTTGAAAATACGCGTGAAAATTTATCCTTAATTCTACTCGGCCTCATGCGATTACATATACTAACAAGCTTTTTTCCCATCCCAATAAAACAAAATCAGAGATTTGAATTAACTTTGGGTAATATTTTCTTCTGACCCTGGTTTAATATTTTCCCAAAATTCGCAAGTCACTGAGCACTTCAAAAATAAATGCACTAGGGTTTCAGGCTCCTACTTACAGTAAGTATACAGTGATCTGTAGGGTAGATACCCCCTTTACACAGAAAAACATTATCATAGTTTCGTTGATTTAGCGCAATTATATGACAGAAATAGTGTAGGCTGATTTCCAATTTTTTCGGCGACTTGTTCTTCCGTACAGAGATCGTTCTTCCATTTTTGCTGACTTTTTACAGGGCTAACCGCATTTGTCTTAATTAACACAGAGTATACGAGTCTACTCGTCTTTAGCGATTAAGTTTTGACCTGATTGCATTCTTGACATGGAGCATATTGTTTTAAAGAACACTTAGCAGCCGAAATAATTCCGTTAAAATCCAGCCATTTGATCCGCGATGTAGGATACTTTTGACAAAAACGATTATAGTCTAAGAATGGTCCACTGTCATCAAGCAAATCTGAAATTTTGTTGATACCTTGGTTTGACCAGGTTCTATAGTAAACTGGTTTATTTTATACGCGCAAAAACGAATTACTCCATAATATTTGCTCTCTAACATTATCTTCACTAATAGTAGTTTCACAGTAGTGCACCTCCGCCCATGTCTCTAAAATTTCTTTAACAAAAGTATTTTCTACGTTTAACAATTCGATGTTATCTCTTTTAATATTGCACGAGAACAATAACTGCCCCCAAACTTTTCCAAACTATCATCCAAAACAAATTTCCATTTACCCTTATTTGTAGGTATTTTTTTATCCATGAGGCTTTTAATGACTTGTTAAAAGCTGGTAAGTCAATCATATTTAGACTCCCTTCATTAGTTTTGTTTATCATTACTCTCCTTTTGATTTTATCACCATTACCATCCCATAAAAATCAAAGTGCATGTCATTTACCTTTTTTAAAAAATTAGTACGAGTGGGTAGTGGCGTTAAAATGTATACAAGTTGTGATATAAGGAAACTTTTGATTATTATGATCTTCCCGAGTAGGGTAAGTTTTCTATACTGCCAATTCTCTATTACTTTGTTAATTTTATCGATTCTTTCTTGATAATTTAGCGATAACATGTCGGCTCTATTTGTTGAAAACCAAATGCCTAAGGCAAAACCTTTGCTAGTTTCCCACGTTATCTCGTGCCTTCCTGCAAGAGGCGATCTATTTGTCGATGAACCGATATAAAAAGCCTTTGTTTTTTCATAGTTAATCTTCAGACCAGAAGAGGAACCAAAAGGATCGTATCCAAAAGTTTGAGGGAATTCTGAAAAGACTCCTCTGACTCGTCTAAAAACAGGGTCGTATCGTCCACCAATTGACTGAGTTTGTGCTCCTTGTCATAGGTTACAAATCCTTTAATATTCTTCTCTGCCCTGATAGAATTTGCTAATATTCTGCGGCAGAAATTAACAGATAGCTATAGGGTGAAAGAGGGAAGCCTTGTCTCGCCCCTCTACTTAGTTGGAATGATGGTGAGACCCATCCGTTATTCTGTATTGCGCCAGTGATAACACTGTAGAACAGTTCAAACCATTTGATTAACGAGGGGTCAAAATTAAAGAGCCTGAGGAATTTCTGTCGGTTTCTTAGACTTGGGGGTGCAGTAAGAGGGACGATGAGGGGATGTGTCGCCTACATTAACAACTTTTTAAAACCTTGCTCTACCATATACTGAATCACCCTCCAACCACAATCCACTATCTTTGTTTTGGGTTTGTTATATAATAAGTTTCCCATGAATTAATCAGAAATCACTTTTGAGATCTCTTGCGCCACGGATGAATTCTTGACAACGAAGAGCATTATTGGTAAAAACATAAATACCTTGCATGCTGTTCAGGGCAGTGGACGGATATTCCAGGAATGCAGCTTGTTGCCAGTTGGCGATGAGTGTCAGAATCCAAGTCAGTCCCATGACTGTTGTCAGTTTGATGCAGATCAGAACTAGCGGCACTCGGGAAGTGTTGGCTGCTGCCAGCTCGTTGCCCTGGAGACAATAAGTAAAGTCATGTAATACTCTCGTATACCCAATAGCAACAGGTCAGTGTATAATATGATATGAGTGTAACATATGATAAAACTTAATTTAAGTTCATAATTGAAAAGATGATAAGTCAGGATGTTTGATCTCATCCTCATCTTTTTTCCAAAGTTGTTGACCCAAAGTTTTTATAATGAGGTTTCATACAATGAGGTTTCATACCTGCTGTAAGTGACGAATGGCGTAAATATTTTTTGTCAAGCACACTATGTTGAACACCAAAGCGAGGCTCACCGGTGTCACCATGGTAACAGCTATTGCTGTTTTGTCTGAGATCCAGCAGTAGTAAGAACTTCCTAAAATTAAAAAAGTCTTTAAGTTTAGTTTCCAGTTTCATGGTTGATTGTTCAAAGAAAGAGAGGAAAAATGTTGATTTGGCGTTACTCTAGCCACCATATTAGTATTTTTGTTTACCATGTCGTATAGGCTACTTTATATTAGACTTCTAGCAGCCCCTTTGTAGATTTATATAGTCGAGAAAATGCCTACAAGAGCATCTAATCACCTGCTACCAGCCAACTCGACCATCATGACAAAGGTACTGCTTACACTTATATACTCGTATTCTCTACTCAACTTAAGGGAGATTGTTTTTTCTCAGGCGCAAACTGTAACCCTGTAAAAGGCTAGTTCTGTTGGATAAAATATTGGCCATTTATATTTTTCCTGTACCTTTTTATGTTGTACTAACTTGGCATTTTAAATTTTTTATCATAAATCAATGTTATAAGAATCGTACAAGACAATAAACTGGAGGCAATTATCTACCAAAGGTTTCGTTTGTATTTCCCCGTACATGATGATGATGATGATGATGATGATGATGATGATGATGATCATCATCATCATCATCATCATCATCATCATCATCGTCATCTTCATCATCATTATTTTCACGTTTGTTGCCACAGTGATCACTTCATTTTGCAGAGTGTTTTATACAAACCATATACAATTTGAAATGTCCCTGTAAAGTCCAACACAGCGCAAATAATCACAGTTACTGCAGGCACCGCCCAGCCGACAATACAGTACTTGATGAATGTCTTCCTGATCTCATACGCTTGTTTTGTTCTGTTACTTACTGTCAAGGAAAACATCAAAGGTACAGTTACACGCTGTTAAAACACTGCAAGTTGTAGACAGTTCTCTTTGGTTATTACACGAATTTGTCTCCTTTGAGCTTGTCCTTGTCATTTACATCTTACGTCTATTACAAAATTAGCACATTTATGTAGTAGATAAAATATGAGCGGGAGATCTGTATGGGAATTTACAATGGCGAGCCGATAGGCGAGCCATTGTAAACGCCCATACAGATCGGTCGCGAATATTTTATCCTACTTGTGAAATGAAAACAATAAATTGAACGCAAAGTATTGTTATGCAATTCGGTAATTGGACATGAATGCCAAAATGCTGTACGTCACACAGGAGAGAGTGCATGGGACAATAATAGAACTATAATTAATAATTTTCAGTCACTGCCAAGCCGTGAGTATGGCAACAGCTTGTTTTCGTCCTCCGAAAACTGAAGAGGAAGAAAATTCCCTACGTTTTTACTGCCTGGCAGAGTACGAGAATGAACAAAAAAGCGCAGTTGGAAACAGCTGGAGGCAACGGACTTGAGTCAACCAATGTCGATGACCTGTCAGTCCCACTCGAGCACATGTCTGCAAACAGTTTAAACTTCCGGCTCTGCAAATTCATTTGTGAATTGCGAAGCTAACCGGGGAACACTACCCTCCTAAGACGCTGTACCTTCTTGTTTGTGGCATTAATCGCCATTTGGCAAATGCACAGGGGGAAATGTCGTTTAACATACTGGAGAAAAGTGATAGGAGGTAAAACGACATTCTTTGAAGCAATATTTCATCGCATTTTGTGTTTATTTGTATATTCCGTTTTAACCAGTATATTGTTTGTATTGCAAAGGTTCATGGTGTTCGTAAAACACTAGATGGCGAAATGAAGGACGCCACCAAGTGCGGAGTTGCGCAAGCATCAAAGATGTCGGAAAAAGAGGAGATAACAGAGAAAAAGGAAACAATCCTGTGGGACATGGCTCTACTGGGAGCAAATACAGCTGAGACGTTTATGAATACAGTTTATTTTTATAATGACAAGTTGTTCGGTCTACAGGCCGGTGAACATAGGTTGATTCGCTTGAGTAATATTGTTGTTGCGGGAAACAAGATAGTTTTTGATGAGTTTAGAGGCAAAACGTACAAAGGCGGCTTAAAAGATTTGAAAAATAAGCCACGCTATATTGAACAAAACAACATCTGTACAAATTCTGTGTTCAATAACTGTACAATTAATTTTGTAGTTAAGAAAAATCACTTCATGTACTGATCGCTTGATATTTACGAGATTGTTCAGAAAATACCCTTATAGTGTTACACATTGTCAGAGAGTAAAGTTGACGGGTAAATGAAATTAAATGCTATGACGAAAATATGTCCATTGTGTTTTTCATTTTAATCAGTAGAGATCTGTATCAAAAGTTAATGAATACTAATTAGCTGAGCAGGAGTTTGTATCAAAAGTTAATTCTACTGTTTAATAATTCATCAACCCCAGCCTTTCCCTGCTACCTATTCAATCCCTCCCCGTGCTTTCAGACATTTGATTTGTATTGGGGTTTACAGTTGTGTACATGTGATCTGAATACTGTGCTGGGATTGGTTTGTACCCTCCGTGAATAATTAATGAATTTTACAACTTGTCTTCAAACTGTCTTTAGATAGGAGTTTTACTTAACTTATTAATAGAATAATTACTGAATATGTATATATCAAATAATCGTATATTTGAACTGCGGATAAAGATAGAATAATATGAAGATCATCGCAGTGAAGGTGTTTCAACTTACACAGTTGAAAAAAAGAAACCTGAAAAAATTCAGGCTTCAGTGAACGGGAATCGAACCCAGGACCTCTGCGATACCGGTGCAGCGCTCTAACCAACTGAGCTATCTACTGCTTAAGTTGAAACACCTTCACTGCGATGATCTTCATATAATTCTATCTTTATCCGCAGTTCAAATAGATGATTATTTCATATATTCATATTCATTTCTCCTTCTACGGGATAAATACGAACTCACAATTGACCAGCTCCCAGTTGGCTTGATAGCTCAGTTGGTTAGAGCGCTGCACGAGTATCGCAGAGGTCATGGGTTCGATTCCCGTTCAAGCCTGAATTTTTTCAGGTTTCTTCTTTTCAACTGCATAAGTTGAAACACCTTCACTGCGATGATCTTCATATAATTCTAGAATAATTTCTGTCCTTTTGTTACATGCACTTGACCCAACTCCATTATTAAAGGGCTCCCTACAACAACGACCTAATTTATGTTTAAGCTTTTTTCCGTATAAAATACTGTCTGTTTGGTCGGCTTGTGTTTTTGTTTTTTGTCTGTCTTTTATTTGTTTTTATATCTAAAAGGTTTGGATCGTATAGCTATAAGATGTCCAATTTTAGCTTCAGAACACTTCAATTTGCCCGGGGCCCATCGATTGTTTTGCTGCGTTCTTGTACTTACCCTGTAGAAGAAAAGTTTCGAGAAGTTATTCTTACCTTGGACTTTAAAGGTGTTTGATGTGTCAAATGACATGATGCTCATCCACGAAAAAGCAGCAAGGGCAAAGAAATGAAGACAAATGGCGACAACCTTGCAGACAGCGTCAACTTCCTTGGACTTTTCCGTGAAAAGGAAAATTACCTGATAACCTATTATTGCCCATGACAGGCTGATGAGGCATTTTCCAGGCAGATTGCGAAGTTCTCTGAAAGACAGGTAAACGGCGAGCAGGAAGCACAGCGAGACAATCGAAAGTAGTGTTCCTGTGAAAGTGATATAAATAAGAGCCGCGGGAAATTCATGCTGCTGATCCTTTTTGTATTCTGGACAAAGGATATAAACGGTGTTTGCCTCTGGTTTCATCGCATCCTTGTCAAGTAAGATCTGTTTGGGTGTCAGCACTTTCACACGGCTACTGTTCAAATCCATCTGCGTTGATTGGTTCATCAGTGTAGTGAGAAGTAGACACTTTTTACCTCCGTAGGTGACAGTACAGTTTTTCAAGGATGAACTGCAGTTAAATACTTGTGATGTCAGACTGGAGACTTGTGTGGGAGGTTGGGCTGTCCGTGGTCCTTTTTTCTGTAAAATAGATGAACTCATATCAAAGAGGATTGACAAAGGTGATATTATACTTTCTCTCTTTTCAACTTGCTGTCTTCCTTTGGGATTACAAAGAGCACAGTGAGGGTTTCTGTAGAAGTTCTTTTGAACTTCAAAGACCATAGAATAAGACGAGCACAGCTCTCTGATTACAGCCATCACCGGTAGCTGATTAGAGGCACATTGTGAATCGTGTATCACACAAGACTTGTAACGTTGCCTGAAATTTGGAAAAGGCGCATATTTCCATTTACACTCATCCTTTTCTTCAACAAATTTCTTTACAGACGAAATGTCTTGTTGAGGACGTTGGTGACTATTTGAGCATGTTATTTTGAGGCCCCAAAACGACAGACTTCCCCCACTGTTGCATCTGGCACAAGCAATGCTTCTGTATGTGACACTGCTGTTCCAATCAAATACGGGCAATTCTTGCAGTAGTGTCATATTCAGCTGTTGAACAGTGTGGCAGTCGTTTGTGGTTTGATTTTTCAATAATCCACAAGTAGATTTCATGATTGCTCCGGACCATAACGGATCATTGATGTCCCCACAAGTCACATTTTCAAGTGAAGAGTTTTCATCAACTTTTCCACTTACGCCACACCTGTGAAAACAAAAGCGTACAACATTAAGGGCTTATTATCTCCAGTAATTATACTAAACAAGCTTAATCGACACTGCAGCAGACCTTTGAAGAAACGGCTTCTTACTGGTTACTGGGAGCGCCATACGCCTGCCACTTTTTGGCTTCGCAACTTCTTTCTTTTTTTTTTTTTTTTTACTTTCGTATTTCGTACTCACTCAAGAGGCACATAGGGCTGTCCCTAACAAGATGTCAATTACTTCTACCCAATGTGCATGCTTTCTTTGAGGAACTTGTGAAAAATCTGCCTCAAGCTATCAAGCCAGTGCTGTCCTCAGCGTGGAATGCATGAAAAACAGAGGATATCTTGAAACCGCCAAGAGGAAAACGTAGTGGAACTTCGAATCGCATTCGCAGTTCCATCAGATTGATAGATAGTAAATTAAAGTTACATCGCAGCCACTAAGCTGAATTGCGTTATTATTTACAAGTCAATAAAAATGTACAACACTACAATAATGTTGATATACACATAATCCAATTTAAAAAAAGATAATGATAATATTTCTAACTATGAAATATAAAATATTGAAATTTGACAAACAGTCTAGGTCAATAAGACATTAGCAGCCATTCAATTGACGGGACATGGCGAGTTCTTTGCTCGGTTTGAATGAATTCGACGGATGTAGTAAAATGGTGTCGTTTCCTAGGATTATGTTTTGAGTTATGTTTTGAATTATGCTGTTTAATTTGTGGTCTGGGTCAGATAAAATACATACATTTTCGATGGTTTAACATATAATACGCACTGATACTTTGCGAGTTGCGCAGTATTTTTTTACGAGCAATGAGCAAAATACCCGCGAGTAGTATAAGTTAAGCCATCGAATAAGAGGTTTGTTATTCCACTTAAAAAAAACACACGTCAAAATTTTGGTTTTTCCAGTCCCGCCAGTGTTTTATTCGTCCTCCTTCGGCCAGAAAACCTGTGAAACCTCGATTTTACAGTGCAATACATAATTTTAAATACCGTGGCATATTTTGCGCGTTCTCTTGACCTTCTATGGTAAAATAGCGCAAAAGTTATAACAAGGTTAAAAAGCTTATGACATAAATGGCTATGGTGCTCCTCCATGGGTCTTATGCCCAATGTCTCGGTTTCTTTGCTGTATTTTGTTCCGGGCAGTATAATGGCTATCGCACTTTTCTCTAGACGCAATAGCTCGTTTTTTAAGGATTGCAGAAGGGCATGGTAAAAGGCTGGAACAACATAATCGCGCCATAGTAGTTGACGAGTTTGTGATCTCCCCATTTTTACTATGATCAATCACATTCAAAACAGCTGGCTTGACATAATCCTCCACTATAAGCCCCTTCGCCACCTTAGAGACACACGCCGTGAGTGAAGTAGGTCTTAGGTCTTTCTTCAAGCCCTGAGTGTACAGGCTTTTTTTTGGCAATGGAGATGCATCAGCCATCTTCCAAATGGTAGTCCTAATGCTGTTCACAATAAGAGATATTGAGAATTTGCGTAGCAGGAAAGGCCTCGTTTGTTCCAAAGGTTACCTTTGTAGGCAAAACTAACACCGTTTAGGTAACTAACACCGTCAACTTCGTCTGTCCAAAAATCCGGTCCATGTTCCTGTCGCATTTTGATGGCAAATGCAGCGTGATTTTTCCTGTCATTATCACTTGAATAAGTAGGCCTTTTTGCGGGCCTGAGGATACCAAAACCCTTTGCTATTAATAAAACGACGAATAGTCCGAAAAGACGAGACATCTGTATCTGAAATGTTTACCTCTTTCATAATGCACCTAGCAGTGAAATTCTCCTCCGTACGCCTTAATTTATACTAGGTCCTGATATGATAAGAAGTCTCTGCTGTCGATCCGTTTACTTTCGATGCCTGCCTCGTCTCCGAGACGTATTTTTGTCTTGGAACAATAAAAAGCACAGGGTTTATTTTTATATTATTTCTGCCTACGTGACCTAATACATATTTTGGAAACATTACTAAAAATGAAAAAATACTTGAAGCATTGGTTGTGTCAAACTTACACCCTCTTTTAAAAAATCTACCCATCTCCACATTATACTCCAGTAATTGTAATGTCAAAACATCTGATACCATTATCCAGACACCCTATTGTGCATCACACAATCCCTGCTACAAACTGTAAAACAGTTTTTGCACACGAGCTACCCCTTCCCCTTTTCAATGGATGTTGTTTCTGACACCAAAACGTTTGAATCTGATCAACATTGAATGGGGAATGGGATGTCCCAAGCGGTTGTGACCGAGATTGTAGCTGCGACGGCTACCTACCCTTTGTGCCAATGTCTGCGAATGGCCGTTCTGGTAGTTTTCTCTATTTAACTAATCTGAGCTCTAGGTCAGCACTAGTGGCGGACGTTTTGAAATCATATCTTGTTTCCTGGGTGAGTGTGTTCTATTCTATTTATTCTCTGCGTTTGTTTAAGAATTTTTTGATTGACAAGAAATCAATGGTCTAATTAAACCTTTTTTGCAGCTGTCCCAGTTGGAACCACCGGTTAAATTGAAGCGACACCTAAAGATAGTTAGGGGCCGTTCACATGTTACCGGAATGACTTTCATTCCAGAACGAGTTCATTCCATCCCCATATATTTCTCTGTATCTGTTTACATGATACCGAGACGAAAGTTAGATCCCGCACAAGTCATTCCGGAATGAGTTCATTCCGGTTTTCAATCCGAATGAAATTCTCGTTCTGGTATGACATTTCATTCTGGTATCATGTAAACTGAAAACGAACTCCGTTCCGAGATGAAAACGCAAACCGTGTAGTCTGGGGCGAGTGGCGCATGCGTATCGTTTTCAAGATGGCGGACAAAACGGTCGTTTTCAAGATGGCTGGGTCGGTCGATTTTGTCATGTGAATGCAGTACGAACTTCATTCTGGAAGGAAACTCATTCCGGAATGAAACTCATTCTGGTATCATGTGAACAGCCCCTTAGTTTTGTATGTTTCAGTGAAACAGTAACACAGTACAGTAATGAAAAATTATTGACGTGTCTACGCTCAGGAATGCTTTCAGTCGACGCTTTGAAATAAAAACAAAACGCAACTTGGATGCTTTTCTAGAGGCTTAGATTTCAAAAGTACATGTTTGGTAGTTTTTATTCGAGTCTTACCGCATATGGAAGTCTAAGCAACAGTCACCCCAGGCTTTACAATCCATGTCACAGTAACACCACTTAGGAGGATAGCGGCATCTTTCTTCCAAGAAACATCTGCGTGCACACGACTGAGCTGAAGATTGTTTCTGATGAAATACTGCATCGAGAAAAGCTTTCTCATTTATTGGTACGGTGACATTATGGTGACGGAGAAGCTGAAGTAGTTTAATCAGACTAATATCTTCATCCTCAAAATTCACAATAAAGTCCTGGTCGGCCGAATCTACACCAGAGGAAAAATAAATTAATATATTGGCTAGCATACTCTAAACCAATATAAAATTAAAGGGGTAGTCACCAGTTTTTAGGATCACCATAAAAAGCTAAAATAGGCCTTGATCTCATAGGAAACCCAACTGAAAACTGCTTCAGTTTCGTTTAAAATAACTTTACCAGTCCTCTGAAATTACAATTGATAAAAATATAAGTGCGTTTGGATTGCAACTTGAAAGATTAGGCTAATGTTTTCAAGTTTTCTCCTTGTTTCTTGGAAAAATCGTCTGAAACTGAGTATGGTTTGTTTTCCCTTTGAGAAAATCATTCGTTTCCTTTCTCTTAATATTCTAGGAGAATTTTGTGTGCGAGAAAAGGTATTTAATATAAATTTCAGAATATTCTTTACCCCAAGACGTGAGAATCCCCGTGACAGAGCCCCTTTAATAAAGGTCTCGTTGTCGAAAGGTTAGGAACAAACGAAACATCTAACTAAAGAGCCTACAGATTCATGGAAAAGGCTTCAAAATAAAACACTATACATACCAACTGGGATGAGAAATGCATCAGATTTGTTTTTTACAGTGAAGGTTTCTGTAACGTTCTTTCGTATCACATACTCTTGAGACTTTGATTTTCCTGTGAAACTCAAAACTACAGCTACCACAACACACGTTGATATCAGCTTTGAATCTTTTGTTTTCATTTTTGCTCCAAGTAACTCGGACGTAACTACAAAGTGTATGAAATTAGCTGCTACGTATTTACCGTTTTGGCCTACTGTATTTCGACTTCCGTATCCTAAAGCTCACTACTGATAACTGACCTAGAAGAAAAGTACTGCACCTTTAATATCAGTATGATTCTAATTAAAATAAGATTCATTTCGTTTTCTTTGTCTTTCATCGTAGAAGATCTGTTTGAGGTCCCAGTATAATTACAACGTTGCATTACCGACGATATTTTGGCTTCGTTAATTACATTTCAAAAAACAACTACAACATGCACAGTAAATAAAATGGCGCAATGCTCTCACAATAAACAATATTTTTAGGGAAACCTCCTACTCAATTTATTTAGTCTTGTGCAGCTGCTCATGTTTCAAAACAAACAAAAACTAATTCCTATCAAACCAAAAAGCTAGTAAGAGATTTTCTCCCTTTTTAACCAATTAAAAATGTTGTAAAGGAAGACATTTTTAAATTAAGTCAAATATCTGAAATTATCTAATTACAAAGATGGTATTACTGCAAAAAACAGTTTTTGGCCCCAAGCGTTAAATTTGGAAAAATAATTTCGTGCGGATGTTATTAAAATAAGCGATTCTTTCCATTTATATCTTGGTGATCCAATCTCCGACATTGAACACAAGGAACAATGGAACAACAATCTGAAAACACACTCAGCGCTCATTTGATATTCTCAAAAACAGTTTGACACTGAAGTCCTAGTTGATACCCTTCTACAACGTCTTTCTTTTTGTTTGTTCTGTGTTTGCATTTTGCTTTATAATAATTTGCTCGGTCTTCAGTAGAAGACACCAAAGAGAACAAAAGCTGCAAGACCCTTTGCCAATTAAAAAACCGCAAACAAGGCAGGATTCATGAAGTTGTAATTGATCACACTAAGTAAATAAACATCATTTTTCAAAGGAAAAGTTATCTGAACAAAAAATGGCAAAGTGTAGATTTCCTAGGATAAAAAACAGTTTTTAATAACTGCCTTTCGCCCGGAGGAAAGATTTTTTCCTAAAATAACAGTTAGTTGTATGCATACAACAGCAAAAATAAAAAAACTGAGTCATTCATCTATTATAGTCCATGGAGGTCACTGTAGAAACACGTTTTAGCATTTTTGAGCGATAAATGAATGTTTTGCGTGTTTTTCACCGTGTGGGTTGTGGAAAAGAAAATCATCCAAATTTGACTTTAAAGTCTTAAATAAGCAAAATGATTTTTGGGCAAATCACATGATTATCTCTCTTTCAAACACAATAAGCAATGACTCCGATATTGATCAACATGGACTGTTTTACCCTTCAAATAGCGCCGGCAAAATCGAAGCATTGAAAATAGCAATCCAACTAAGGGACAAGTTCAGGTGTTAGGTAAACAATAAATTTGGGGCTTTCTTTACTTGTTTAATACTGAACCAATCATAAAACTGTTAACTATTTTCTACAATTTCTAAGGCTACTTCAGCAAATCCATTTTCAGATTGATTTTATTTGGACTGCATGGATTTTCGTGCTAGCTGGAGGAAAAATCTGAAGAAAGCTCAATCCATATTTGTTTACTTAGCTAATTCAGATGCAAGTCTGAATGATACACCTTCGTGACATGGATCTTTCAGATTGCAATCTTAAAGGCAAGAAATACGGGCAACATTTCTGTGCAACTTGTCACGTAACAATGTAGCGTTGCAATTTTTTTTGTTGTTTGTTGTGCGTTTCAACACGCGCACACGCAACAAATTTTCAAGTTGCAGGAACTAGATGTCGCTTGTAAGATTTGCAACATGAAAATTTGTAAGCGCAGAGGTGGTACTGTACGTGCAACGAAAAATCTCAATTTGGAACGTGACATTGTTGCGCGACAAGTTTCACGAAAATGTTCCCGCATTACTTAACCTTAAGATTAGTTTGCTCCTAAATGAAACAGGAAAATCAAATTTTTGATTGTAAAATCAAGAATCAGTGAAAAGGTGAGCGATCTACGGTAAACAAAAGTTGTTTACCATTTACACGGGCAAAGCGGTCGGTTTACCATTTGGGTCGGTTTGGGCAAATGGTAAGCAAATTTCCATATTGGGAAAATTCCGTTCGGAACTGCCGCTTACCATTTGCAGAAATCCCTACCATTTACCAAAAAATTTGCACGATGGCGACGGCTAACGAGAAGGTCGCAAAACAAAAGCTTTGATTAACAAAACAACGACTCTGCACGCGCGTTATTTTTGGTATATTTCTTTGCCGTTCTGTGCACAACTACAACGTGAAATGATCAAATTTAACGTTTTGTGTAGAACGCAAACACACGACGGTGAATTTTCGTTTTTATAATATTAATAATATAATAGTAACAACTTTATTCACGTGTCAAGTGATCTAGCACCCTGTAAAGACAGGAAGCTAACTGGGGACACAGCTATTTTCTAATTAATTTTCTAAATAAGTTCTTCCTGAACTGATACGCCGTCCTTACAAATTCAGCTCCTGGATAATTCGACGGCATTAGACAGGTTAGGGACGGACCATTAGAAAAGTGATGGGGGGGGGGGATTTTTAGTCTGCCAGAATTTTCTTTTTTTTGGCCCATTTCCTGTGCAAGAATTTTTTTTTTGGTTACAGTCCTATGCATGAATTTTTTTTTTAACAATTTTAAATTTATTTTATTACAAAACACTTTTAATAATGTTCGCTTTGAAATTTAATTTACTGAAGGAGGTTTCGAAAGTAAATAGCGATTTATAATGAAAAATTGCGTAATATTATTGATATACATGTATGGATTTTTTATAACTGAAAGAAGTACTCATATGAAATGATTTGATACAAACAGTGGTGTCCAGAAAGATTAATTTATAAAATATACAGTACATACACTGTTATTTCCTTAATTTAAAAACAATTCTTTTCAAAAACGTAGCTCATAAATTTGCATTTAAGACTTTGATATAAAATACATACAGGTACCTTCTAACCCTTTGCTGGGAAGTTAAGGGTTATAATTTAATGTAACAGCTTTTTGAGGATGTAGACACAGTGGGAGAGTAGGAAGCCACTGGGAGTGGAAGGCTTTCCAGTGCACTTCCTTAGTCCTTGCCCTCTTCTGTTCCAATGCCACAATCGCGGCATACAAATTACATTAAGTCGCTTAAACACAAACGATCAGAGGTCAAATTTAACTTAGAAAAACAAACAGTGCGCGCAAGCCACAAGAATCCACCGGTTATCAGAAAACTGACCAGATATGACCTCGCGATCAAAGTCCCAAACAATGTGACGCCTAAGTTGTAACAGCTCAATTCAGTCACCATATTAAAATCCTCCAAACTCAACCCACTACAAAAATACAAGAAGCAAAATTGGTCAAAAGACCGAGTTAAGGCGCGGCAAACAAAGACGTGAAGTAGGAGTCGCGTAGGCCTTCCAACCCCATTTTATAACTGTGATTGATTGTTTATGGGAAGGCCCCGTTCTACTTCATGTGAGTAGCATCATATGTGAGCACTTTAACAAAACACCACAGAGGAGAGAAAATAACTCAGATAACTCAACAACTCCTCATTCACACCATCCACATAAGTGCTTAAGACTGAGTTTGAACTAATGCCGCCGAAATAAGTTAACGTGTGAGTTGGAACATCGTATATCAGCACTCAGTGAACACCACAGAGGAATAGGAGCACTCAGGGACTAACGGTCAACCCCTCATTTCAACCTAATATGGAGTGCTAAAATTTAAAACAACGCAACAAACACACGCAAGCTTCAAACGGAAACGGATCAAAAACTACACTTGACAGTTGGTTCCCTTTGGATAGCCATAGCCAATAGAAATCCGGGATTTTCGATCCACAGAGTGGGTATAAATACACAACAGAAAATCTATGCCAAGCAGAATGTCTTGTCATTCTCGCAAAGTAGACGAGCTTGCAAAAGAGCAACTCACAAAGCCAACCCGGCAACTGATGAGACCCATGTGGAGGGTCGAAACCATGGTCTTGCCTGTACATACTGGCATACAAAAACAAGCAGTCGATAGACTTGCTAAGAACAGGAGGAAAGATATTTAAGCTCCTAGACGAAACTCAGTTTCAAGAGGAGCTTCTTCGCACATGTTCGACTGTAGCAGGGTTCAGCCATCTATTACACGTTGCATAGCTAGAAAGAAGCTACAACTTCAGTTTCATGACGAAAAGGGTCTATAGATCACACTCCGTGATGCGAAACACAACATCCTGCAACAGAATTATACAAATAAGCCGAGTCCGGCGTTACAAACATCAGCAGGGGAACTCCTTGACCAATAAGAGTCATGTTTGGCCTGTCAAGGTTTTGTAACATCGTTGCAAACATTTAATTTAAAAATTGTTGTCAATGTAAAACACCACGAAAAAAAAAGAAAGTGAATTTGGGTGTGATTGTTTGTTGCTTTTTATTTTTACCTGACAAGTGATTAATGACCTTTTTATTCCACGAGAGCGTTGTAACAAGCTTCAGCTCCTGAGCTTGTCGTGTGTTAGTAATTTACAGTTTAAAGGAACTATGTCACGGCGTTTTCATTCATTTTCTGATCTGGCAAAATTATTTTCTCAGTGAAGGAAGCCTCAAAATAATAGTTTCCTAATGTAGAAAAACACCAAAAAGGTAATAATAAACCAAAGCTAAACAAGGATGGTTACGACTGAGAGAGATTAAGACGGATTACGAATGACAAACTTGAAAACTGAACTTGCCAATTTTTTCAAGATGCGTTATCCGTGACGTAGCTCCTTTAATAGACTACGCTTATTCGAACTTAATTATTTTGAATTTCCCGTTATTTCAAACTTAAACCAATTCCCTTCGGCTTGGATTTGCCCTTAGTAGTAAGTTGGGCTCACTAGGAGAATTTTCCCACAGTAATTTGCATACACACCCCTGTTCTGGTTTGTGATTGGTTGTTGGGGTTGCTAGGGTGGTCGCTAAGGAAGTAAAAAACCGCAGTCCATAGGGAGGGCGGGCTCAACCGGAAGTCATGTGACCGGAAGTGAGCGGAAGTGACGTCACCGAGACCGGAAGTGGAGTGGGAAACCACTGACCGGGTGGAAAATGGTATCGCAGATGCAGGGAACCGGAAGTCACGTGATTTGAAGGGGAAAACCGCGGACCGGGTGGAAAAAAGGATCGTGGGCTCATGGTGGGGAAAAACCACTGACCACCGTGGGCTCAGAGTCCAAAGTCCAATTCAGGCACTGGGGGAGGTCCTTCCTGGAAAGAGACAAAAGAAGACGCCATGTTGGAAAAAATGATTTTTTAATTCATTGTTTTCTTGGTGACAAAGAGTTCCAACTGGCGACCGCGTGGGGGCATGGATGCAAGGTCCTTCAACAGCCCCGACAATCCATTTCATTTGTTATGAGTGTTCTTTTTGATGAGTGTTGCATTTCATTTCTTATGAGTTCCATTTCATTTTCCTTTTGATGAGTGTTCCATTTCTTTTTTAACGATTGGAACGCCAACGTAACGTTTTTCCAACGACGAGAGTTATCATAACTCAGAAGACAAGATCAGCATTCGTATCGGTGCAGAAGACCGTAGGCCCATGCGACACTTCAAACAATAACTCTTTGGAAAGCATGTCATTGGTATCCATACGGGTAGGTCTTGAAGGTAACAGGATCGACGACTCTCTTGTCGTACACCAATTGGTAACGTTTGTAATCGGGGAAGGTATAGAGGTGATAGTGCTTGGAGTCCCGCACAATCTGATGTGTTTTGGTGACTAGAGTTTGACGAGGTTTCTTCAGGGGGTCTTTGATTTCGTCCAGGACGTTTTGACGCATCACGTCATAATTCAACTGTGTTTTGCCTTCGCTGTTGAGGCGAAAACCCCTCACTTTGCATTCCACGTGATCATTCTTCGCTTTATAACCATAATTCTTGGGACCGCCCGACACGAATTCTTCAATGTAGTCGTCGGGGTCTAATTCACTGGTAAACTCGCCGAGGTAATCGCCCAAGACCGGGTTCGTTTGGCCCTCCTCTTCCAGGAAGATGATGGAGTCGGTGTCGTAGTACAGGACGCGTTCCCCCAGCACTTCCAAGGCTTCGTAGAGACGGAGCCGGGCCCAACAGGTGGTGAAACAGGCCACAAAGATGTTGAGGTTGGGTGACAAGGGAATGTCTTCCTCTTGATGCTGGTAGAATACCTCTACCATTTGGTCATTGATGATGGACACGTGACGTACGTGGATCGTATCCGTATCCAAGAAACGGTGAAAGGCTTGGGGATCGTCAAAGGGATGGATTTGGGTCTTGTTGAGACGTTGTCAAAACTTGCCCCACATGGAATTTAACACCATTTTGGCCAGGGTTCTTAACCCTGGATTCTTCTTGATGTTATCGTATTCGAATCGGATGCTCTCGTGCTCCTCGTAGTGTTGTATGTACTGTTGACGTTTGGTTTCGTCGTCGCCGACCCAGGATGGCCACCCACTGGCTTCTTGCTTGATTTTCAACCAGGTGTTGACGTAGTCTCGGAACAGTCCTTCACAGGTTTCGTCAAATTGCCACACCTCATGGACGTATTGGACCTCGTACCCCAATTCCACCGCTTTGTGTAGTTCAGGAGTACACCACGTGCCGGTCAGGACGCGTTGCTCGTCGGTGTGGATGCAGTCAGCTGTTCTTTCCCAAGGGCGTTTGGGCATTTGTTCTTCAACACAAGTGGCACAGAGGGGAAAAAGGAGTTTGCCCTCTTGGCGGTAAGGTAGTACGGGATGGTAGAGGTGACGCGGAGGCAGGACTTTGCATTGGATGAGACCAAAGTACTGACTGATGTCCGTGTGACCCGGTTGGGAAATGAAGCAAGGATGGCCTTTGGGGTACACACAGGTTTTGTTGATCCAAGGGTACAAGGAGGTGACATCGATGTAATGGATCTTTTGGCTGGGGGTGACATGATGGTAGAGTTTGACGGCATTGGTACGACCCCCGCAGAAGGCATCGCGGGGATTGAGTGGGTCGATGAATTGAAGGTCTTCTACGAACGTGCGGATGTCCGGCGAGGTGTCTTTGAGGCGGGCCCATTCACACCCCCACATTTCCACTACAGTGTACCGTTGCCCTCGAAGCTTTTGGAGTTTTGGTTGCGTGGTCTCGTACACATCTTGCATGGTCCGATCATAGTGGCGCACATGTTTTTCGTGATGGTTGGGATAACAAGTGGGGCATCCATGGGTGAAGCAACCCTGAAATTCGTACACGGTGTTCGTGTCAGGGCAGTAGCCATCCACGAACCCCACGGTTGGGATGTGAACCTCACCGGCATTGCGCACATGTTGCACGTATTGGCGATGACTGGGATGCGGATGATCCAGATAGGCGTCGGCCAACAAATCATGTTGTTCGAAGTCATCGGGAGTCAGGGTCTCCAGGGCCTGCTGCCGCTGTTGATGATCGCACCAGGTTAACCATTCGAGGGCCACGTTGGACTGCTTGATCTTGTTCGGCCATCCTCGGACGGGTAAACTGGCAATGCTGTTGGGGATCATCCGGTTCATGCGTAGATCCCGGTTACAGGCGGAGGCAATGGTGATGTGTTCAAAGGGATTAAACCCTGCCAGGGTTTCAAACAACCGTTTGAAGGTCAAGCATCCTTCTTTCATGAGACGCACATCCGATTCGCAGTACAACACCAACTCTTTCTTGAAGTCAAAGACCACGTTTTGGTTGCGTTGCTCTTGATGCCACGTTTCCAAGGCTTGACGGGCTTTGGGGGCCATGGTTTCGGGCATGTAGTAATCGAGGGCCGGGACGAGGCCCACGTACGTTTGGTGCTCCGGACGGTTGAACATGTGAGGGAAGTAACCCTTGTGGAGTTCCGTTAATCCAAAGGTTTTGGGAAAGGCCGACAAAGGCATCTGGAAGAAACTGAGAGAATCAATGAAACGGATGCGATCGTGTTGGACTTCCAAGAGTTTGCACCCGTTCCGGAGCTGCTCGACAATACGGTTGTCGCTGTAGTATTGATGAATCACAAAGTACCCATCGTACCCTTGGAAATTATGAGCCAACACATTGACTTGACGCGTGTCGTTCAACGTGAGGGTATCCAACCATTCGAGAAAATCGCGGAGACAATGTTCGCCAGGGAAACGCACGGGACGATCGTCGTCTTCGGTTTCGGCGACGACGAGATTAGCGATGTGTTGTTCGTGGGGTTGCATGGCTTCAATGTCAAAAAACACGTGCAGGGGTGGTAGGGTGTCGTCCACGTCATCCTCCTCCGGCTCCACTTCATTGGCTTGCAAGGTATGAAGCCCCGCCGCCGCCTCTCGTTTGGCACGAGGGCCTCCACCCCCTTGGCGCTTGCGTTTCTTTTTGCGCTCTCGGAGTTCTTGAGGCGTGGGGGCTCTTTGAATGAAACACAGGTGGGTTTTCCCGTCGACGTACTCGTGGCAGGAAGGACAATCCAGGTAGCCGCATTGATGTCGTTCAAGGGCTTGGGGCCCCACTTCTTGCTTGAAACAATCACGACAGCGACGTCGACGAAAGCACACCGTGGTTTGGGGGTTGGTGGCTGGTTTGCCTGCATGGTCAACAGCGAGATGTGTTTGGAAACAAGTCTCTCCGAAAAAGTCCCGATGACATTGTTGGCAACGTTGGGTAGCTTTGAGACCTTGGGGGTAAGCATGAAGGAAATCAGGGCACTCTTTTTGGCGACAGGCCCCGCATTGCTTTTTCTTGTTGCATCGATGCGCTCCCTCTGTGTTATAGGGTTTCCAACAGTGGGCACACACGTAACTGGATCCAAAAAAACCTGGTACACGAGTAATGACATCGTAATGGCCTTGGTTGTGCAACAGGATCAATTGTTTGTCTTGAGTGCCTCCAAACGTCGTGATATGGAAGGACCGGTGAGCATCCACCAGGATGATCTGGTAATTGGCCAGGGACGGCGCGGCACTGAACTTGGTCAAGGCGTCGTGCCTGCAAGGACCTGGAGGGACGCGAGCTTCGTCATGGAGCCGCAACGCCAGTTCCCTTTGCAGCGGCCCCCTCCCCTGGCGAATGCTGTGCCATTTCGGGTTTTGGTCCAGGCGAGCTTTGGCGACCACGAGGGCTCTGGAGCAACAGAGCTCATCGTCATTTTTAATCCGGATAACGGACCGTGACCGTGCTGTCAGCACTTCAAGGGTTGGGTGGCCCGGCTTACCACGGCGAGGTCTGCCACGTCCCTGAGGCGCATGATGGACTTGGGTGATGGACAATTGAAAGGAATCGTCCATTTCAAATTGTTCATTGCTGTTGAGGGCTTGGGCCAACCGATCGAACAGTGCGTCCAAACGAGCACCTCCTTCACGCCATTCACCGGCTCGTAATCCCCATCCTTGAAAATTATTGTGGAGGCGGTTGGAACCAAGGGTGAAATAGACTCGGTCTTGATCGTGCAGGTTGGGAGTGGTGGCTAACACTTGATTCACTGCTCGACGTAACCCATCTTGAAGCGCTTGAGTGATGTTTTCATCGTCAATCAAGTTGACTCTTTGCCGTAAACGGGTTTTGAAATGCCGTTCGCAGACGCCCATACGGCTACTCAAACGATCCACATATGGGTCCAGTTCAAACTCAAAGGCACCCTGAGCCTCATCCAAGGCACCACCACTTTGCTGAAGGAGGTTTGTTTGAAATGCATGTTGGCGTTCCAAATGATCGAGGAGGTCGTTACAGAGGTCATCCTCGTCACTGTCTCCCATCTCTTCCTGGCATAACAAAGGTTCATCAGTGGAATTCGCTGCCGTCTCTTCTTTCTCATAGTCGGATATCTCAAGGCCTAGCTAAGCGAGCATCTCTTCATTGCTGAGGTCACTTGGGCCTGCTTCGTCTGGCTGAGAGGCCATGATCAGATGAAGCATTCGGAGGTCAGTGCTCGTTTTTTATAGAGAAAAAAGAGTCACGTGGGAGAAGGGCATGAACCAATCACCAAACAGGGCACAGGGTGCCCCAGGGAGGGGTGGGAAGGGGTAGGGGGACCCCTCCCCCCTCCCTAGTTGGGGCCCATCAGGCCACGCGGGGAACGAAGAGAGACTATAAAACAGATCGAGCACCAGGCTGGGGCATCTCAACATGGCCTCTTGTCCAGAGAAACTCTTAGAAGAATTCGAAGCCTTTGAATTGGATTTAGAAGTAGAGACGATTTTGAAGAAGGTGAAGGAGGAGTGTGTGCTCGACCCAGGCGTCAGTGAGTTTGGCGAGCAGTTGACGCAGAGGGAGGAGGAGAAACGGGCCGCCCAGACAGCACGAGAGGCATTGGTGGAACAAAAGTGGACCCCCGGCCATTACCCACAGTTGACGACAGCCTGGTTTATCGAGGGCCTTGACTACTGCTGCGGCTACTGGCGCTATCAGTTCAAGTGCCCTCTGACACCACCGCCAGCACCGCCGCCCTCTCCCGATGGCTCGCATAAAAGAACGCTGCCGATGCAGACACCGACGCCCCATCACGACCTGCCCACCAAGCGACGACGATGACTCCCACGACGACGACATTGACTTGGAAGACGATGAAGTCGCAGAGCGCCTGGCCAAAGAAGCCAGACGACGGGCTGTGCAACGGGCTGCCAGTGCCAGGTACCGGGCCAGGCATCCCGCCCGAGTGGCCGCCTATAGAAAACGCTATCGACTCAATCATCCAGACAAAAAGGCCGCCGAGAGACGGCGCTATCGACAGAAGTATCGGGCGAAGTATCTTGAGGCCCAGAGAGGATACTATTACGCTCATCGGGAAGAGCGCCGGGACTATGAAAGACAACGCGGCCAATCGGAACACCGACGGGCGTGGAGGGCGCAACATCGAGCGAAAAAGCGAGAGGCCGCCGCTTTAGCGAGAAAAAGAGAGAGATGGAGAACGGCAGAGAAAATCAAAGCCTTAGGACCCCTGAAACTGACAATCGCGTTGGAGGACTACTTGAAACCGTTGAACACCCCTGTGGAAACCTATTTCCACACATTTTGTCAATCCCTCGAGGCGGATGATAGACCTCAGCCCTCATTTTGTGAACTTTTGGATGACTCTTATACCCTGACGGATATGGATTCGAGGGAGCATCGACCCCTGGATCGACCTGTATGGGACCAATGGCTCGATGATTTGTTGGAGGACCTTTCAAAGGACAACAACATCAGTGACTTGTCGTCTGACTTGTCGTCTGACGATCTTTCTTCTTCTTCTTTGTATGACTTATTAAGTGACATGTCGACAGACGAGTGGGCCAGCTGGGGGAGGAGTCTTCCTTTCATTTGGATGATTTTGTGACTTAAAAAAAGGATGTGCTCGATCCATTGGATTCTTTTGTGACAGTGCTTAGACATTTGCATCACTCAAAACAAATGAGACAGTGCGTAGACATTTCAATTTTTATTTTTTCTCAAAAACAAAACATTAAAGAGTGTGCCATTAAAAAAATACAATTTTAAACGTTTTTTGGCTTGCATGATTTTTTTGACCACCCGTTCCGTCTTGGTTTTCTTGCCGGGTAACCGATCAATGGCTTGGATCATCTTGGTATCGGCTTTACATTTGTCTTGCAAATTCTTGGCACGGCTGTAATCAATGTCGTGTTGTTTGGCAATCTGGTCCAAGCGATTGATGCCGGGATCCCCACGTTTCAGACGTTTGGCCAAATGCGTGCCGGGTCCCATGTACTGATACCCAGGCCAATGAAATTCCTTCCCGGTTTTGGCGATCCATTTTTGCACATCCACTGCCCCACCGGATTGACGGCGTTTCCTTTTGATGCCCTTTCTCCTTCTCTTGGTGCGAGGTGTCATGTTCTCATTCACTGTCGTAATCCAACCGACGTCTCAACTTTTTGCCTCGGGACCAATCTTCCCACCCAGGTAAGGGTTTTAATCGTTCCACTTCACGCGCGGGTGCTTTGCCTTTGCCTTTGCCTTTGCCCCAGGAACTCTCGGCTACCTTTTTTCCAAGGTCTTGCGACTGAGATCGTCTCCTCGACTGGTGGAGGGGCTCCCTTTCTTGACGGGAATCTTACTGGTGGTTTTGCCTTTCGGGGTCACCGGTGTAATGGGGGGTTTGGGGGTGGACGGGCTGCCTTTTATCATGCGCTTCAGCCATTGTTCCACGGGTCCCGTCACCAAATCCCCTTCCTCTTCTTCGGCTTCCTCGCCTGGGGGTCCACCCGGCGCCCCCACACCGACCCCTCCAGGAAATTGACGGATCCGTTTGGTTAACTTGGTTAATTCTTGACTCAATGGTTTGGTTTGGGCATTGACCAGGGCGGGTGGGAGTTGGGGGTTGGCTAACAAGACATGTTTTTTCGCGGCTAACGTAGCGGCTTTGTTCAACAAGGCATTTTCGGTGAGTTCTCCTTTGTAGTATTGAATGAGTTGCTCCAAGTCCTTGTGGGGAATCATGTAGACCTCATCCATGGTTGTTGACTACAGTCGCGGCAGAGTTCTCCGTCTTCCAACGCACGACAGCTTTCACAAAGACGGGACTTTAAGATATGGCTATACTCCCGATCCAACAGGTAATATTTATGCTTCCAATAATAACACTCGTCTTTCCACTTGTCGGTGGCCCGATTGGCGTCTTGTAAGAGACGTATCCACGTGGCAAGCGTTAACGAACACATTGACATAACACGTGATGAAGCCCTTGAAACAACCCTCGCCCTTTTTGTTGGACCAACCACGCACGACGTTTTTTCACCGAATGTCGACGACGTCCCAAGTCACGTAGCACCTTTTTATAGGGCCGAAGCTTGGCCAGGATGGGTGGGGTCACAGGAATCTTGTTTTTCAATAAGTTCAAAGCCAGTTCACTCACAGCATTGATTTGATCGGCATTGGCATGTTGTAACAACTCTTGAAGTTTGGAGCGATTGGCTTCTTGTAACATGGACCGTAAAAACGGTAATTGACGTCGAAGACGTTGCATCTTTACCGACGATGACAGCGACGATACCGTTGGTTGGCTTTTTGGATCGTGCATTTTATACGTTTATCCGTTTCGAGCGCCACGGCTTTCCCCAACCCCGCCATGGCTGGGACCAACAAGTTCAAAAAACCTCCTTGTTGACGACGTCGTCGTCGTCGTCGTCTTCTCAAGGATACCATGAGTGCGACAGCACACGTTGAAGGGCTTTGTTTTGTTTGATGAGGTCCCACGTCTCTTTATAGCCTTGACGGGTATTGCGTTTTAAATCTTGCCACCAGCCACGGCCTTGTTGTCGACGTCGTTGTCTTCTCCTTCTTCTTTTTCGGACGGCCATGGTTCTAAGAGCGTGGGACTGGGAGGGAGCGGCTTTTTATCCTTGTCCGTCCAATACCCTTTGGGTCTCAAGGGACGAGGACATCCGTCCACGTAGCATGGCGCCGCCACGGGATGGCACACAAAGTGACGGTGGTAATCTTGTACGCACCGTTTGGGTAAGGGAGGGGTGAAATCCACAATGGTATCATCCAACGTTTGCATCTTGATCAAAAACCTTTCCAGGTCCTCCAAGGGAGCACCACGCACATGGGTTTTCAATTCGGTCAAGGCCTTGGCATAGGTGGTAAACGCAAACCGACTCATGGTCACTTTAAATCGGTATTGTTTAAAATCGTTCCATCCTTTGACCACCGTGCCCACCGTGGCCAAACACGCCACTAACATACTGTTGTCCAAAAGGGGACCCGCAATCATGCCGGCAGCCATCAGGAGTAATGCCATGCCATTGAACAAGGCGTTGAAACACACTTGAAATGATTTAACATTTTGCGATAACACCATCATTGTTGGTGGTAAAAGGCATACAACGAATCCATGCGTTGTAACAATTCCGGCGGGAAGAGGACGCCAGGACGTCGGGATCCATTCAATAACGACACGACAGTTTTTAGAGTCATTACGTCGAAATCCGAGACGAAGAGGTTTGCACGCTGGGACGTCCTCCCTGTTTATAACTGGTCACGATGCTATTGGTCATGGTGACATTGGCAATTTCCCGTCCTTGCGCCAATTGTTCTTGATCTTGTAACATCATCCGCAAACGTCGTTGTAAATCCGCTTGACCCAAGGTGCGAGGCTGACTCCCAGAAGTCCAAGATCCTCGAGGGGTGGCTGGATTGAAGGGAGGTGTCCGAGGCGAAGGGGGGCTTCGTACGGGTCGTCGTCCTCGTATTCATCTCGGTCGCCCACGACGACGACCACCACCACCACCACGACGACCACCACCACCACCACCATCACCACCACCATCACCAGCACCAGCACCACCAGCACCAGCACCACCAGCACCACCAGCACCAGCACCACCAGCACCAGCACCACCAGCACCACCAGCACCACCACGTCCACCACCTCTACCCCTGGGACCACGACGGCCACCACCACCACCACCACCACCACCTCTGTCACCCCCGGCACCCGCCGCTGTCAATAATCGGGCGCTTCCCCAACTAAGGGGGGTTGCAGGGGAAGACTCCCAGTCGGACTGTATGCTACGGAAAGATCCTTGACTTCCCACCCCTGCGGGGGAAGAGGCCTGTAAAGGGGGGGCGCCCCCTAAATCGGGCCAGTCCGCTATGGTGTTGGGAGAGGGCAACTGTTTCACAAAGGCAGTGAGGGCATCGCCTGGCAGTTCCTCCAGGGCAACATCGATCAGGCCTTGGTCTCCCGTGAAATACAGATCTTGCATAGCCCCTGGGGAGACTTGATTGGTCGTGGCCGCCCCGACGCTCGCGGGGGACACCGTGTCGTACGCTTGCGGAGGTTGACGTGGGGATCCATCGTCATCAGCCATGGTCGCTCTTTCGGTCCGTTCCAAGGGTGTCGTCCCCTTATAGACGTTTTTGATAGGTCCGGGTCCATCCTTCGTCTTTTAAGAGGTGATTCAACAAGCGTTGTTGATTGGACGAGGCTGGATGTAAATCCAACATCAAATACCCATAAGGGCGCGTGGTGGCCTGATGAAAGGTCTCTAAACTGTCTTTCCAGCTGGTAGGAAACGATTGCAGCAACACGTTGCGCACCCCCAATTCATCCCGAGGGTTCTTGAACGCCACGATGTAATGCGCATTGCGGGAAATGCTTTTGGCATATCGGCCCACGGGAAACACGTCTTGGCACAAGTATAGTACCGTCACACCTTGATGATGCGAATGTTTGGTGAATAAATCCAACACGCGTTTATCGTGGCTGCCTTCGTCCATTAAATCATCCAACACCAGCACCCCTTGACGTCCTGGAGGAAACCATTGCACCAAGGCTTGATGATCGGGAATCCCTTCGTGAAACACCACCCCTTGATCTTGCATACCTTGAAATCGATCTTGCCAGGCCCCATAACAATAATGCACTTGGGTTGGTGGGGTTTCAAACAAGTCCGAATTGTCTAACAAGAGTTTTTCCGTAAACACGGTTTTGCCACATCCCGAGGGTCCCACCACCAAAATACTGGACGGGGTATGAAAACGAAACGGTTGACCCGTCTGCATGATGAGGACTAACACCATGAAAAAAAGGCACCTTTTTTATGGAGTCGGTGGGACTCGAACCCACGCACGACCCAGCCCCTGTTTTGGGTCCAGTCCACGGCTCTACCGACTGAGCTACGACTCCGTTTGGATAGGACACAACAACAGACAGGTTGTTATTTTTGACACAACAACCAACAACAGGTTTTTATTTTTGAACATGTTTTTATTTTAACAACCACATTGATGATAGGGAGTACAACACAGTTGGTACCATCTCGCTTCTTGACCTACAATCAATTGTTGAATGCGTTGACCGGCTTGATGGTCATTGCTTACATAATCATGATCGGAAAAGTCATTTAAAAATCTTGCAAGGTACGTCCACGGGCTTTGGCTTTCAAGTACAACAAGGCGAAATCACCACAGGACTTGCTTGAGATGGCTTGTAGGGACTTGTCATTGGTCACCACATACTTCCAATGTGTCACGATCCACGCTTGCAACGGGGCGGCTTGCACGTACGTTTCCAACGGCAAGGCATAACTGTCGAGGACTTCACAGACGTTTCCCTCGGTCCACACGACTAACCAATATTGACCGGGTTGATCGTGCGGATCGGTGTTGACAGTGTAGCCTTGGGGTTGGGTCTTGACAGGAGTCTTGGGTAATCGATCACAGGCCACCGTCCCGTAAAAGTAACGTTTCAATTGGGGGTCGTCTCGGGCTAAATAATCCAACTGCACATTATTCAAGGCCGCGTGTTCCATCTTCTTTAATGTTGGTAAATGTTGTACAACACGGCTCCGTTCTGGTCAATTTCCAGCAAGTTCTCAAATTCTCCATACACGAGCACGGTTATATTGGTAGCGGGTGCGGCTCCAAATTCCAAGCTGAGTTGTAAATCCCCGGTTTGCTTGGGGTTGAGGTTTTGACTGTCCACACATCCATTGGCCACATTGTCAAACACGAACAAGGTACAATTTTTAGCTTGGCCCCAATCTCCTAGTTCCACCATATTGCCTTTCTTTTTACGCCAAGCGCCACTGGCTTGGAGAAAACGGAAGTACCCCAGGTTATCTCAGGTGCCATTGTTGCGCACCAAGTGCAGGGTTTCATAAGGGTATTCTTCTCCTTTGACAATCTGTTTAATGGAGGTCAGACCAAATTTCTGGAAGCAGAACGGATCGCGGGTCACATCTCCATTGAAGGCTCAGCTGTCTAGCAACCCCACAATCAATCGGTCAGGTACTCTGTTTTGAAACAGGTTGGGGATGTCAAAGCGGACCAGGTTGCCTTGCATGCTGAAGGTACGGATTTCACTGCGGACGGTCCGGTAGGAGGCGATTTTTCCTTCATTGTGTCTTTGGGAAGACAAACTCCTGTAGATGGCGTCATTCAAACGGAGTTGACACAGATGAAACCGTAGTTTGACATCGCCTTCCACCAATCGGCCAGCTTCACCCACTCCATTCAAAAACAGGTTCGGGCCATTGAATAGAAATTTCGTCTTGATTTCTATGACAGGCACCAACAATTTGCCGGTGTGAAACACTTCCAAGTGAGGGGTAAACACCAGACTGCGGGTGACACCTGCAGCATACTTGGCGAGTTCAGCTTTCATTACGCCCAAGGCCGCTTTGTGATTGGCACTGAGATTCTGGTAGTCAACGTGTCCGGCACCAGCATTCGCTTGGGTGTTGGTATTGTTGCCGGTCCATTGGGGTGGGAAATCAACTTGATTGAACCAACCTTGGGGTTCCAACACGGTCTTGCCATCTTCTCGGTCATAATTCAGCAAGGTTTCTAGGTAGGCTTTCTAATGATAGGTGTCAGATTGAGGACTGATCAACGTGCCATTCAACTGCAAGTCAATTTGTTTGATGATGGAATGGGCCAAATTATTGACAGGCCACAATTTCTCCGTGGCGTCCAAGTTCCCGTTATCATCCTTTTTCAAGCTCAATTCCATGGTAAAGTAACTGCGTCCCAAATCCACAAAATCGTCCAACCCTGGCACAATGAATTCCATGGGATTGATGCCCGTGGTGGTGGGTTGAATGGTGACCATGCGATAGGCATTGATGCTAATGTCGGTCGGTGGCACCTTGAAAATCCGTAACGCGGGGTTGACGGTCCCTTCGGAACACGCGTGAGTCGGCGTGGCTTGCGTACTCACGTCAGGCATGTTAACGTCGTCGTCGAGTGGTGGCACCCCGTCGTCGTGCTAAGCGTTGTCTCAAATCACACCCGGGCACTCTCATCACCTCGGGACTCAACCATCCTCCACGTTGTCGTCTCATGAGTTTCCAAAAAGGAAACAGTCCTCCCCGTTGAGCCAAACCTCGATCACTATGAATCCGTCGAGGTCGCGAAGGCACGGGCTCCATGTTCACACCCCAAAAATATCTCGAGCGCGGTTGGTTTGCTTGGGAAACAAGGCACTGGCCACCCGCACGGCTTGTTTCACGTTCTTATTGCTCAAGGCTTTCTTGGCTTGTTTGGTAATTTCTTTTTGGATGACGTCTTCGGCTTTGCGTTTGATACCTCGTGTTAAGCCCGTTTCCAATCCTCTCTTTATATTACTAGGCAGTTTCAAGGGATTACAGGTGCTTTTAAGGCCTTGGAAACCCCCACGCAGGAGATCCGTCACCAGCCCTTTGCCCTGTTGATCATACCACTCGTCCGTCCGAAATCGTGTCAAACTTCCCCCTCGCATGGTGTCTTCTTCTTCTTCTTCACCAAGGACAAAATTTTGTCTGTGCTTCACGTGACCCCCTTTTTATACCGTCATCGTCGTTTTTCCGAAAGGCCGCTTCCAACCCTATTTTGGCACCGTAACTCGCCGCACCGCCCGCCGCGCCCAACGCCACGGCTTTCCCCCCAGCGATCAAGGCTGGAATAAGCGCGGCGAGAGGCAATAAACCGCCTCGTTGATGTCTCTTTCTTCGTCTCCTTCGACGCACTCTTGTCTTGTTGTGATGGACACTCCCTTTCCAAGACCCCCCTTTTTATGTCTTTTTGAAGTGTAACGTGACAATGGTATGGCCTTCACCAAACTTGACCAAGTCTCCCCCGGTGCCAATCGTTTCGGCCACTTGAATGTGAATGATTTCCACCACCTCGTTGCGAAGAGCCATGTATTGAATGTGTAACGGTTCAAAGTACATGGTGCCACGTCCTTCTCGCTTGTACTGGATTTCTCGCAACAAATCGGTCACGTGGTACACGTGCAACGATCGCGTGGACTCTCCCACCACGGCACGAAACGCCACATTCAAGTTGGTGAAACGCCACCCACAACTCATACTCAATCGTAAATAATCCGGAAAAAACGAACGCACCGTCCAAAAGACCGGGTTGCTCTGATCGTCGTTCACATCGTTCCAATCGTTGTCAATCGGTTCTTTCATGTTGGGGATTTGATCCCCCATGAATTCTTGTTGTAAGTTCGGTCCCAAAATCAACCCACTGTCAATTTTACGTAACCATCCCATCTTGAGAGCCACCTTGGTGTAGATGTACAGGGCTGGCGTGTCGGTTTTGCAATGGCAGACATACGTGTTGTCGATGAGCAGATCGTCGCCTTCCCAACGAAACTTGACGTACATATGTTTGCCCTGATCGTTGGTAAATCGGCCTCCTTGAATCGCCGTTTCCTTGCGTCGTTGTTCCAAGTGAGCAATGGCGGCTTTCATGACACTCACCCCATCCACCACCCAATCCAAATCTTGGATGTCATTGATGAGGGTTTGCGCGGTGTCTTTTCGCGCGGCCATTTCCCCGTCTTTTCCACCCGGTTTGGGAAAGTCTTGGTCCCAGGACGTCGAGATGATGTAGCCGCCTTTTTTGACCAACTCGTACAAATTGACGCGCGCATCTGGTAAGGAAATGGCACTCAAGCCGACTTGCCATGGACCCCCCGTGAGCCGTAACGGTTGGGGTAAACGAATCTTGAACGAATTGGCTTGGTTGTTGGGAAATTCTTTTCGGTTGGCATGACTCGGTAACGTCACGTAGAACGACATCTTGTCCATTTTTCTTCACACCACCACTTCCCTTTTAAAGTGGAGGGTCAGGAGGGTATGGCCTTCGCCAAATTGCACCAGATCCCCATTGGTTTCGGCCATCTGCGTTTCCACGACTTCCACGACTTCGTTGCGTACCGGGACATATTGAATGTGTCGAGGTTCAAAGTGCGTGGTGTTTTGAGGGTGGTACTTGATTTCTCGGAAGAGATCCGTGATGCGACCCCCTACCATGCTGCTGGTACCTACATTGCAATAGACATGCAAGGGACGCGTCGAGGGAAATTCTGACGAGAGACGAAACTTGTCGTTGACATTCAAAAACCGCCAAGGGCACGATAGACTCAACACCACGTAATCCCCATCCACTTTCCAAAAGGTGGGTTTCTTGCTGCCATCGAGGCCATCCGTCGGGATGGGAATAGTGGAAATGCCTTGAAATTCTTGCAAGAGATTGGGTCCCAGGCGATAGGTCCCGGGAGACACTTGTTCGATCCATCCCATTTTCAGGGCCAAGCTTTTGCCCCATGACACGCACGCCACTTGTCGTTTGTAATCCACATTGGCGGTATTCAACCACAAATTCCCTTCCCAGGTCCATTCAAAGGTCGGGTACAATTTGAGACCATCGTTCTCCGTCCATTTGTTTTTGGGTTGGGTTCGTTTAGCACGTTCTTGCTCGTAACGATACACCAGTTGGTGAAAAAAGTGCGATCCCGTCGACGACGAGGCCATCTCCTTTTTCATGTCTTGACCCCTTAGGGTGAGTTCGCGCCGTTCATGGAACCACACGTCGTTCCCTTGATCGTCTTTGTCATACACCCGTTCATGCCATCGTACGTACAGCAGAGGCTCTGCGTTACCGACAAAATCTTCCCCGACCACGGGAATGGTGGGTAAGGACAAACTCACCATGCCCACCATCCATCCTCGTCCTACAAATCGAATGGGTTTCGGCAACCGGTTTCTAAAATGATGGGCTTTGTTGTCACGAAACTGCCGGGTACTGGCACGACTCATGAACGTCACGTAAAACGAGGAGTTGGGCACCCACGTCATGCCTGCCAACCAATTAGTCACGTCGTCTTTGGGGTCTTGTCTCTTTGTTTTTCTTGGGCGGTCTTGTCTCTTTCTTTGTCTTGGGCGGTCGGAGGGAGGACACGTCTCCGCTAGCAATCCAACTATTGTACCTGTCCGGCCACCCTTTCCACTTGACCAACCACCGATCTTTTTGACGCTTAAGTACCTTTTCGATCCGAAACACGTCGGACACGTGCACTTTTTGTAAATCCGCCTCATAAAACGTGCCTTGGACGGGCGTGTCATCCCATTCGCGAATCTTATAGGTGGGCACCGGGCCCGGTACCACGCGATGCACCACAAACACTTCTTCGGTCCAACCGGGTAGATAGCCTTTTTCAAACGTCCCACGAATCTTGTTGAGACGCACCCGATCTCCCACCTTGAATTTGGCTTTGGGGCGTTTTGCTTTCACACGTTTCTCGTACAATCGTTTCCATACAGCTTCTTCGTTGTCCCACGTCAAGTCTTGGGGGGCCATGCCAATACTTCGATGACGTGTGGCATTGTAGCCTTGGACCAACTCGGGTAACACGTCGTCAAACCGTAACGTGTTGGCGGCCGTGAAACAGCAGTACAAACGTTCTTTCAAGGTGCGGTTAAATCGTTCCACGACACTGGCTTTGGCATCCCCTTCGGTGGAAAAATGTTCAATGCCTCTCTCGTCCAGCCATCGTTAAAACGTGCGGTTGTGAAATTCCTTTCCTCGATCCGTTTGCAATCGATTGGGGTGACGTCGTTTCAAAATCTTCTCAAAGGCATGGGCCAACGCCACCCCGGTTTTGGCTTTCAACGGTTGCACCCACGCGTACTTGGACAACACATCCAACACCGTCAGCAAATAGCGAATCCCTCGATTATACTTGGCCAACGGTTGCACTTCGACTAAATCCGCCACCCATTGATCGTCTAAGCCTCCTACGATCACGGGCACGGTGGGAAAACGTCGACGTCGCGGCTTATGCAAGGTATAAGCCAAATCCCGTTCCAACACGCGTTGGGCTTGTTTCAAAGGGATGCGATGCGCTCGTGCAAACCGTTGCACCCCTCCTAAACTGCCGGGGGCTCGAGGGTCGTGGTAACGCCTCAACCATGATTGCGAGACATCGCTCTTGTTTTTCTTTCGAGGTGCCATACGTTCTGGCACTCATCCCATAAGGTGGGTATGGAAGGGACGGTGTTGGGATGCGCCTTTTGAATGATTCGATACCATCGCCACGCGTTCGGGTGGCCTTTTAACCACAAGACAAACACCACCCATCGATACAGGTTCAGGTGTACCTGGGTTTCTTCAAAGACGTGGAGAGGATGCGTGTCCTCGGGACAAGGGGGAATGGGGATGGGTTCGCCTGCTTGGTGGTCATATAACACTTGGCAAAGAGCTTGATGGCATTGCCATTGCACCATGGACAAGAGACCCTCCCACGCATAACAGATCCACACAGACTCCATGGTCACACTAATAAAAAAAAATTTTATTCGTACTCCTTTAAACATGTTCTTAAAATAGACCAGTACGGTCATACCAGTTCTTTGCACTTTCTGGCATGTCATAGGCTACCGTGTCTAGCCTTTTCTGCCAGTTCTCGACACTGTCACTGTACTTCGGGGCTGGTGGAGCTGGCGCTACCATCATTTCTTGACGGTTCTTGAGATCTTGAATGTCTCGCAACAACTGTTTCTCATAGTCTGTCAGGGGACGTTCTCGTTCCACGTCCTTTTTCCTTCTGACTCGAGGTGGAGGTCCTGGGATGTTCACCCCACGCTTGGGATACCCTTGAGCATCACGGCTGGACAACGGTGGTTCGGCTTGCTGGTCTGCTTTCTTGGGGGGATGGTCATGAAACCAACTCCAGTAATTGGGACCCAACGGTTGATCGGCCCACCGGAAGAAGTGACACTGTTTCCTGGAACAGGTCACATACAATCGATCGGGGTTCTGGGTGGAATGACTCTGTTGAAGCGTGGCGGGTTCACGACAAAAGCACTGCAAAGAACGCCACATGTCCAACACTTCGGGATGAGGTTGACTATAGACGGCTTTCATATACTCAAGGGCTTGATCTTGCCCACAAAACAGCAAACACGGTTGAATGGGACATTTGACATAGTTCCATCCCTTTTGAGATTGACGGGCCTCCAAACGCACGTCATGGCAAGGGCACACCATATAGTCCACGGAACTAGCTAGGGGGGATGACTTTCTTTCACTGTCAGCTTTCGCTTGAGCAAAGTCCTCCGCATTGTCATACACGGTCGTCAGGGTGAATTGAGGAGGAGGAGGTGGTGGTGTTTGGACGGATTGCTCCACCATGTCATTCAATTCTTTCATCATGTCTTCCACCGCGGCTCGGGTGTCTTCCACGACCTCGCGGACCACAGGATCACAGTCCTCGGGCGTCTTAGGTTGCATCGCCTTCTTCTTCTTCCCGGCAGGGGGATGGGTTGATTTTCTCTTCCGACCCGGATAGCACACGGGAGACACACCGGTGGACATCGTGCCAAGATTGTTTTTTACCCTCTACCACCGACGGCTTTTTATACCCTGGACCCTTGGCTCTCATTGGTCAGCTTATCCTACCCATATAAGGACCTCTTGTGTTCTCATTGGTCAGCTTGTCATGCCCTTATAAGGTCCTCTCGTGTTCTCATTGGTCAGCTTTTCCTAACCAAATAAGGACCTCTTGTCTTCCCATTGGTCAGCTGTCCCTATTTAAGGCGACTCCTCGTTCCCTGGATCGTCATTCGAAAAGCGGATGGACTACTACCAAGATCTCAAACGGGATGACTTTGCTTCCGACGACGACTATTGGCTCGAACGTCTGAAACGAGCCATCGCTGCTGGATTCACGTTCCAACAGTGGAAAGCTCATCAACTCATTGATTTGGGTTTGGCCTTAGGGTTGAGCCAAGCCGACATTCTGGCCATTGTGGGTCCTGACACCGGGTACGTTTTTCCCAGCGAATGCCCCCAGACATCGACATGATCGGAGAACAAGATCTCGATGCCATGGAACTCCAAATTGGTCGTGGACATGTGGTGTTCACCGGGGGGAGCCAAAGGCACCGACGAATTCGTCGAACAAATGGCCAAACAGTTTGGGATGCAAGTGGAACTCCTGGTCCCCCCCAATCATCCTCGAGCCCACCTCATCACCCCTTCCACCGTGGAAGTCCTCATGCTGGCCAACCCGCATCTTCACCAGGCGGCTGAGAAACTAGGGAAACGGATGCCCACTCATTTTTACACACTGCAATTGCTGCAACGCAATTATCAAATTGCCAAAAAAGCGCATACGATCTGTGCCTTTGGCATCTTGGAACAGGATAAAAAACGCGTGAAAGGGGGCACAGGTTGGACCGTGCAATTGGCCATGGATCAAGGCAAACCCGTCTACCTCTTTGACATCCCCAGTCAAACGTGGTACCGGTCCGACTATTACTACCAAGTCGACGAGAATGCCACCACCCTGGTCACTGGCAGTCAATTTGTCCCTTGGGGTCCCAAAGGGCCCACCCTTCATCAAAGCAGTGCTATCGTGGGATCCCGTGATTTGGACAGTCAAACCAAAGCAGAAATTCAAGCCTTATTCAATCGCACCTTCTGTCTACCCGAGAACATGGACCAATTACGCCTGGAACTCGAAGACTTTCATTTGTAATTTTTTAGTTTTTTTCCAATTTTTTACTTTTCAATCTGTACATATCTTTTTTTTGGTTTTTATTTTTCAATTTGTAGTTTTTTTATTTTTCAAACTGTACATAGCTTTTCCAATTTTTTAGTTTTTAGTTTTTCAATTTTTAGTTTTTCCTTGGAGCGCCCCACCCGCTTGGCAAGAGATGGACACGGACAACCATTTGTAAGAAACATCAACTCTTTTTTTTTAATTGAAATAAAAAACTGACAACACTGGTTTTGCACGTTCATCATAAATAGTGTCTCTTGACTCACAGTAGCCTTGACTCACAATAAAAACAATGTTCAAAGTCTATTTACACAAACAACACTCTTCGCACTTGGTCCAGTCTGATGGCCCGCTGTCTCCTTTCCTGCTCCTCCCGCCGCCGCTCCTCCCGCACCCTCTCTATGTCCCTGAAATACATTCGGATCTTTCGCCATTGATGGCCCTCATAAATGGTTGGCAGATAATTGGCCAGATCATTGTCGAGTTCTCGAAAATGTTCTAGTGACATGGGCCACCGACCCTCATACTTTGACCACACGCGGTGTCGGTAGACTCAGGGGATAATCCTTTGGACAAGGGTGCCAAGCAGCATTTCGACACTCTGCGGCTGTGGGTAACCCGCACGGTGAGCATTTTCCGTCCGCACCATCGCTAACAAAATTAATTCGAAAAACGCGTCCACGCGCTGTCGTGTCAAGCGACGCCAGGTCTCCTCTCCTCGCTCGTACATGCGTTCGGCCTGACGTTCCAAATGAGTTCTCTCTCTTGGCACGCGCCTACTCAATGACTCCTCACCATGCACATTCACGTCGCCGGCTAAAGAGCCCAACGGCCTTCTCGTTGTGGACATTTTTTCCCGAACCAACTGACACAAGTCAACAAGACTGAACTCAAAGCTAGGAGTGACGTCCTGGGGCCTCGCTTGACCTATATACCCTGATCCCCGCAAAGCATTATGGACCATCTAAGGAGGGGGGAGGGGTCCCCCCACCCCTTCACACCCCTCCTAGGGGCACCCTGTGCCCTGGTGGGGTAATTGGTCTTTGCCGTTCTCAGTCACCCCTCTCCTAGGCACCCGTGCCCCTGGTGGGGGGTGATTGGTCTATGCCCTTCTCGGTCACCCCTCCCCTAGTTGGCCCACAAGGCTTTGCGTGGATCTCTATAAAAACCGCCTCCACACGGCCTTCTTCACTCCCAAGCCAGCAAGCAGTCAACCAAGCAAGCAAGCAAGCAAGCAAGCGAGCAACACCTACGGATCGCGGTAAGCCTTTTTTTCCTCGGTTCTTCACTAAAGGAAACCCCCTCCTTTCAAAAAACAATCTAAGTAGTTAGCCTGTTCTGGAGCTAACCGGGCTAGGTCCCACGTGCTACAGGATTTAATTAAATGATTCGCTTTCTCTACATAACATCCTTTGGGTCTCTATAAAAAAACAACCACGTCATGTCCGTTGACTTTTTCTGGAGAGTTGAAGGGTGAGGATGGTGCTGCCTTGTTTGAAGGGAGCCGGCTGTCCATTCGCTGTTTGAATGTCAATGGCAATGCTGTCAAAGATGGTTTTGCGAAGAGGAAAATACATCCGTTGCGTGGTATCAAACTGATGATCGGTATTGCCGGCATCCACGGTACGTAAAAACCCTTTTTGTTGATTACCAACCACGCTGTCAATGACGAGATCCGTGTAAATCATGAGTTGTTGTTGTCCTTGTTGCGGTTTGACGGCTGGAGTGGTGGGAAATGGTTGCCGACTGAGATTAGGACCCAAGAAGAAGTAATAATCGAAATTGGGGTGTGTGAAGAAGACGGAGACGTGACCAAGAGGTGGATATTTGTCTGCAGGACCGAGGGTTGGTGTCCATTTGTGTCGATCGTCGTAATCCACGATATGTTTGACCAGATAATTTTTTCTTGGACAATTAGTTGAGTTGGAGTTCCATCTTTCACAAGCCCCATCAGGCCAGCCAATTTCCATTCCATTTCAAATTCCATGTTGGCTGGAATGAGCACATACAGGGAATCTAATTCGGGGGCGACGCCAGTATTGGTGATTTTCACGTAGGGTTGAGCGAGGTTGAGTTGGGCAAGTTGTTGTCGTTTGGATAGATCGTCCACATCCATTTTTGATATATCCGTCATGACTTCCATGTGTTGTTTTTCCATTTCGTAAGCGATGGCAATCCATGCTTCTTTCAAATTGTGGTAATACCCTGGGGGTAAATGGATTTGTTTGGTGACTTTAAGTGGTGCCGTTCCATCGGCACGTTTTGGCATGTATTTGATATCTGTTTTCATCCAATGTTTTGCACTATCTTCTTGCGTCCAATTCTGCTTGATTTGATCTTCCAATTGTCGATTAAAACCGGGGTGTGAGATATGCACGAGGGCCGCTTCCTAATCGTCTTCTACCAGATAGTGTAAATGGGGAAGTCGGGCGGTAAATTTTTGCCCCGTGCCTACCGCTTGATCACTGATGAGGGTGATGTAGAAACTCATGGTGACTGCCACCTCACCCAGGGGTTGCCTTTTTATACCTCCCCCCGGTGCCTGAATTGGACTTTGGACTCTGCGCCCACGATGGTCCGCGGTTTTTCCCCACCCTGAGCCTGCGATCCTTTTTTCACAACTGGTCAGCGGTTTTTCCCCACCATGGACCCACGATCCTTTTTTCCGACGGGTTCGCGGTTTTCCCTTTCACCCGCGATACCATTTTCCACCCGGTCAGCGGTTTCCCACCCCAAATCACGTGACTTCCGGTTCCGGTGACGTCACTTCCGGTCACATGACTTCCGGTTGAGCCTGCCCTCCCTATGGCCTGCGGTTTTTTACTTCCTTAGCGACCACCCTAGCAACCCCAACAACCAATCACAAACCAGAACAGGGGGTGTGTATGCAAATTACCGTGGGAAAATTCTCCTAGTGAGCCCAACTTACTACTGCCCTTCACTCATTTACTATCGGTTATTTTGAACTCCCGCTATTTCAAACTTTATTTGTTTCCCCTGACGGTTCAAAATAACGGGGTTCAACTGTATGACTATGACTATAAAAACAACAAAAAATTTGTTCTAGGCGAAGGTATCCCCCTCCCGACAAAAGAAATATTAATTATGAAAACAATATTTTATAGCATCCTGGCAGAGCCCCAGAAAACTTCCAATGTTTTAAACACTGGAGACACTACTTGAGCACTTTGGCAGAACGAATTATGGTTTCATATCAAAATGAGGCCCATCTTGTGCATGAATCTTTTTCTCGGACATTTTCCCTTGCATGAATTTTTTTCGGACATTTTCCCTTGCATGAATTTTTTTTTTGTTATTTTTCCCCACCCCCCCCCCCATCACTTTTCTAATGGTCGGTCCCTTAAACGAGTCGGAATAATCGCTAAGAAGTTTCAAAGACTGTGAAGTCATTTTAAAAGTGACGTTTTCCTTCCTGTTAAGCTCCCTAATTAAGAGCCATTTTCTGAGAATATCGAGAATCGAAAGACACTCACAAAAAATCGAATTTTTTTTTATTTTGCCAAAACATCCCTTTGGGTAAGCTAATTCAAGAAACAATAATCCAAAGCTCCAACGAGTTATTTAACGGACGAAAATTTAAAAAGTTCGAAAAATGCATAAAATGGCGGTTTTAGGGTCTCTAAACGGCTCAAATTCTCACTCAACTTTAGGAAGACGGTGAGAGCGTAAAAAAGATTCTTTTAAAACGAAACAAACCACGAACATTAGTTAACCTTTCTACTTTAAAACTGTGTAATAAATTTGCCAATGTTTGGTTTCGAACATTTTCAAGCGGCGTTTTTATCGAGCCGCTCTTAGCCTTGTTTATCACAAGGTAAAATGAAGGCCAACTTCGGCAGCTTAAAACGGCATCTGGTATGTATCGTTCAATGATTGAGACTACACAGAAAGAAAGCTCTGTCATTGTACTTTTCACCAGGAAAGTTACAGCTTTGGGAATCAAATACTTCCCCGTCAGTAAATTTTTACCGTTTAGTGATCTGAGCGGGTAGAATTATATGCAAATTACAGATTTAATTCCTGGAATACTGCTAACAATTACAAAGGTCATTTAAGATAGGCTCACCATTAGTTACACATGCACGCACAATGTTTTTCCTGATCTTTGAAAGAAAGTTCTGCTTTCTTGAGTCTTGCCGAGTCTTATTATGTTAAAAAAAAGCAGATTTTTAACGGCATTTCAACAAGACAGCAATCCACTCATTCAACTTAACCAAGATAACATCGAAAACACAGAGAAACGACGTACTATGCCGCCTACCTTGCCAACCGAAAACGCAACAATACAACAGAAAAACATTCCAAACGGTAAACAAACGAATTTTCAGTTTCCTGATTGAGCGAAGATATTTTAAACTCATCGCCTAGAGGAATACGCGGAAACACAGGTGACCTCTGCACTGACCCGCACGTGTCACACCACACTAACAGAGAGAGTCACGTATTCGATTTTTGTTATGGGATTTGAGATAAAAACTTGGTGGAAAGTTAAAAAGAAAAAAAAACTTGCAATAGATAGCTAGTACTTTGTTGGATTACGTGTTAGCACAAGCTCCACACAGGAGTTTTTAGGGTGTCTGTAAAACCCGGAACACTCCCGGAACACCCCGGAACACCCCGGAACACCCCGGAACACCCCAGAACACCCCGGAACACCCCGGAACATTCCCGGAACACCCCTGGAACATCCCGGAACAGCACGGAACAACCCCGGAACACCCCTGGAACATCCCATAATACCCCGGAACACCCTCGAAACAGACAGGAATACCCCAGAACACCAAAATAGTGGTCAGCGGTCAGACGCTCACGAATTGACTAAGGCGAAGACCTCCGAAGATTCCCAATTCTTCAGAAGACTTTTGCGGATCACCCTGAGATTTCCGAGCATTTCAAGAATGCTTCCAAATATTTTCGCAGCTTTTGAGAACAGCGAAAGAACCAATATTTAATGGCAAAAATATATTATACCAGGGCTCCTGATTATACACGTGTCCTTCATATCAATAAGCTTACGATTTTTAGTGATATGAAAAACAAAAAAGGGGACAGTTGAATTATTAATTCTGCATTGATATGTCTCGTGCGAAGTTTGCATTATCACGCTCAGGTTTGACCTCAAAGACACAAAGCTTAATAATAGAGTGTCACGCAATGTTATGAGGTCATTATTCCGAGGTCACACGATCGTCATCGTGTTATTACCACAGGCACATGGAAAATGTTTGCCCGCCGGTTCGGTTACGCTAATATATACACCTAATTAAATAAAGAGAAATAGGAATAGATTAGGCATGCAAACTACATTCAAGGATTCGCTCTGACGGAGAGCAATTTTAATTGAGCGTTTAAAAAAAGCGTTCACGAGCGTTCACATTTTGAGCTTTTGAAAACGCTCAAAATGTGAGCTTTTAGATGGCCAATTCACCTTTTATCAACTCAGTTTATATTAATTTGAAGTATCATACCGCATTGCAGAGTGTTTCGGGAATATTAAAATCCGAGAACGTAGTGTCCATGTCTAATACATTCCCATCTCACAGCTTTCTCTTTTCATATCTAAATTACAACGTTTTTTGCAATTGGGCCTGGATATATTTTTGGTTAACAAAAGAGCGTAGCTCGGAAGATAAACAAGTAGGAGAAATGTGCGCCTGCAAAAAAGTACTCACTATAAGTTTGTAGAGGTATCCGAGGGCTTATAATGTGGGATGTCACAATGTAATCCAGGAGCAAAAGGAGTTTACACACTTATAGCAAGAAAAGGAACAAGTATTTTATTTACTGTCACAACCCGATCTAGTTAGATTTTAAGAGAAAAAATTCAATAAACAGAAAAGGAAAATATCAACGATGAGAGTACATACCACATTTTCCTGAACTTTGCAAAGTTCAAGAAAATGTGGATACATAATGTTTTCCATTTTTTTCGTGGTATTGAAAGTGAAACGCACTTTGCGTGCAAAATCAGTCACGCAATGCCCAAGAGTAAGTTATTGCGACCGTGACGTGTTATATGGTGAATTGAATTATTATTTGGGATGCTAAACCCCAGAATTTCACTTATATCGATGACGTCCCATCTATTTGTCGAGAGTTCTAAAGCAAATCTCGCATGAGTTACAACAAATTCAATAATTGAATTGAAAAATTCAAAATCAAACACACCAAATGAATGTTATTTTGTCATTAAATTCGATGCTAGATAACAAGCTTCGGAAATCTTCGGGTGATCCGCAAAAGTCTTCGAAAATCTTCGTTCATCTTCGGAGATCCTCGGGTCAGTCTATACGTGAGCAGTCTGACCGCTGACCACTATTTTTGGTGTTCAAGGGTGTTCCTGGCTGTATTGAGGGTATTCCGGGGCATTATCGGATGTTCCGGGGTGTTCCAGGGGTGTTCCGGGGTGTTCCGAGTGTGTTCCGGGGGTGTTCCGGGGTGTTCTGGGTGTGTTCCAGGTGTGTTCCAGGATGTTCCGGGTGTGTTCCGGGGTGTTCCGGGTGTCTTCCGGGGTGCTCCGGGGTGTTCCGGGTTTTACAGACACCCGATTTTTTACGGTCACCACTCTCTCTATTAAGCGCGGTAATTTCGCAATGTACGTGCTGTTGTAATTTTACTACTAATTTAATTACAGCTCATGAAATAAAATAAATATTGCAGTAAGTTACATTCACAGTGTGGCGTCGTGTAGTTTTTCCACTCTTCTGGAGAGGGTTACTGCCTGTGGATTAAGCAGTTGTTACCCAGGCTACGTTGAAGTTGTTTCCCTAAAAGAATGCACAAGACACATCTCGCGGCATCTTCAATTGCACGAACTAAGTGCAGATAAAGCGGTTGACAGTGAATTCAAGTTGTTGTTAGCCCGAGCAGGTAATGTTATTGCATTTTGTTCTGGAATTACTGTGCTCCATAATTTTGGCCACAGACACTTCAATTTTTTTTTTCTTAGTTAGACAAAACATTATAACACGTAGTCGTTCTTAATTATAGCTTAACTTAATTTATACGCCTCCAAGAAGTTTTTATTGTTCTATTTTTTATTTCTATTTCGTGGCGCACCTGGAAACTAGCTTTTTAGCTAAGCGTGCTGACCACGTTAATAAAGGATTGATTGATTGATTGATTGATTGATTGATTGATTAATTGATTGATTGATTGATTGATTGATTGATTGATTGATTGATTGATTGATTGATTGATTGATTGATTGATTGATTGATTGATTGATTGGTTGATTGATAGCACTCGGCGTCCCTTAATCTAGGTTCTGCAGAGTCGCGCTACTCCTGTGCCCTCCGGCTCCCGGGGATGGGGGGGGAGAAAGGGTCTTTTGACCAATATTTGGGTGTAGGGGTGACGCTGCGGGTTTGACACCCTGGCCCTGTCTAGGACAGAAAGACGAAATGGAATGTCGATCGTACCGACCATACCCGGTTGGGAAAGATGCGCATAAAATAATTTACCATGTTTAGGGACAGAGACCAAACCCATATCCTGTCCAGCGGCACATCCCAGTATAGACCACATTAGGCAGTAACCCTTCCTTCGCGGGGGTGGGGGGGGGGGGAGAGTGCCGTGCTTAGCCTTAACTCGCTCAACTGTAGCACAATATTTATCGACGATAGCACGATGTGATTATTGAACTTCCCCTGATGTAATCTTATTTCGCAGCAGTTTGAGCGAGCGTGACGCGGAAGCCACGCGGGCACATGTGAGACCTCGCCCACATGATACCCTTTCTCGCTTTGCTATTTGGTTTTGGCGTCATGAGGTTGGAAGCCTAGAGTTTAAAGTATATTTATCTTTGATTTTTGGTTATTTAGGCATTTTTTCAGTAGGAGTCTATTAAAAGCTTTCAACCCCATGACGCAAAAACCAAAAAACGGCTAGCTAAAATGGCAAAGCGAGAAAAGGTATCATGTGGGCGAGTTCTCGCATGGGCCTGCGTGGCTTCCCCGTCTCGCTCGCTCGAACTGCTACCAAGGAAGATTGCATTGAAGTTCAATTTTCGGCGTCTGACATTACATCGTGCTATTGTCATGCTAAACACGGCACCACCAGCTGCCTCCCCCCGCCCGGAAGGGAGGGTTACTCCCTTATGTGGACTATACTGGGGTTTGCCGCTAGAGAGGATACGGTTTTTGTCACTGTCCCTAAGTATGGTATATAATGTTATGCCCGTCTTCCCCAACCGGGTATGGTCAGTACGATCGACATTCCATTTCGTTTTTCTGTCCTAAACAGGGCCAGGGTGTCAAACCCGCAGCGTCACTCCTACACCCAAACATTGGTCAAAATAAAAATAAATAAATACACTTTATTTCAGTAGGGTGCATAATTACAGTCAAACTGTAGTCTCCCTTATGGCCCTACGTCCAGGTCGAATTGGAATTTGGAAATGTTGGTTTTTATGGAGGGAGGAAAACCGGAGTACCCGGAGAAAAACCCTCGGAGCAAGGACGAAAACCAACAATAAACTCAACCCACCTATGACACCGGGACCGGGAATCGCACCCGGGCCACATTGGTGAGTGCTCTCACCACTGCGCCATCCCTGCCACCCGGGCGCCCGTGGGCACGGGAGTGGCGCGACTCTGCAGAACCTAGATTAAGGGACGCCGAGTGCCATGAAGTATCTGTAGCCAAAATTATGGAGCACAGTAATTCCAGAACAAAATGCAATAACATTACCTGCTCGGGCTAACAACAACTTGAATTCACTGTCAACCGCCTTATCTGCACTTAGTCCGTGCAATTGAAGATGCCGCGAGATATGTCTTGTGCATTCTTTTAGGGAAACAACTTCAACGTGGCCTGGGTAACAACTGCTTAATCCACAGACAGGAACCCTCTCCAGAAGAGTGGAAAAACTACACGACGCCATATATCAGTACTTACACACTGTGAATGTAACTTACTGCAATATTTATTTTATTTCATGAGCTGTAATTAAATTAGTAGTAAAATTACAACAGCACGTACATTGCGAAATTACCGCGCTTTAAATAGAGAGAGTCGTGACCGTAAAAACTCCTGTGTGGAGCTTGTGCTAACATGTAATCCAACAAAGTACTAGCTATCTGTTGCAAGTTTTTTTTCTTTTTAACTTTCCACCAAGTTTTTATCTCAAACCCCATAACAAAAATCGAATACGTGACTTTCTCTGTTAGTGTGGTGTGACACGTGCGGGTCAGTGCAGAGGTCACCTGTGTTTCCGCGTATTCCTCTAGGCGATGAGTTTAAAATATCTTCGCTCAATCAGGAAACTGAAAATTCGTTTGTTTACAGTTTGGAATGTTTTTCTGTTGTATTGTTGCGTTTTCGGTTGGCAAGGTAGGCGGCATAGTACGTCGTTTCTCTGTGTTTTCGATGTTATCTTGGTTAAGTTGAATGAGTGGATTACTGTCTTGTTGAAATGCCGTTAAAAATCTGCTTTGTTTTAACATAATAAGACTTGGCAAGACTCAAGAAAGCAGAACTTTCTTTCAAAGATCAGGAAAAACATTGTGCGTGCATGTGTAACTAATGGTGAGCCTATCTTAAACGACCTTTGTAATTGTTAGCAGTATTCCAGGAATTAAATCTGTAATTTGCATATAATTCTACCCGCTCAGATCACTAAACGGTAAAAATTTACTGACGGGGAAGTATTTGATTCCCAAAGCTGTAACTTTCCTGGTGAAAAGTACAATGACAGAGCTTTCTTTCTGTGTAGTCTCAATCATTGAACGATACATACCAGATGCCGTTTTAAGCTGCCGAAGTTGGCCTTCATTTTACCTTGTGATAAACAAGGTTAAGAGCGGCTCGATAAAAACGCCGCTTGAAAATGTTCGAAACCAAACATTGGCAAATTTATTACACAGTTTTAAAGTAGAAAGGTTAAATAATGTTCGTGGTTTGTTTTGTTTTAAAAGAATCTTTTTTACGCTCTCACCGGCTTCCTAGAGTTGAGTGAGAATTTGAGCCGTTGAGAGACCCTAAAACCGCCATTTTATGCATTTTTCGAACTTTTTAAATTTTCGTCCGTTAAATAACTCGTTGGAACTTTGGATTATTTTTTCTTGAATTAGCTTACCCAAAGGGATGTTTTGGCAAAATAAAAAAAAATTCGATTTTTTGTGAGTGTCTTTCGATTCTCGATATTCTCAGAAAATGGCTCTTAATTGTTGTAGCCACGAGAACCTGAAACTGGTATCAAAGATTAGATTTGAACAAATGGTACACGAATTTCCGTTTGGAACATTCCGTCCGGAAAAACAGGACTACCTTTTCAGACGTTCCGTTGCTCCCGGAAATTTTCCACTGGAAAGACCCGAAAAGTCGTGTGCCATTTACTTTCCAACCGGAATTTCCGGAAAGTTGTTGTGAATGGTAAACAACCAAAGTATTGCCTGTGACCACCCAATATACTGCTCAGCTCGCTGAAGTTAAATTTGGGATGCCATGATGAGGTAGAATATTCCCGGAATGGACACGCTTGCAACCTGTTTTTCCGGACGGAATGTTCCAAACGGAAATTCGTGTACCATTTGTTCAAACCTAATCTCGCGACCATTTTCTGTCCCAACAACAATTAATTAGGGAGCTTAACGGGAAGGAAAACGTCACTTTTAAAATGACTTCACAATCTTTGAAACTTCTTGGCGATTATTCCGACTCGTTTAACCTGTCTAATGCAATCGAATTTAATCCAGAAGCTAAATTTGTAAGGACGGCGTATCTGTTCAGGAAGAACTTATTTAGAAAATTAATTCGAAAATAGCTCCGTCCCCAGTTAGCGCCCTGTCTTTGCAGGGTGCTAGATCACTTGACACGTGAATAAAGTTATTACTATTATATTGTTATTATTATAAAAACGAAAATTCACCGTCGTGTGTTTGTGTTCTCCACAAAATGTTGAATTTGGTCATTTCAAGTTGTAATTTTGCACAGAACGGCAAAGAAATATATCAAAAATAACGCGTCTGCAGAGTCGTTGTTTTGTTAATCAAATCTTTTGTTTTGCGACCTTCTTGTTAGCCGTCGCCGTCGTGCAAATTTTTTGGTAGGGATTTCTGTAAATGGTAAGCGCCAGTCCCGAACGGAATTTTCCCAATACAGAAATTTGCTTACCATTTGCCCAAACCGACCCAAACGGTAAACCGACCAGTTTGCCCGTGCAAATGGTAAACAAGCTAAATTTCAACGAGTGAACGACGTCTGTCTCCGCCTGTGTCCCGGGGGGTACCTTATGGGTTTTGGGGTAGGGGTGTGCCACACAAAATAGCTTATAACTTGGAGTACCTCGCCTGGACTGTGGAGTGTCTAGATTCGATCTCGATCACCTAGGACCTACTTTACTTTGCATCGCATAACCCGCCGAATGCGCTGTTTTTGTGGACTGAGGTTTGGCAGGTTTTTTTGCTAGTGTACTTGTCCGAGGGATACAAATTTCCGAAAAAAATGCAGGCATGACAATGAGCTCGACTTGGTTCGCGAATTCCCATACATATGTCGCTTATATTTGCACTCGTTTCCCTTTTAAATCTCCAAGCCGAATTATTCGTTTTTTGAAGGAGCCCATTTTAAAGCAGAGTCAATGCGAATGCGAGATAACTGTTTACTGAGATTGGGAAGCAAGCAGCTTTTGAATCTGCGAGCTGAATTTTAACACTTTCGTACTGTTCGAAGGCAAAGCAAACGAAATTTATTCGGCTAAAAAGTGGAGACGTAAAACTAGTTTACGCGAGAGCTTAAAAATAATTTTTTAACGTGGCAAATTTAGAAATGTAAACAATTATTATGCAGATTCGCGATTCGCGATTATGCCGACTTGACTTGCCACAAGAAAACATACTCCTTAAATTGTCGGCGTGAGTTAAAGCCAAACTCCAGCCTTTAGGGAGATAAATACCGTAATGAAATAGAACGAGTAACTCAGCGGGGGGGGGGGGAAGCAACTTCCCATACATTCTCTTAAATGAAATCCAAACGATGTTCTCACAACTTGCAAAGCAATCTGTGAGGTTCTAGGCAGTCTGTTTTCGTGCTTTTTACTTCTTATGAAGACATAAGTTTACTCGCGGAGGTTTTAAGTCGCAAAGTAGAACACTAGCGCTTTGATCAATCAAGACCGCGCTGATCCACTATGTAGAATTTTTAAGTTGGGTTAAAAACTGGGATCGGGTTCAAAGTACTGAACTGTGAAATGATCTTGTTAACACATAACTGGATTATTGAAAATAAAAGTCGCATTTTGTGCGTAGGTATTGTTTCCATTAGACCATAGCAATTTTGATCGAATTCATTGCCATCGATGTACATGTTTTTGGGCACATTTCCCGTTGCAATTTATTTACACCACGCTGGATAATCCTATGACTGGAAAACATGCTAACCCAGTACAGCCATAACTGTCTCATCTCATGCTATCAATTCGTTACAGAATTAGATGCAAAAAGAAACATTGCATTTAACTTTGAAACGTTTGTCGCAAACCTGTTCTCCAAGTATAAACAAGCGAAACGTGACTGCCGTACAGCTCACAGCTGATCCAGTCGCCACTGCAACAAACAAGACAGTGCGAAAGCAGAAGTGTCTTCACCGACGTCGCTGCCATCGAATATTCTCTTGTACGAAATTCACAGTAAGTTCTATAAGAGATTAGCCGCTCAACGCTTTCTTTCCCTCGACAAAATACACATAAATTTTGAAAACTATTCCATCGTGTCGATCTGTATTGTCACGAACACCGCTGTCCACGTATTGACTGGACCGTTTTGCAAGTTGTGAGAACATCGTTTCTCGGTCCCAGGCTTCGCTTCTATCCCCCCTGGGAGTAACTGCTTGCGCTTGCAAATGATTTTCCTGCAAGTTTGGGCAGGATCTCGGTGGCACGTGCAGCTACACACGCAATGCGTTGTCCGCGTGACTGGGAATGAAGTCACGTGTTCTGAGCATTCAGAAGGCAGAGTTGTGGTGTATTGTTGTCGGCCAAGTTTCTGCTCACTTGCATGAAAACGTAACTAGTTGTGCACATTTGTGCCAAGGTAAAAAAAGAAACGTCACCGGTTCTGCATGCACTGCATGCACTGCATGCCTGTGTTTTAAAAAGCGATGTTATACCACTACTACTTCTTATTTGAAGGCCCCACAAACGAGTCAACATTGTTGCTGAAACAATGTTTCCTTTTTTGCCCAAACAATCTTTGTTTCCGACAAACAACAATGTTTCTGATTTATTATCAGGAACATTTTGTTTCCGCAACAAAATAATGTTTCCCCTTTTGAGCGCCGAGGAAGCAATCATAGTTGATTAGATTCCAGGGGTTCACTTCCTAAATTAAGCATGTGCAAATGACTGGGTTTGAGCCGGAGTGTCAGCCGGAGTGCATTTGTTTCACTAAAACGTTTCGTGTTTTTTAGGCGAGGAAATATTGTTTCCCGCTCGATTGTGTGGCCTAGACACTCATGTCCAATACTCTCTAACTGACACGATCCGAAAAAGCCATTGAGCTGTCGATCCGAAAATTGCATCTCATTAACGACCATCATGTTGAAAGGAGGGTTGTCGATTCATTCGATCCGTACGATTGGATAATTTTATGCACGATCCGTATAATAGTCTTGTCGATTCCGATTCGTTAACAACAGGGAAGAGTGTTGCACAATATACGAGTATGAATCTGCCCAAAACATGAGGGGCGCTCGAACCCATGGAAGCATGACTTTGCCCTCGTTCATAATTGGTGACAAGTCTTAGTTCTGTGAGCTGCTACCTGACGAATTTTCAAACGTTCGCTATTTTGTACGCTGAATGACTGAAACATGACTGCACTTGGTATTCAATTGCTGGACTGACGCCATCTTGCAGCAGATACAGTGATGTTGATTTGATCTCTGTTGCTTATGATATGAGTAAGTTTTTGACAACTGTACTCTTTTGTGCAATAATTGAGGTACTTTCAGCCAAAATTTTAGCGATGCAAATATTGTGCTAATTAGCCACAGAAGTGGCCTTGATGTGAAGCGCATTAGTCCCAGTGTGAATGATCTCATGAAGTCTACTGTCCTACGGGGTTTAATTGTTCCGTGATTTTGTTGCCATGTTTAGCGTAGTTGAGCCCGTAGTTATTTCAGGACCAGCCTTTCCTGTGCGCTGGGTGATTTTGTTTGTGGTTCAAGTCGATTGCATCTTTTGCGCAGTTTTTCCTTGAACAGACCTCGCATTCTCTTTGTAGTCGTGAAGCACAACGTAATGAAAAACCCTGTGAAATATTACGTCCATGTCAGTTCATCAGACCTTGAATGTTGCACTACTATACGTTGACTAACATGCGACTACGAGCGATTCTAGCAACATTTGGATAACACTTCTGCTCGGATAAAGTCAAATTGAAGCAACCATCGAGTCTGAGAAGCTGATGATTTTGATGCTGTTTCTCTAGAATTGGAATTGCAGAGAGAAGGGACGAAGGTGGGGGAGGGGGGGGGGTAGTTATTTCTAGATAATAGCTTTTAAGGAACCTTGACGTCGATGATGAATTAATCAGAATTTTGTGATATAGCTGGCACTGTAACCTAGCACGACAAAACCTTTGCAACGAAAAGCGTTACTGGTAAAAAAAAAAGCATGATTAATAATCATGAGTACCTTGCATGCTGTTTATGACAGTAGCAGGATACCGCAGGAATGCAGCTTGTTGCCAGTTGGCGATGAGCGTCAGAATCCAAGTCAGTCCCATGACTGTTGTCAGTTTGATACAGATCAGGAGTAACGGCACAGGGGAAGTGTTGGTTGCTGATCGACCGGCGCCCTGGGGACAAATGAAACTCATCAGTGTAATACATTCGCACAACAACGAGCAACAGCTCAGTGTATGAGTGTGATATGGGCGTAAAATATGAAAGTTTATGACTGAAAAAATGATATGTCGTGATTTCGAGCTCGTCCTCAACTTTGTTTTAAAGTGTTTGTCCCAAACATTTTAAAAAGTTAAATTCACGACAATTAGTGCAAACTACAGTGATGTGTCCTACCTGCTGTGCGTGATGAATAGCATAAATGCTTTTCGTCAAGCACGCCATGTTGAAGACCAACGCGAGGCTCACAGGTGTCACCATGGAAACAGCTATTGCAGTCTTGTCTGAGATCCAGCAATAGTAAGACATGCCTGCGATTAAAAAGGTCTTTAAGTTTGGTTTCTAGTTTCACAGTTAATCGATCAAAAGAAAAAAAAATGCTTGTTTGGCTTATTTGGCATTTGCCTTTACCATGTAGTATAAACCAAAAATAAAATAAATAAAATAAAACACTTTATTTACCCTGAAAGGCCAATCAGTGATCACTGAGTAGATCACTGGTATAAACTGGCGATCAGCTTTATATTAGACTTCTAGCAGTCTCTTTGTAGATTTATACAGTCGAGTAGATGTCTACAAGAGCATCTAATCATCTGAATCCAGCCAACTCGACCATCTAGAAAGGTACTGCTTACACTTATATACTTGTATTATTCGTATTTTCTTACGCAAACTCTACTATTTGTTGCTGCAGTGATTACTTCACCTTGTAGCGTTTTTTTTTTATACAAACCATATCCAAACTGAAATGTTCCTGTGAAGTCCATCACAGTGCACAAAATCACAGCTACTGCAGGGACTCCCCAGCCGACAATACAGTACTTGGTGAATGTCTTTCTGATGTCAGACGCCTGTCTCGTTCTGGTACTTACTGCTGAGTGAAAACAAAAACAATTGAAATCACATGCTTTAGTACTCTGGTCATGGGAGCTATACATTTATATGATAAAAATACAGCTAAAATATTTCGCTAGCTTTTTTACAGCAAATTATCCTACTCGAGTTCATCCTACTTTTTACAACTTGCATTTTTACCTATAGAAAATAAGTACATTTTTCTTGTTCCAAAATGTCTTCCGATAGGAATTTTCCCTAACTTATTATAAGAACATTAACTGTCACTTTCTTAGACTTAGTCCTATTCCATAATTAAAGGGCTCCATACAGTAAAGTCCCAACTGTTTGGGGCTTTTTTCGTTGAAAACTAGTTTGTTGTTTGATTTTCCTTCGAGAAACTTTCTTGTCGAGGTGTTGACAGGTTTAGGCTGTCGTAGTCGAAAGCCGATCATTAACCGCCTGTCACCGTAAGGCGACCGCCGGTTTATAAATTGGGCTGCGTTTTTTTCCTAAGTCACTTGCCATAGTCATCCGGTTTTGTCTTGGCCAACACAGCCTCTGTAAACCTCCGGTTTTCTCTTGACGGTTATCTTAAACTTCCGGTTCCAGTTATGACGTCAACCAGTCGCGACGTCAAGATTACATCACGCAAGGTAAACAGAACTGAAGCATGTTACATCACAATAACAACGCTACTACTAGTATGTCAACGTTCCATACTTATGTGGCACAGACAAACCGCTGTTAACCTTGTGGTAACGGTACTTGTAGTGGTACATGTCTCACATATAACGCACAGGCAAGTGTGTTCAACTTAGCGCTACTTAATACAATCAGCTTTGCCTAAAACAAAATATGAAAAAATATTTCACCGGGTGATCAAGACGGATTCGTCACATTGTGACCCGAGGAAAAAGGAGTTTAACTACTTTCGCTAATCATCCCACGTATTTCATTTCTTTAAACGAATACAGTGTATTTCACCGCTTTATAAAGGCGGGATTGTCAAATCACAAAGAAGAGAAACGAGCTCCAATTCTTGCAACATGTTTTGCTTGTTTCGCATTACCTTTTTTTTTTTCATTTTCAAACCTAACTGTTTGTTTTTAGAAAAGAAGATCGTTTCGATTTTTAATTTGACTAAATCGTTACGAATTCCGAGTCATCTTGTTTACTTTTGTAAGGGGATTCCCTGGTTGACAAACCGCATTTACACATAAATGTTATGAGATGTACCTTAACGTGTTTGAGAGTGGAGTGACGATTTTGCTTTCCTCAGACTCTGACGATCTGCTCGTGTTTATCACTTGTCTTTCACTTAGCACAGTTTCAACCTTGTCAAGTAATTAAGGTTTTTTTACTTATCTTGCTGTCTTTTTGCAACTTTTTTGATACCCTTTAACATTATTAGATTACGAAGTTATATGTCAGCTAAACAGGGGGACTGTCCTGTAAAAGCCTGTGAGGGTTTCTATAGTCTCTCTCCCAGGTATTTTATTAGTAATGACCAAACTTGCAATTTACTTTTTAAATTATGGAACAATAACAGTCACTCGATCAAGCATATTTTGATCTTACTGCTCTGCTTACTGTCTGTGTTCACAGTCTTGGCGCAACAGTAAATACTTCGTCCTCTCTGTTTTAACGTTCTCAGTTCTGGGTCAATTTATACCGACGTTCAACGTTCGAGTTTAATTTGCTTTTTTCAGCGAAATAAATAACAAGCGATAAGAAAGATAAGCTGAGTCATCAGTTTAAGCATTACGTCATCCAGTAACGCTTTAGTCAAATATTGTGTCACACAGTTTCTTCACGGCAGCTCGTATGTCGAGAGATGTAAAAATTAAACATTGAGTTGCGCTAACATTTGTTAACCTGGGAGTGGGGTGGATCAGAGCGGCCGATTAAAATGCCCATTCAGCTTTCCTGTTAAAATACATTTTTGTTCTTTAAAAGTCGCTAAACTTGCCCAAATTGCTAAAGTAAGGTGACGTAGAATAGTTGAAATAACCATCAAACGTCATAATGCTCATCCAAGAAAAAGCAGCTAGGACAAGGAAATGGAGACAAATGGCGACGATCTTGCAGACAGTATCAATTCCCCTCCCCCCTCCCAGCATACAAACACCTGTAAAATTTCCCGACTTTGTAGAACCATAGTCTCGCTATTTTACACGATTCTCACTCCTAGCCATTTTACTATTTTTGAGGTACTCTTTCCAGCCGTGTTGACAGATATAGCTACGTGGCCAACATCTAGAGCTGAAAAAACTGTGGAAGGGTCTATTATTGTCTACAAGTTTCCTCTACTGAGTATCTTTACTCTGATCTCAGGACCAAGCCCTTCTCTATGAAGTTGGAGGGTTTTGCTTACCTTGCACTTTAAAAGTACTTGCAGTATCAAACGCCATGACACTCATCCATGAAAAAGCAGTGAGAACAAAGAAATGAAGACAAACAGCGACAGCCTTGCAGACAGCATCAACTTCGTTGGACTTTACAGCACACAGGAAAATTATTTGATAACACAGCAAGGCCCATGACAGGCTAATGAGACATTTTCCAGGTAGATTGCGAAGTTCTTTGAAAGACAGGTAAACAGCGAGCAGAAAACACAGCGAGATAATAGAGAGCAGTGTTCCCGTGAATGTGATGTAAATAAGAGCCGCGGAAAGTTCACGTTGCTCATACTTTTCATGTTCTGGACACAGTATGTAAACAGTCTTTCCTTCTGGCTTCATTACATCCTTGCCGAGTAAGATTTGTTTTGGTGTTAGGACTTTCACACGGCTTTTGTTAAAGCCTGTTTTAGTTGATTGGTTCATCAGTGAAGTGAGAAGCCAACATGTTTTACTTCCATAAGTAACTGTACAGTTCTTCGTAGCTGAAGTGCAGTTAAACACTGGGACTTGTGATGTCAAATTGTGGCCTCGTGTAGGAGGTTGGGCTGTCTGTGGTTCTTGTTTCGGTAAAATAGTCGAACTTATGTCAAGGAGGATTGTCAGAGGCGGAACAATGCTTTCATAATAAGACTCTTTCTGTCTTCCTTGAGGATTACAAACAGCACAATGAGGGTTTCTATAGTAGTAGTTAAAGTTATCCCCTGTAACTTCAAAGACCATAGAATAAGAAGAACACAACTGTTTGATTACATCCATCGCTGGTAGCTGATACGAGGCACATCGTGAATCGTGTATCACACAAGACTTATATCGGTACCTTAGAATTGGAAATGGCGCATATTTCCATGAACAACCATTTTCTTCAAACAAACTTCTTTACAGCTGCAAAGTCGTGTTGAGGAGGTTGGTCACCGCTTGAACATGTTACTTGGAGACCCCAAAACGACAGATTTCCGCCAGTGTTGCATCTGGCACATGCAATGCTTCTGTATGTTAGGTTTTTGTTCCAATCAAAGACGGGCAATTCTTGCTGTAGTGTCATATCCAGCCGTTGAACGGTTTGGCAGTCGTGTTCTTGGAGTGTGTTCTTGGCGTTCAACAAACTGCAAGTAGATTTCATTATTACACCACCGGACCATAAAGGACCATTGATGTTTCCACAAGTCAAATTTTCAAGTGACGAGTTTCCCACAACATTTTCATCTGCACCACACCTGTGAAAGTAAAAAGCGCTTAACAGTAAGGGTTTATCGCGTCGTCAATACTTCTACTGAACAAACTTCAGCAAGATCGCAAGAGAAACGGCTTCTGAAGGCTGGTTTCCATATGATCGCTATGACAGCAACGACTGTTGCAATCGCTGGAAAAAACGTTCAGCAATCGTTGCGACCATATGGAAACCACTCTTCGGCGATCGTTGTGAAAAGCTGTGATCACTACGATCGCTGAAGTGTGGTTTCCACATGATCACAACAATTACTGAACGTTTTTTCCAGCGATCGTAGCCATCGTGGCGATCATATGGAACCAGCCTTTACTAGAATAACGTGGATCGAAATGCATCAACCACAGCCAGCAACCGTACTATATAGTACGATACTATGTAGTATATAGTACCATAGTATAGTTACCACATAGTAGTACAGTCGATCTCACTAGCGCTGAGTAAGCAGTAGAAACGTTAACGTCGACATAGTTTTTGGACTGGTTTTGATTTTGTAAACCCTAAGCCCTTACGTACGACACCCACCCAAAATCAGTTTTCGAAAGCTGAGCGAAATTAGAAGAAATGGTAACATTAAAAATAGACATTGGTGTTTATTTTTCGTATGTTTATCAGGAGTTGGACAGTTGTGCCAAAACAGGCGTATGGATAAGTAAATACATTGCTGAAGAAAGCAACTAACTCCCAAAGAACTTTTAGTACGCCAGATGAACGATCGAAGACAGACTAGCTGCGAATACTTGCCCAGCTATTGCCAGTGTATTCAGATTTAATAGTATGTTCATGTAGTTTAGGACAGTATATTCATAAAGATAGTTATTGATGATAAATAAACACTTTTTATTTGAGCCAGCTTACCGCACGTGAAAGTCTAAACAACAGTCACCCCACGTTTTACAGTCCTTGTCACAGTAACACCACTTAGGATCGCTTCTTTCTTCCAAGAAACATCTGCCTTCACACGACTGAGCTGAAGATTGCTTCTGATAAAATACTTCATCAAGAAAAGCTTCCTCATTTATTGGTACGGTGACATTATGGTGACGGAGAAGCTGAAGTAGTTTTATCAAACTAATAACCTCACCCTTAAACTTCACAATAAAATCTCGGTCGGCTGAATCTAGAGCAGGATGAAAATAAAATTGATAAAGGTCTCGTTTTCGAAAGGCTAGGAACAATCTCACATTCTCGACAGCGACTAAGTAGCATACATATTCGTGAAAAAGGCATCAAAATAAAACACTGTACCTACCAACTGGGAGGAGATATGCATCAGATTTGTTTTTCACAGTGAAGGTTTCAGGAACGTTCTTTCGTATCGGATACTCTCGAGATTTTGATTTTCCTGTAAAACTCAAAACTACAACCACCACAGCACATATTAACATGAGATTTGGATCTCTTGTTTTCATTTTTGCTCCAGGTAACTTCCACGTAACCACAAAGAGCATGAAATCAGCTGCTACGTATTTACCGTTTTTGTGCTACCGTATTTCAACTTCCGTACCCTTAAGCTCACTGGTGATAACTGACTTAGTCGAAATGTAATACACCTTTAATATCAATATGATTCTAATTAATTGAGATTCAATTTCGTTTTCTTTGTGTGTTATCACAGAAGATCTGATTGAGTTCGCAATATAATTAAAACCTGGGGGTACCAAAGATATTTTGGCTTCGTTAATTATATTTCAAAAACAACTACAGCATTGACGGTAAATAAAATGGCTCAATGATTTACAATAAAGGATGTCTTTAGCGAAACTTACTTTTTAAGTCACGTAGTTTTGTGCAGCTGGTCATGGGCCAAAATAAATGTAAACTGATTGCTATCAAACGAAGAAAGCTAGAGATCTTCGTAATGTTAACTATTGAAAAATGTGTTAAAGGAATATATTTTAAAATTAAGACAATTATTCTAATTATAACAGTGGTGTTACTGCAAAAGCAATGTTTATTCCCACCGTAAAAATTGAAAAATAATTCCATGCGAATGTTATTAAAATAAGTAATTATTTTTCATTAATATCTTAAGGTAATCCGGTTTCCTACATCGAAAACGAGACACAATGCAACAACGTTCTGAAAACACACTCGGCGCTCATTTGATATTTCCAAAATAGTTGATACTGAAACCCTGATACCCTTTTACATGGTTTTTCCTTTTGTTTGTTCTGCTTTGAATTTTGCTTAATGATAATTTGCTTGGTCTTCAGTAGAAGACACCAAAAAGAGCAAAATTAATAAAACTCCAAGATCCTTTGCCAATTAAAACGAGGCAGGATTCATGAAGTTGCAATTGATTAATCTAGGTAAATAAACATCATTTTTCAAAAGAAAAAGTTATCTGAACACTAAAATGGCAAAGTGGAGATTTCCTAGGACGAAACCATTTTTTTAAAATAACTGCCTCTCGCTTGAAGGAAAGATTTTACTGTAATTAGCGGCATTATCTAGACTCCAGTGGGAAAACACGCAAACTCTACCTCACCTCATTTATTCAGTTACAAAAGACTCAAATCAGATCACCAAAAACATAGAAAAAAGTTCCTTAGCGTGCAATATCGTTTGCTTCTAATCTCAGGAAACTTGCTGCAATGTTGTTTACGACGCAGATTATTGAAAAAGAATACGAATCACGATGTTTTTAATTTAAAAAATAACAGTGTTATTGTATGCATTCAACAACAAAAACAAAAAAAACTGAGTCATTCATCAATCTATTCTAGTCCGTGGAGGTCACTGTAGCACAGGTTTTGGCATTTTTGAGTGATCGGCGGTTGTTTTGCGTGTTAAGCGTGTATGTTGTGAAAAGGTAAATCCTACAAATTTGACTTCGAAGTCTTAAAATAAGCAAAATGATTTTTGTGCAAATCAAAAGATTATCTCTCTTTCAAACACAATTAGCAATGACCTCGATATTAATCCAGGTGCATCATTTTATAAATTGTGTGAAAAAAAATGGCCGTCCGTCTCATATATTCCATCCCTCAAATATCGCCTGTAAAATCAAAGTACTGAAAATAGCAATCCGACTTAGTAACAAGTTTAGTTATTATGTTCTGAATAAGTCTTGGAGGCTCCCTTTACTTGTTTAATGAGCAGCCATAAAATTGTTGATTCATCATGTCCAACTTCTAAGGTTGCGTTCCGCTTAGTCAATCTATTTTAAGATTTATTAGTTTATTTGGATTGTTTGGATTTTCGTGCTAGCTGGAACAAAAATCTGAAAACCGCTTACACCCTAAGCTTCCTAAATTAACTGAAAGCACAATTCGAAACTTAGATTCAGATTCCAGTCTGAACCATACACCTTCGCACATGCATCTTTCGGAATGCAATCTTAAGGCAGAGAAGTGCAGACATTATTCAGCCTGTCGCGCAACAATGTTGCGTTGCAAGTTGAGTTGCTTATTGCGCACATTGCCACCCCTCCCCCCCCCGTGCAAAGAAATGTTGCAAAAAGTAGAAGCGACGTCTACTTTCTGCAACGTGAAAATTTGTTGCGCGATGAGGCGGTAATATGTGCAACAAACAATCACAATTATCAAAGCAACATTGTTGCGCGACAAGTTGCACGAAAATGGTGCCCTTAGTTCACTTTCCCTTGAGATTGGTTTGTTCCTAAATGAAACGAAAATCTAAATTTCAACTACAAAATCAAGAATTAGTTTGGCTAAAAGGAAAGCGATTTGCAATAAATTACTGCATGTGTCCTTCTCAGATACCGTATTTACTCGATTAAACGCCGCCCTCGAATAAACGCTTCCCTCGATTAAACGCCGCAGATGGAAGCAAAATTACCAATAAACGCCGCCCTCGAATAAAGGCCGCACGCAATCAGAAGAATGCGGCGTTTATTCGAGGATTATAAGAAAAGTAATTCTCTGAACGTTGTTCAAATCACAAGCCAGACAATTGCGATTCTATCTAAGCAAAAACGCGAGACATTGGGACCTTAAACGTGTTTCTGTTGTACATAATATTTGCAAATGATTTACCGTAATTGTTGTCAGTGATTTAAGAAATATGATTTTGAAATAAACGCCGCCCTTGAATAATCCGAAACGCTAAAAATTTAATAAACGCCGCGGCGTTTAATCAAGTAAATACGGTACAGCTGCTCGCGGAAGTGTCATAATGGAGGCCTTGATGGAGTAGCATATATTTGGGATGGACACGCTGCAAATTTGTTACGCGCGATTTTTCCTTCTGTGTCTAACCCTTTTCTTTTGTTTCAAATCATGAAGCAAACTTAGAACTCTTTAAGTCCAAGAAAGAATATGGCGGAAGAATTTTTAAATACAGCGGTGTTATACTGTGGAAACGCCTTCCGCCTGAAGTCAAACTTGATGGCTAGCTTTTCTCTATTTTTTTAAGTGGCATTATACCACCACTACCGCTTCCAAATTAAAAGCTCCCGCAAACAAGAAAACATAGTCGCGCAAACGTTGTTTCCCTCATTGTTTCCCCGTTTGTAAGCACGAAACATTTGTTGCGGAAACATTTTTTGTTTCCGACAAACAGCGATGTTTCTGATATATTTTCAGGAATAATTTGATTCTGCAACAAATGTTGCCCCTTTTCCCTCCGAGGAAGCAATCGTGGTTGTGTAGATTCCAGGGTCGTGCGGGATTACTTCCTAAATTGAACATGCACACATGGGTTCGGGCCTGAGCGTATTTGTTTCTTTTGAAATGTTTCGTGGTTTGCGCGCCAAAGTAACATTGTTTCCCGCTCGTTTGCGCGCCCGAGAAACATTATGGGAAACAACGTTTCCGCAACATTGTTCCCTTGTTTTCTGAAACTTGTGTTGTGTTGAGGTAGAGTGCGCGTTAATTTGTGCGGTCCTGACGTAAAAAAAAACAAATTGTGACGTCACAGTAGCATCACTGGCAACTTCTTTGGTGGGAATTTGTCGTTACTGTTTTTGCAAACTCAGTTAATTTAAATTGAGCAATTTATGAATGAAATTGAAAAGTTTGTTACTATACTTTTCATACTCTACGCTGCCTATTCCCTGTACGAAAAATGTGAGGCCAATCCCAGAAGCGGATTTTGCGGTGAGTACACTCTTTATAATTTTGAGATTCTAGTTTTCACAGAATTCTGTCCATTAAGGATACTTGATTCTTGGGTTTTAGGGAACGTCTTATGGCAAAACTCTTACTCTTTTCTATTCGACCAGTTCAGTTTTGGAGAAAAGAAGAAATTTCATAATCAGAACATGGTCGTGACTGGAAATTATAGTTATATAACTGAACCACGATTTGCGATTTGCACAGTTATGATAGCTAAAGCCGCGGTTGCGCGAGCGATTTTTTTGCTTGCGATGGTGATGCGATTTTTTTTTTGAAAATTGTCGCGTCGCCACCCTCGCACAAGTGATGCGACAGCTGAAAAAATTGCAGAAAAAAATCGCGACAAATTCAAGACGTTAAATTTTTGGTAACAAAATGGCGGACTTCGTCAAAATTTGTGTGTAGCCACAACCGCGCGCTGGCGAAGAGACAGTTTTCCAAAAAATCGCATCACCATCGCAAGTAAAAAATTGCTCGTGTAGCCGCAGGTTCAGACAAGGTATGATTCATCTGATAATTGTTTTGTACGCTAAGGCGATGTTCTGTTTGTACAGAGGATGCGACAGTGAAACGTGAAATCGCACACTGAAGCGACAAGAATGGCGAGTTATCAAATAACAAAGAGTTTTTAATGCAAAGTGCCTACAGACTTGTTTTGTCACATTCGCACCAGTGAGACATACTACTACATACTACATACTACATACTTTATTGTTACCTCCCCAATGGGGCTTTTCAGGAACAATTACTTAAATTACTAAGTTACTAATAACTATACAATCAAAATTAATCAAATTTAAGAAACATTTACAACATTATCTAAACTTTGTAGTCGCCAAAATACTAAAAATGAATAAAATTTAGGGAGTATTTACAAAATTGTCTAAAAGCTTATTCTTTAGACAAATAACAGTTCTGAGTTCTGATATGACTCTTGAATTTCAAACTGTGCGCGCGATTATCCAGGTTGTCCTCGAGCATAGGAACATGGAAAAACTGAAGTTCCCCGTTTGGGCACTCAAGTAACATTTGTACGAAAGCACAACGTTTCTGAAAAAAAGGATTAAAAAACAGTTTTTGGCTCATCTAAAGCAAATTTGCTACAACAACCTTTTTTTGGCATGTGGAAAAAGAGGAAAACGCTGAAACAAGGAAATTCATAAATGTGTGCGCAAAAGTGTTCACCTCATTTGCGCAATTTCATCACATTTGCAATAGTGTGTTATGTTATTTTAGGATAACGTTTTGAGTTTTGCTTTTTCTACAGAATTTCTCCAGCTTTGGAAAAGTCTTTTGCGACCTAGGGTGGATCTGAGCAAGTTTTTGACAACTGTACTATTTTGTGCAATAATTGAGGTACTTACCCAGTAACTCAACACAGTAAATAATTTTAAACCAAAACTTGTAGCGATGTAGCCTCCCATGCAGTCGTTTTTAGGGGAGTCGTATTACCCTCGGAGGCTAGTAGCGATGCGAATATTGTGCGAATTAGCCAAAGAAGTGCCCTTGATGTGAGGCACATTAATCTTCAGATACTTCAAACTTATTGTTTGGTGTGAGTCGCTACTCGAAACGTTACAGCAAAGAGAAGAACTAAATTAACAAAAAACTTCAAATTCATGTCCCTGATTTCAACATAAATCCCTTAAAGTATCAAAGGACTACCGAAACACGCAACACAAAACTGAGAAATATGTCCGCAGGTAGAGAATGCATCTTCGACATTCCTTTTGTCGTCACAGCTTTAAGCTGAAAATGTGTGCTGCTGTGCAAAGCACAGTAGAGTGGAATAAGTAACAGTGGCGTAATCAACACCAAACCTATATGACCAACTGGAGGGCCTCTTGTGCAGACGGACACTCACGGGAAGGGAAGGGGGGGGGGGAGAGAAAAACCAAGTACGTCTGCACCCTGCTGGGTGGATGTAGTTTGAGTCTAATTTGAGAATACATTAGGAACGTGCAGAAGAATAAACTGTTTAACATTTTCTAATGGCAGAGGGAACGAGAACGTATGGAAGAAGAAGAAGAGGTTGATTTGCCGGAAATTGAAGAAGATGAAATTCACGTTGAAGAGGATCTTTTTGTGTACAATGAGGATTTTCCGAGTTACAAGGAAACAGCTGCCGATAATGAGATACACCCCAAGCTGGTGCCACTGTTACTCAGTGTGGTGTTTTTGATGATCTATTTAACTTTAGTAAGTAACCCTGTTCTTTTACTGTATCTCACTATTAGACAGAACTAAACTTCATTGACTGACAGATGGCGATCAATTTCGCGCTAGCGTCCGGTAATTCTTTTCCTGTGTGTACGTACATCCGAGACCGCGATCATTTTGGACTGCGCCCGGCTACCGAACGAAAATCTTTTCAAATTAACGCGCCGTTTACATGAGTTATTTCATCCCGGGATGACTTGCATCTCATCCCGGGATGACTTTCATCTCGGTGTCTGGTCATTTACCTTTGAGTGTTTACATGATTTGGAGCAAAAATGTGTTCGCCCCGGGATGATTTCATCCCGGTCTTCAGCACTGGGATGAAAACTCATGTAAACGGCGCCTAAATGTAGAAATAAATGGACAAAACCATCAAAAAATACCAGGAAGAGCTGTAGCTTCTTACTTTGGCGAGCGAGATCTGGGTACTTAGAACAAACCAAGCGGGTTGGATCCCAGTGTCCTTCACATACTCACCTAGTAAAAGTTAGATTTCCTGTTAGATTCTGAGGGATTCAAGATATGGACATGTTTTTATTACTAAGGATTCTTTAAAGCGGTTTTCAAATGAGTGTCGTAAAACCAAAGCAATTACTCTAACAAATCACAACAGGAACAAAACACAAAATGAACCAATCAGAAATTGAAGCAAATACAAGTAATTAGTGTCAAGGGCGGGAAAATGCGTACGAGCAAGTCACGATTGGTTTTGGTTTTGCTTCTGATTGGTTAACAAAGTGGCGCGAGCTTTTTTGAGCCAATCAGAGAGTGAAGTAGAGCAAAACCAAAGCAAACACAACACTACTTTCGACACTAATTTGAAGAATGCTCTATCACATCAATTATCAATCACAATTCATGGTACAACTTGTTTTAGGTGATGTCACTCAAGGTTTACTCACTGGCGAAGATGGAAAAAAAAGACAGCGGTATATCAGATAATGCAGTCACAGACATATTCGGTGCAGTTCATATACTGAAACATGTGTGAATAGGTATCATTAAAATATGTCCGTTTTATAAAGGTTGTAGTTAAAGTGTCACGTTTACCGCCAATGAACAGTATTTTTCTTGATAAAGATGGTAGAGTCTTTTTCTAATTGATGAAGGTAGAAAACATAAAATTGACACTGAGTCCTAAATTTAAATAATTCCTTTTTTGCAGTACCTTTTTTGTAATAGCGCTCATCTCTCTTACATTGCAACTGAACACTTTCTCGCAATTTGTAATAAACTGAGTTTTCACAGATTATAACAACACATTGTCGCATTTTATGTTCTTAAAAATTGCTGAAAATTGTTATCACCCTTCAGTTGTGATCGGATGTGTTATCACAAAATACGACGAGCACTTTTACAAGTTGCGATAGTAAAACCGTACCTCGTACAGTTACGAATATAACTTTATTTCTGATGTGGCAAATAGAACATCATTTGATTTTTTTTGTAGCGAAGTTTGAAAAAAAGAGAGTGTTGTGTTCATTTCCTTCCCAAAATGCCACACAGTTTTAAAGCACGTACTGTCTCATGCAAATAAATGGCGTCTTCTTAAACAAACTGAAAAGTTTTCATTTTACTTTATTAGCATTTTCACAAGTTATGAATCCCAAGTAAACGCACTACTACTAGTTTGGATTTGGTTGCTAATTCAAAGTGTGGGTTCATATTTCCGAAACCAGTGTCACATCGACAATTAATTGGCAGTTGATCTGCATTGCCCAAAACAAAGATAAACGATTTTCCATACCAAGGTTAGAGAAATGTGTTCGCACAAAACACTTAACTTCTCTTGTACAGTTTCTTCGTTTTTAGGCAGAAGGAACGTTCTAAAACTAAAACTTTAAACTATCAGATTGCAGATTTCATTTCATTTCTATAATTTATTTCTATAATTTTTTCGACCAGGTAAACAAGTGCAAAGACTGTTGATGAACACTACACTAATAAAGGTCAATAAAGATCGATCATATATTGTTCTTAGCCCACTACAAAACTTCGTGTAAAGTTCAGTTTCCCTGGAAATTTTTAGTATTTCAGTATAACAAAGTTTGAATACCCAACAGTATAACAATATCATTCCTTCATTTGCGAATAACTTATACAAACTTAGTTTCAGTGATCTCTGCATAAATCAGCTCAAATGAGTTTATTGATTATATTAGGGGATTCACCGTAAAGGCTTGAAATGAATATAGCTTTTGTACCACAATTATTTGAATCCACATGGTGTCAATCACAGCACTCAGTCAGAAATATTGATTAAATCTTTCGATCTCTTGTAATTATATTAACTTGGACTAGGGCAAGTCTCTTTTCGGTGTTTTGTTGAGATTTTATGCCCAACAAAAATATAAAAATCTCACTGTCGGCTAATAAAGCGCATTAAAGGATAAAGAGCGGTTTTTGTCCACTTTATTTAAGGCTGTACGCATCTGCAAGGCCGCCTGATTTACCGGTCCACTGCCGGACTTAGTTTGTTTTGTTACAGTAGCTTCATCCTCACTTAAAAAGCTTATACATTCATAATTAAGCGTAGAGTAATTATACAGAAGAAATTTTTGCAATTTGCTGTTCTATGCGGATACTGATGCTACCGTTGCTATCCCAGGCCCCCAGCCTTCTCCTGACAAATCTAACTGAATACCGACTTTGATCGGAAAAGCGTCGTTTTCTAAGTTGTCTGCAACAACTAACTCTTGCTAAGATCTTTTTAAACCCTCCGCGATAATTCTCGCTAAAAATGGCGTACAAACATGGGTTCAAAGCGCTGTTAAAGTGCGCTAAGACAAGGCGAACAAACAACCAGTCACAGGACAGATTGTAGCCATAGGCATACATACAGAGTCTGATATAATACAATAACCAGCAGAGAATAAACGCTGATACAACTATGGACACCAAGCGAAGCACCTTCTTTTTCACAACTTCTCTGCGTCGGAATCCCTCGCTGTTATTAGACAAATTTTCAGGTGTGAGCCCCGGAGTTTCTCTTCTTTTCAATGTGATTAGTATAGCGGAGTAGAGTATCACAATCACAAGTAGAGGGATTGTGAACATTACTATCACGTTAAAATAATAGTACGGTTTGCTTGTTCCTTGAGCGAATGTCACATCCAAAAGAAGATTGCAGTAAAGTTTTCCTTCCTCCGTCATGAGTTGCACGGCGTGAACAGTGGGAAGGCGAAACGCCAAGGCAACAAGCCATGTGCATAATATGATCACCTTACACACCCACGCAGAGACGAATTTGCGAAGAGGAAACACCACGGCATTGAAGCGATCGAAACTGATTGCAACTACAGTGAATGTTGAGACAGTTATGGGTGTTTGGTTAAGTAGGGTGGAAAGCTTGCAGAATACATAGCCAGCAGTCCCGCCGACCACCCACTCGTAACCAAATAAGGCGATGGAAATCACTCGAGGCATGTAGAATGTTATCAGAAGGTCTGCTATGGCCAGATTCACAATGTAATAATTCACTGTTGTGCGCATCCGAAGATTCTTAAACACAACTGCGACAACCATTGAGTTCCCGATCAGAGACACAACGATAATCAAGCAATATGGAATAATGTGCACCGATTTGATCGCCAGCGAGTCTTCATGGAAACACGAGCTTTCCGATACCAGAGGCTCTCCTGAAGAATCGTTTACACTCATGCTGGCCGTGGAGGATGAATACAAAATACGCGTCGCCCCATGTAACAGAATCCGGAATCCGAAATCCACGAAATTTTTGCTGTTGGAATCCGGAATCCAGTGGACTGCAATCCAGAATCCGCATTGATATGGAATCCGGAATCCAATAAAGTTTAGAATCCGGAATCCAGTTGTGAATAGATCTTAAAACCGTTTGCTAAAAAAAGATGAATAAATAAATAAATAAAATTGACAACAAACGAATGAAATGGAATGGAAAGACCTTAAATACCGTAAGTCGCGCTTTTGCAAAATGGTATGCCGATTTTATCCTTTAAGGATAATATTTAGCAACTGCCATGTCAAGCACTAGTCTATTAATTTCTCAGTCTTGCGTAACGTTTTAAAAGTGATTAATCGAAAATATTTGTGAAAAACAGTTCAAGTTACATGGTCTTGTGCTACCAGGCATTTAAAAACTTTAGCCAACTTTAGCCAATTTTTCATTACAGAAGATACATGACAATGGTTTCACAAATGATTTAGAAACAGCAGTAGGCTGTAACAAATTTTTGCGGAAAACACTCTCTTTATCCAAAGTGGCCTTTCTACGTTGATGAATAATGATGAGTTATGGAACATAAATGACAGCTAATAACCTGTAATATCAACGGTCTTTGTAGGGAAAAAATATATACCGTAGCTTAAACATATTCAAGCCTAAAAGAAATTAGGTTTTACCTGGTACATTGGTAATGGTATTCACAAGAGGTTCCGAGGTTACTACGAAAGTTTAACTCCCAGCTTCAGGGGTTTCTATTTTTTTTTACATTATTATATTTGATTCATACACGGCAAAATGAAATTTTTGAAGATCAGCTGGATAGTAGCTCGAAAGGTTGCAGTTGACGTAAAGCTTAATTTAAAAAAATTGCTGGTAAAATTCTAGAAAGGGTTTACTAAAATACACTTTTGATAACAAAATATCAGTGACGAATGAATGCAATGCAGTGCAGAGAGGAGATTTTCTCTCGTATTCAGAATTTTGCTGCTCATCAAAAAATACGAATTATAAATTGCCAGACTTTTTTCTACATATTTAATTTCTTGCCTTTGACGTTGGTTAAAACGTAATTTTAAAACAGAGCAGAGAAGTTGGCATTTTTATTTTTTCTTTATAAATTAAAAAGGAGAGAAAAAGTTAACTAGCGTGTTCTTTTTAAAGAAGAAGAAAGCGAAAAAAATTTTAAAGCAGTCTGCTATTAATAAACAGCGACAGTGTTGAACAGTTTTGACATTTAAGTAGAGCAATATTGCTCAGTGTATTGTAGATAATTGATTGCAGCTTTTGTAAAAATTTAGAAACGTTTTTGTGCCGTTTGAATATCGTCTGAACCAAGAGAGGATAAAGGTCTGAAGAGACATCAGTCGAATTGCCGTTTTGAGTTCCTCCTCTAAAAGTCCCAGGCCCCAGCTTGGATGTTTGCAGCTTACAGCTGTAATTCGCCTTTAAAAGCGCCAAGTCATGCGGCTTTTAGTAAACTGGATCCTTTTTATTTAGCTGATTTACCAAATGGCATGTCAAGCGTTAGCCTTTTCGTTAGACTTCTACTACGTTTTAAAATAATTGACCGACAAAGTATGCCTAACAAATTTTCATCGCCTTACTATATATACTAATTTCTAACTAATTTTTGGATTCCATCCAATTTTCTATTTTACCTTTAGTAATTCTCACCGAAGGTACATTGTACTGAATGATTTCACCAGTGATTTTTTTTAATAACAACTGGCTGTTAAAATTTCTATAGGGAAAGCTTCCGCTTAAGCCAAAGTTCAGTTTCCAGCTTACCATCAGTATGCATGCAGCTTTTCTCGCTGAAAGACGCTAATATTTAAGCCACCTAATCATTAAAACTAAGCAGTAATAACCACAAATATGACATAAGGCACTACGACCAACATTTCACTTTTTCACCGTTAGTCGAGCAGCTTGATTGAGGTTTCTTTCTTTTCAAGCAAAAACTGTTTCAATGAACTAAACATTTAACTCAGTTCAAAGCAATATTTTTGGGAAACGTGACATTAGTTAGCCACCAGAAAAGGCTAGAAAGGAACCTTCGATTCGAGAAGAAGAAACATATTTCACTTCAGAATTTATTTTGCTGCCACAGGGCCTATACAGCCCTCACCGTACATATCAGCTAGAATTAATAGTACTCAAGGAACTGGACCAAAAGGATAGAAAAACGTATTCGGGACTTTGGTATCCCTCTTTTGTTCGCGATTGTATTTCTTTACATAACTTACCTTAACGGCAATAGCTTTGCAGTGGCTCCTGATCAAACGAGGGAACAAACCATCTGCATCAATTAACAGAATAAAAAAGTGTTTTTATGCGTTTTTGAATAACGATGAGTCGTGAAAAATAATTGACAGCTCAATAACTATAATATTAACGATTAAAAAACACACATTTGAAAGTTGATCATATTCAAATCTTAACAGAACTAGTTTTTACGCTGCCGATAACAAGCAAACCGGGTGTTTCAATACATCGGTTACTGGATTTAGGGGATTGTTGATGAATCAAAAATAAATTCCACGTTTCAGAGATTTTAAAACATTTTTACGTGATGTTTTTTGTCACGTTTTAAATGAAAATTTTAGAGGACAGTCAATTAGTAGCTCAAAGGTTGCAGTCCACACACAGTTCTAATTAACAAAACTTGCTGCTAATGTAGGATGTTGCTTAAATGATGTAGCTTTCAACCGATCGATTTTCGTATAACGTTTCCGCTGCAATGTTTGAACCTATTTAAAATTTTTACAATGGCAATATTAAATGTAAATTTTAAAGGATCATAGAAGGATATCTATAGTTAAATAATGGCATGTTCCGTCTACTGTTTATAATTCCGCTCCTGAGCCACGTTGGAGTCAACGAGTCTCGACAGTTTTGTAAATTGGCCCAGAAACAAAACATCACCTGGCTAGTCATCAACACGGGCGGTTGATTAACTTCAGTCAGATCTAGCTTTCTGAAGCAAAGAGCAAAAACAGTAATTTTCTATTTACCTAGATCCTAGATCGTGATCTTTAGATATGAAGAGTCCGCGAGAATATTGTCATCGTGCGTCATAAGGAAAATGAGATTCTCGTGCATGCAAACGATCTTGCATTTTAAAGCGTGTTTCGCTCGCTGGACTATCTCTTAGAGAAATAAGACACTGCTTGTACTCTAGAGCTTTTGTAGGTCAACAGTCCGTCTTGAGAGCCAGACTTGCTACAGTTAAAAATGGGCTTAGTAGACTGACAGAGAAAGATTACTAGTTCTGGCGAATATCAAATAAATGGAAATCAATTTGTTTCAACAACTAGTTACTTATTTAGTTCATACTGAATCCCCCACTTTAAAGGGGTACAAAGACAGAAACCTACTTTGTGACTGTACTCGTGGGGTTGTACATGGTTTCATGGTGGGCACCTTGGAAAGTTCTTGTCACCTCCGGCTTAGGGAGCACGATTTCTTATCCAAGGAAATAACAGTACGGCAGAGACCAAGCCTCGAACGACCGAACTTAAGGACGTTTGCGCGAAAAACTTCTACAACAAAATTTTTTTCATACTTTTGCGACAGTCAAATAATTAGTAACCTTTGTCAGAAATGCAAAAATATTGGGGGTTTACCGACTTCGTTTTCGAAATAAAGCGCATGGGAATCTACCCCGGTCCTTGTAACTTGACATGGCCTCAGTGGTTGTTAGTTGAAAAATATTAAAAATGATTCGCAGTGCACCCACTTTCTTAGTCAAGTTTATTTAAGTGGGTTTGTCAAGTAAATAATTGAACCGGTGTCATCCTTTTGGTTAAACGCAACCTTTAAAATGGGCTTTGTGGACACTGTGCAGCTAAAATAATAGCGGAATTCGATGATGCGAGGGCAGAAAAGTGGAAAAAACCAACCTTCCACAACTCAGATTTTATTCAATTTGTCATAAAACGTAGATAATCAACAAAGAAAGTGATCTTTCCCCCGTGCATGGATATTACAATGCCCACTAGCGCTATATATCTCTACATTTTTTCAACAGCGAGCGCGCTCAGTGTATGACGTGGCATGACATCACCACGTGAATTGCGTGTGCAGAAAGGATGCGCGGGAACAATTAGCGAGAAAGTCCTTTTAAGGACTTTAAAAATTGTCTAAAATGAATAGTCGCTGAGTGCAAACAAGAAATTAACTTAGTTACAAGGTCCCACCCAGTAGTCAGAGTAACTGCAATTTACCAGACACAACAGAAGGAGGGAGACTAGCCCTTACTGGTTAGCTGCTCTCGCAGAAGACGTCCATGTGGATCTAAACACCTCAGAGTTCTTGACTCGCAACGTGCAGTTTACTTGGCTCGAGCAAAACGGCGACCATCTAGCATACACCTTAGCTGAACTGTCCCTTTCAAATCCCCCAAAGAACATCTTGGATTCACCACTGTTACGCTTGTGATCAGAAAAGATCTGTTTTTTTTCTTTACTTTGGCTCTAGAGGAGGAAACAGACTCTGTCTTTTTGCTAGTGGTAACCGGAGTTCGATAATGATGGCCGTGGCCACAATAAAAAATAAGTCAGCGTGTCAGGGAAGGGCAAGATCATGTTTAGAATGTCTGGTGTATATACATGGCCTAGCACGGCAGACAGGAGTAACTTCAACAAGTCGGTTTGTCCTGCTCCAAGCCCTCCAATCAAGATTTTATCAAAACAATATAGCCGTGAAAATTTAATGTTTCATAATTGGCTATATTTGCCGAATGGTATGAGAATTACTGGTAAATACCAGAGTCAAGAAACGTTTCAAGGTTCTACTGTGGCGTTACTGTTAAGTAGGAAATAGAAAAACTGTCTCACATTAAAGAAAGCTTACTTTCGGATAAGAATAGTACGTATAGATGCATGTGTGTAAGGCACGTTGAAAGCCAAGTTACCGTACATTTAAAACATGGTCGTAGTAGATCTGCTGCCGTGAGAGGATTATTCCTGGTTTTTCACAGAGGAATCTTGACTTACCGCTCCGCTGCTACTGTACAGACCAGAGGCGTCTGTTTTAGTTGAATTATTACAGAAAACGATTTAAATAAGAAGTTACCGAGCCGCAAACATAAGTGGAAACAAGTATGGGAGAAATCGGAATCCACATGGTTTGCATCTGGAATCCAGAAAATTGGGATCCGGAATCCAAAGTCAGTAAGAAAGTACTGAAACCTTTGACCGACAAAAAACGACACTAACTACAGTCGACTGAGAACTTTATTGACGCAATCGAGACAGTAAAAATACTTGACGACTACAAACTAGTGTCCTTTGATGTGAAATCACTGTTCAACAGTATTCCACTTCAATTGGCCCTAGACTGCACTGAGACCGCCATCAACAACTCCGCTATTGAACTACCGCTACCTACAGACGACCCAATGGGCTTACTGAGCCTTTGTTTTACTTCTACTTATTTTCAGTACAACGGCAAGCACTACAAACAGTTGCACGGAACAGCTATGGACTCACCAGTTTTTGGTTGTTGTTGCAGAAATCATTATGCAAAACATCAAGGAACGAGCCCGCGCAACTTACAAACGAACACTACCACTTTTGGCTACGGTTACGTTGACAATACCTTTACAGCCGTACACAAAGACGAAATCGACGATTTTCACGAACACCTCAACGGACAAAACGCCGACATACAGTTTACTAAGGAGATCGAGGAAAATGGCAAAATACCTTTTCTAGATGCTTAGTTACCCGCGACAATAACAAACTACGGAAGTCAATTTACAGAAAACCGACACATACTTTAAACGTGTTTGCAGTATCAAACGCCATCACACTTATCCACAAAAAAGTAGCGAGAACAACGAAATGAAGACAAATGGCGACCAGCTTGCGCACAGCGTCAACGTCTTTGGATTTTTCAGAGCAAAGGAAAATTATTTGATAACATAGCAACGCCCATGAGAGGCTAATGAGACATTTTTCAGGAAGATTGCGAAGTTCTTTGTAAGACAAGTAAACGGCAAGCATAAAACACAGCGAGATAATCGACAATAGTGCTCCTGCGCATGTAATGTAACTGAGAGTCTCAGAAAATTCATGCTGTTTATACTTTTTGCTTTCTGGACACAGGATGAAAACAGTATTTCCTTTTGGCTCCATCGCGTGTTCGTCAGGTGGGATCTGTTGTGGCGTAAACACGTTCACAATGATATTAGGGACGGACCATTATTTTTTTGGAGGGGGGGGGGGATGAAAATTTTTCCAAGACAAACAATTTTTTTCTGTATTGTTGTCTGTGCAAACAATTTTTTTCCGGCTGCATCTTTCTGCAGACAATTTTTTTTGTACACGTGTGTCCAACCAATGGTCTCGGTTGGTGATCATGATGATGATTATGATGGTGATAATAATAATAATAATAATAATAATAATAATAATAAATTTTTTATGGTGTTTTTTTCTTTTCTTTTTACTCCAAGGCTCACAGGTTACGGTCTGCGCCCTGTTTAGCAAGTTTAGCTTTTAGCATACAGTGGTGAATTCTGCTATTATTATTATTATTATTATCATTATTATTATTATTATTATTATTATTATTATTTTTATAAAATAATTTCGCTGTTTGTTTCTGGAACTACTAGATTGCACGGAGTGTTAATTACAGAGTGCTGCTCGCTTTGTGTTCCATCACTTTTTTCCACACTTGGTAGCTCACTATGCAAATCCTGAGCTATTTCGGGTTCTCACAAATTAGCATTTTGGCTTGTTGGTTCTTCATTTTCCTTTACATTAGGAATATTTCGGGATCTCTCTCTTTTTCCACAACCAACGTTTGCTCTGATGGTATCCTTTACGTTCCCCAACGTTCTCTCAACCCTAGCTGCTTGATCTTGTAAATTCTGGCTGCTTAACCCAATTTCTGCGTATCCCATATCGTCCCACAGTTCTTTCATAACTGTCATGTATCCTTTCTTGCTAGCACAACACAATGTCGGCGGATTTTCCGACGAAGTTAGTATAACAGCTTTCCTCTTACATTCCAGCAGGTCACTGTTCATTCACTCCGTCCACTTTAACCTTTTAGGTTGCTCGCCACTGTTAGTTGTGTTTCCTCTATGACTGAGTTTTCACTTGTTGCCATATTCTCGCTTCAGGTTGTTAGAAAAAGAAATCCAAGTTGAAATTAAACAGATAAAAATCATGTATTTCGCTAAGAGTCACCTTCTTGTAGAAATTACCAAGTAGCAAAGTATATGAGAATACTGTATGGATTCGCTCCGGCAATCAAAGCTTGGCTTGCTTTCGTTTTGAATAATCCTTCTTCAGACGCTAGAATCGTACCTCCTCACTACTCGCCGCCATTATTATTATTATTATTATTATTATTATTATTATTATTATTATTTTTATTATTATTATTATCATTATTATTATTATTGTTATGACTCTGATGATGACTTCTGCTCAGGTTGTCGAAACGTCAGTCAATGTCACCTCAAACAGTCCTCCTCGGGACTACACTCACCCGGACGATCACAATTTACCGAATTATTATTATTATTATTATTATTATTATTATTATTATTATCATTATTATTATTATTATTACCTTTATTTATACACAGTTAAAATTCATCAGGTAATCTTACCACAAAACTGCCTATAACTAAACCTGCTTTCCATGAATGCCATGTCTTAACTCTTACTTATAAAAGTGTAACTTCACCATGGCTTCTTTTGTTTCATAAAAAAATTGAAAATCTCATACGAAAGTATCCTGAGATATTAACATGTGAACGTAATTGCAAGTAATAATATAGAACTGCACCAGTGGCCTTTTTTTCCCCTGATCCTAGAGAGGATTGAAGAGCCAAATGAAACAGCCCTTGCCTACACTTGCACTTTATTTTGTAGTTTATACAAGACTGGATCCAATTTGCCTTCTTCTTGCAAATGGAAAACAGGAGGCTGCTTGCTGTTTAAGTGATGATTTATTAAATGTCATCATCAAACCAGCCTAGGACCCTGTTGCTGCAAAGCCTGTGTGACTATTAGTGAATACATGCAACCCAAATGCTTTCAAGAGTTAGTGTTGTACTGTGTTGTTGGGAAAGTAGAAAACAGAAATTGGGATTTGGTAAATTAGCCACCAGAAAGGAAAACTAATGTTTTAGCGTTAAATTTGCTCTAATGAATGGCTAACACTCAAAATGTCAACTTTTGAACTAGTTTGTGGTGGCTAATGTACCATATAAAACCAGTTGATGAATCAAGATTTTGCAAATCATTTTCTTGCATTGTTATCTTGCATTTTAAAATATATATATATATATATATATATATATTTACTTACACAAATCAAACTACGTACTCATGACTTATATTAAATAGCTTTCCATCAACCAGTCTGCAAACTTTTTATTTTTCCTTTTCATGTCTGCAAACAATTTATTTGGGCTTTTTTGCTTTTGCAAACAATTTTTTTCAGGATTTTTCATCCCCCCCTCTAAAAAAATTGGTCCGTCCCTTATTTTAGTCTATTTGAGTTGACTGGTTCATCAGTGAACTGAGGAACAAGCAGGATTTACCTCCATAAGTGATTGTACAGTTTATAGCTGAGCTGCAGTTCAACACTTGGGATGTCCGATTGAAGCTTTGTGTGGGAGGTTGGGTTGTCTGTGGTTCTTTTTCGGGTATAATGTTTGAGCTCACATCAAAGAGGATTGTCAGAGGAGGTGGTGGAAAATCATTTCCTGCATTATTTCTTTCCTGTCTTCCCTCGGGATTGTCATCCCCTTTAAATGTAAACAACATAGAATATGAATAGCACAACTCTTTGATTACAGCCATCCCTGGTAACTTATCGGAGGCACATTGTGAATCGTGTACCACACAAGACTTGTGTCGGCGCTTGAGGTTTGGAAATGGTGCATATTTCCAGGAACACTCATCCTTTTCTTCAACAAACTTCTTTACGGCTGCAATATCTTGTTGAGGAGGGCGTAAACTATTCAAGCACGTTACTTCGAGACCCCAAACGACAGATTTCCGCCTTTGTTGCATGTAGCACACGCAATGCTTCTATATGTTAGTTTGTTTTTCCAATCAAAGACTGGCAATTCTTGCTCTAGCGTCATATTCAGCAGTTGAACGGTTTGGCAGTCGTTTGCCTTTTGATTTTTCGACAAAGTGCAAGTGGATGGCATGATTACTCCAGACCATGAGAATTCAGTCACCGATGTCTCCACAAGTCATATTTTTAACAACAGAACTTCCAGTTTCACCACATCTGTAAAAATAATTACATTCTACTTACACAATTGGAAAACAATAGTAGCAATTGACATTTTCTTGGCAGCTCTGCGTTTCAGTTTAGTTAATTATAAAAGTATAACGTAACATAACATGCCACAGACGTGATGAAATTGTTTCCTGCTCTCATTACTCAGTCTTTGTTTCACTCCGTGATAAACGCGTTTATCTACGCGCCGAGTTTGTTATAATCATATCATATCCTACATAACCTCCGGGGAGGGAGGTGAGGGGGCTCCCATGTAAAGGCGACGGGGGTAATCGTCGTATCTTTTAGGGCACCCTTTAGGGTGCTAATAACTGAAATTACTATCGTCAGAGTTATGGTGGTACCTTTAAGCCCAAAAAATATGACAGAAAGCAATTGTCAGTCAACTGATTTGGTACCTGTTAGTGGTAAAATTTTATGCGAGCCACGCCGACAAAACAGAATTCTGGTAACTCATAGGGTTCTTTTCAAAATTGACGACGATCACCCCCCGTCGCTGTTATATCGGGTCTCCCCCCCCGCCCCTCTCCTCTTCCCCTGGCATGTGCGAGCGGAATGAATGAATAATCGCTTTTTTTTCTTGGTACCATAATTATACTAACCAGTATACACCATTTGAACATATAGATGTCTCACTCAAGTAATTGTTTCCTAGTTGAGTTGCCTATTTTAGTTTTTGTTGTACAGCTCCTTTAATTGGTAAATTTTTAACTGTACAATGTTTCCTTAAACACATGAACAATAAAGAAGATAAATTATCTACCCCACAAGCCATAAGGGAAAGTGTTTTAATAAAAGATATTAGATTATTAGATCCTGTATTTGTGCTGTAATTTTAGTAAAAAAAAAATGAAAGAAATGGTATTAGTAGGAAAGTTTTTCAAAGGAAACCAAAGGCATGTTGAATTCATTTTTGTAGATATTTTCGTATGACCTCAAATTTTACTTTTTTCCCTCTCACTCGGATCTTTCTGCATATAAAAGACAGCTTTCTCAGTTTTCTTTTTGTCTATATTACTCGAGTCTTACGGCATAGAGAAGTCCAAGCAACAGTCACCCCACGCTTTACAATCCATGTCACAGTGACACCACTTGGGATCGCTTCTTTCCTCCAAGAAACATCTGCCTTCACACGACTGAGCTGAAGATTGCTTCTCATAAAGTACTGCATCAATAAAACTCCCTTCTTGTGGCACAGTAATGTTATGCTGATGAAGTAGTCGAAGAAATTTTTTCAAACTAATAATTTCTCCCTTAAACTTCACAACGACGTCTCTGTCGGCTGAATCTAAATCAAGAAGGGAAAATTAATTTGAGCTACAATTCTCCAAACTAACATATATACCATTAATGAAGAACAGATTTTCCGTAAGTCTCCTAGCTGGGTTAAGCACAACATCTAAAGTTCAAGTAAAAGCTGAAGGTCCGGTGACACAACATTTAACAAAATCGAGAACATACCAACCGGGGACTAGGAATTCTTCGGAGTTATTTTTTCCAGTGCAGGTTTTAGTATAGTTGTTTTGACGCAGATGCTCTTGAGTGTTTGCCGGTGACTCCGTTAAGCTATAAACTGTCGCTGCCACAACGCATATTAACATGAGGTATGAAACCCTGGTTTTCATTTTTCGTTTAAGGAACTTGCACGTAACTGCAAAATGTCTGTAGTCAGTAGCTATCCATAACTGTTGTTTTGGCTTATTTGATCTCCGTCTCTAAGGTCACTGATTATAATGACTTTGTGGGAACAAAATACACCTTTTAATATCAGGATGATTCACAACAGTTCTGATTAAACTAAGTTTTATTTAACTTTTTATTGTTTTCATCACAAAAGATCTGTTTGAGTCACCAGTACGGAAATAAGAACTGGGAGTGCCGAGTTTAATTTGGCTTAGCTTAAGTGATTTCCTTTTAAAATCCAACAACACCATTCATGGTAAATAAAATGCTTCTGTTATCTTACTATAAAGGATATATTCAAAAACAATTAGCCTTTCAGTTCAGGAAGTTTTATTCAGTCGCTCAATGGTTAAATTAAAATAAAATTGAATAGGTACCGAATTATCTATAGTAAAGCTTTCTTATAATAAAAAATGTTATTACTGCAAAAAAAACTATTTGATCACAACAGAAAAAAATGGGAAAAAATTCGTTGCTGTTGTTATATTATCTGAGTAACTAGGGTCCGTTGGATAGATGGTGTTACGAAATAAGAAGTAAAGGATCATTCCTAGTGGCACGTCTAATTTTCTACATTTTTGGAGAATGACATTTTATTCTATTAACTATAGAACTTCAAATATGTACACATGAATAGTAAGTCTTAAAGTATTTTTAGAAGTCAGTGTCAGTGTTCATATAAGAGTTGCCTGTCCACGATGCCCAAAGGAGCTTGGGTATTTCCCTTCTTGGCCTCAGAGCTTTTCTCTATTGCGCATGATCGCAGTTAAGCTCGCGGGTTCTGGGTTGAGATTAGGGTATTTGTAATCAGGATCCCTTACTGCTCAGCCTCAGCTATTCCTAAACCTTATTTGCAGTCTGTTTTTCCGTGATGTTATGAGCGGGGCTGGTACAATACTCGTAGGGACGGCACTTTCCTCAACGATGCAATGCAAAAGCAAGAACATAATGAACTTGAAATGTCTTTTTTGAAGCCAGTGTGAATAATCTCATGAAGTCTACTGTCCCCCGTGGTTGTCCTGTGATTTTGTTGTCATGCTTAGCGTATTTGACTCTGTAGTTATTTTCGGGTCAGTCTTAACTGCACATTGGGCGATGTTTGTTTGTGCATGGTTCAACATCTTTTGCACAGTTTTTCCTTGAAGAGACCTCGCATTCTCCTTGTAGTGGTGAAGCACAACGTAATAAAAAAATCCTGTAAAACAAGAACCTTCATTAATATCATAAAGTAATGCAATCAAAACTGCACTCACTCGACTAACCTGCGACCTCAAGCAATTGTAACATTTCTGCCAGCTGATGTAGACTTCCTTGACTTGGAATGGCAGGGAGAGGAAGCGAAAAGGAAGGACGAAGGGGAGAGGTAAATAACAGCGTGGAGAAAATCTTCTATTTGGCTGAACTGAACAAGCAATCAAACTGGTACCTTGCATACTGTTTATGACAGTGGCAGGATACTGCAGGAATGCAGCGTGTTGCCAGTTGGCGATGAGTGTCAGAATCCAAATCAGTCCCATGAACGTTGTCAGTTTGATGCAGATCAGGAGTAACGGCACTCGGGAAGTGTTGGTTGCTGCCAGTCCGGCGCCCTGGGGACAAAATGAAGCCGTTTTGATATTTTTTTACTAAATATACTCGCTGAACCAATTGCAACAACTCAGAACTATGAGTATGAGATGAGCAAGAACGTGACGTAATAAAATTCAGTTTACGGTTATAATTAAAAAGGTGATCATCTGCAAATCTAATAACCTGCCACCAGGCGCTTCATTTCTTTTTTAAGCGATTGAGATAAGGCAGGAGAAGGGCCTGATCGTAATTAGTACGAACTTAAGTGCAGTAACATACTATCAAAAACCCAATTTTTTCAAGACGTTTTCGCCTTGAAAAGTTGTTGCAAGTAAGTTGAAGTAGGATAGTTTAACTTACCTTGAACTTTAAAGGTGGTTGATGTATCAAACGCCATGATGCTCATCCACGAAAAAGCAGCAAGGACAAAGAAATGAAGACAAATGGCGACGACCTTGCAGGCGGCATAAACTTCGCTGGATTTTTCAGCGAAAAGGAAAAATATTTGATAACACAGCAAAGCCCATGATAGGCTAATGAGACATTTTCCAGGCAGATTGCGAAGTTCTTTGAAAGACAGGTAAACGGCGAGCAGGAAACACAGCGAAATAATCGAGAGCAGTGTTCCCGTGTCTTACGAGTTTCGTTAAAGGAGTGGTTCGTTTGTAGACGGAACGCAGGGTTGTCGGTAACGGCAACAAGCAGATTTATTCCAAGATGAAAGTAATCTTTACAGCTTACAGCACTACTGCTATGTCTCACAGACTCTTCTAACACGGCACACAGCACGGCACACAGCCACTTCACTAGGTTCGGCAGACAGCTCGCAAAACAACTTCTCAAAACTCTTAAAACTCTTCAAAAAACTCCCTCCTGTAGACTGAAACGCACTTACTTATATACATATCACAACAAGTTCTAGAAACTTCTACGAAACGTATTTTTATTAACATGACATTATATCTTACTATTTAAAGAAATCACATAATCATTTAAAGAGCCAATGTCACCCAAAGTGCTTTGCGCGCTTGTGTTTTTGTTTTAAAACAGCTTTTAGCGTTTGGCTGGCGCGTTTGCCGGACTTTTCGCAAATTTTACCGTGCCGTAATGGCCTTCTAGCGAGCTGATATGTACAGTAGTAGACTCTGAAAATAGAAATATCTTCATCGCTAGATGTTACTGGAGAAAACAACTCTAGAGCTGCCTTTGTAGTCAACGCGTATGGAACGATCATAGCACCCGATCGATTCTGATCGAGCGATCGATCTCCATGTATGTAAAACCAGAGAAGCCACTTCCACTCGGTATAAAAATAAGACAAAAAGAAAAAGTCAGAATATTGACGTCTTCATCGCTAGATGTTACTGAAGAAAACTAATCAAGATCTGATTTTGCGTGCAATGCGTATACATGGATCTATTACACTCCGATCGATGGATCGCGCAATCGATCGTATCGAGCGATGTTGATGGACGCAAAAGCCACTTACACTTTTTGTAAAAATAAAAAGTAAACAGACAGCTGTGAACACAAGGAATAATTAACAAAACAGCACAAGCTCATGACCATAAGCATTATTTTGGAGCAGGCCCGTAGCTACTGTTAGTTCAATTTGTAGTAAATTAATGTTCCTTCTGTTTTCATCCGGCAACGAACGCAATATAGCACTATTTCGGCAAACACAGTTTCAGTACTATTGCTGAAACCCGTGGATGTTTTTCTTTTCCTCCGCTATTGATACACGGACTCCTTCAGCCGTACAACTTTGGCAGAGCTCGGAAGACTCGGCCTTCGCCTCAGCTTTCCTGAATCCTACGAATCTGACTACGAAGCATCCACTTTTAAGATCTCCTTCTCCACCGCGCAAACACCACAGAATTCGCAAATATAAAACGAAATCGATACGACGACACTTAAATGTCAACTCAAAATTCAAATCAGTGCTTTCAGTGCTTTCGGATTGCTAGCGGCAGTGATGGAAGAAGATACAAATCAGACTTCACAACAATCAAGAAAATGGCGGATTTTTCATATATGAAAAATGTACCTCCGCGCGCAAAGCACTTTGGGTGACACTGGCTCTTTAAATGACTAGGCATTTTATAACGTCCTAGAGAGTTCTATGGAATATTCTGGAAGGTTCTGAGTAATACTAGACAATTTTCGTAACACCGTGAATGTGATGTAAATAAGAGCCCCAGGAAATTCATGCTGTTGATACTTTTCACGTTCTGGACACAGAATGAAAACAATGCCTCCTCCTGGCTTTACTGCATCGTTGGCGAGTAAGGTTTGTTTTGTTGTCGGCACTTTTACACGGCTTATGTTCAAGGTCATCTGTGAACTGAGAAGCCAGCACGTTTTACCTTCGTAGAAGACTGTACTACAGCTCTTCATAGCTGAACTACAGTTTAACACTTGTGTTGTCAGATTGAAGCCGTGTGTGGTAGGTGGGGCTGTTTGTGGTTCTCTTTTCTGTAAACTAGACGAACTCATATCAAAGAGTATTGACAAAGGTGGTACTGTACCTTCTTTCAATCCAACAAGGATTACAAAGAGCACAGTGAGGGTTTCCGTAGAAGTTCCCTTCAACTTGAAAGGCCATAGAATAAGACGAACACAGCTCTCTGATTACAGCCATCACCGGTAGCTGATTAGAGGCACATTGTGAATCGTGTATTACACAAGACTTCTGTAGGTGCCTGAGGTTTGGAAATGGCGCATATGCCCATTTACAGTACTTGTCGTTTTCTTCAACAAACGTTTTCACAGATATAATGTCTTGTTGCGGGGGTTCTAAACCGCCTGGGCGTGTTACCTTGAGACCCCAAAACGACAGGTTTCTTCCATTGTTGCTTTTGGCACAAGCAATGCTTCTGTATGTGACATTGTTGTTCCATTCAAAGACTGGCAATTCTTGCTGTAGCGTCATATTCAGCTGTTCAATGGTATTGTGATTTTTTAGTAAACTGCAGGCAGATTTCATCATTAGACCGGACCATGACCGATCATTGATGACTCCACATGTCATACCGCCAAGTGATGCGTCGTCGATAATAATGTGATTTTTCCCACATCTGTCGGAAAACCAAGTACACAACTTTAATGAATGAAAGCAACTCAAGTCAAGAAGTTGCGACAAATAAAGGCTTGGATGGGATTAGAACCCATAACCGTGCCAATACCGGTGCAAACCTCTATCAACTAAGCTATTGAGCCAGCTTGGGGCTCACCAAGAAGTGAGTTCATAACTCACACATTGACCAGCGACGTTTTTGCGGTATTTAACTCGTTTCGACATCCCTTGCCTACAATGTCGATAAATGCAAGGTCTAAGCTATGGATCCCATAACTGTTGAACACAGCCAGTATTCTAGAAAAAAGGACCGATAAACCATATGATTTAAATTCTAAAATTTTAACGTGCCCAAACAATTCAGGATAGGGGCTAGTTTGATATAGACAGGCTTGGCTTTGCGTTTGATTTCGAAGCAGTGGCCAGAATTCTTTTGCCCCTTTAAAACTAATCTTTAAAATATATCTGTAGTGGCCATTAGACCAATGTAAGATCCTTTGCCCCTTACCCTTAGCCCGATTCTTTTCAGTTCAGTTTAAAAAAAGCCCTCGTATTTTATGGAATTTCTCTGCTTTAATAATTCTGTTCTATGCCGCATGGTAAATAAAAATCAATTAAAGAGTTATTTTCTGAGGAATGTGACTCGGGGTAGCTGCAAACTTACTTCAATTGAAAATCCAAGCAACAGTCACGCCACGTTTTACAATCCATGTCACAGTAACACCACTCAAGACGATAGCGGCGTCTTTCTTCCAAGAAACATCTGCCCCTACACGACTGAGCTAAAGATTGCTTCTGATAAAATACTTCATCAAGAAAAGCTTTCTCATTCATTGGTACGGTCACACTGTGGTGACGGAAAAGCTGAAGTTGTTTTATCAGACTAATAACTTCACCTCTAAAATTCACAACAAAATCTTGGTCGGCTGAATCTAAATTAGGATAAAAATTGATTAATTAAACTTACTACTTTCTAAGGTAATATTAACTGAAATTAATCAAGAATAGATTTTTCGGACAAGTGAACTAACTCTAGCGAAAGAAACATGAAACGTTTCCAAAGCAATGAAACGAGTGACACTATATGTAACAGGCATCATTGAAAACATCAACCTACCCACTGGCAATGGAAATTCATCAGAATCGTTCTTCTCAGTTAAGGCTTCAGTAGTGCTGTTGTAATGTGGCAAATTCTCTTGAGATTTGATGGCCCAGTGTGGATAAAAACAACAGCTGTTACAGCAAAAGTTAACATTAGATTTGAACTGCTGGTTCTCAGTTTTTTGCAACAGTAAATTCCTCGAAGGAAATCTTCATACATCATACACCCTTTAAGTTTGATCTGTTATCTTTATGGGGGCTGTCATAAGTAGCCTACACTCTAATTGTTAGGCCATGATGTGAACCGAAAACAATAAAACCCCATTTATTGTGTTTGCTTTTAACTGACTTTTTGAAATATGCGAACATCAAAGTGATATTGCTAATTAAACTAAGATAATTTTCCTGTTTTAAGCCTCTTCATAGCTTTCATTTGAGTGGTCTTGCCGGCATCGATTTTACCCCCACAAAGAAAATTAACGAGGCTGTAGGAAGTTTTGCCAATTGAAATCTACGAACATGGCGTAAGCCAGGTGTATCATAATAATTTAATTCAAAACAATAAAAAAAATGAATTTTCATTGAACATGTTTTAAAAAAGCTGTTGTTCCTCACTTTACAGGAGATAGGGAAAGCTTTTAATTAATAATAATTGCAGCAGCTCAGAAGAGTCGCGGTGGTCTGCAAGAGACCGCGGTGGGTAGCTGTTAATTGGGGTAACCATAAATGTGCAATAATAGTCCCTGTTGTCAGTGTAATTGGAAGTTTTAAACAAACTTTCTCGTTCCAGTATGAATACGTTGGTTGTATATAACGCGTCAGAAAACAACGGTCGTTTAGAAAACTTTGCATGTGAACAGCTTTCCCGTTTTTGATTCCTGTTATCTAGTAATAGGTGTTTGCTTTGGTTTTCTATTTACTAGCTGATAACTGGTCCCTAAGATAAGACCTCTGTGGTGAGCAGGCAAGTTGGAGCGTCACGTAGGGTTGCAATAGAGTTGCAGCCGTAGACACCTGTCTACGGCTGCAACTCTCCTCTGTTGAAGTTCTATTAGTGTCGTATTGATGTCTTGCAAAGTCAAATCTTTCTACGTAGTCAGATCACCCTTTCTGCTATGTTTGCAGCGTATATGTTTATCAGCGGTTTTGACAAACAAACGAGGCAAGTGGGTCATTCTGCCTTGTATCGCACAGTATTGACCCACTAGCCTCGTTTGCGTGCCTTTTTAACAAAAGGATAATTGACCTCAGGCTCAGCTGTAATAACAACCATTAGGTCTACAAGGAAACTAATGATACGGTGCTCTTAACCAAGCAGAAGCACATGTTATAATTAAGTCATATGAATGTTTGTGCGTTTTCCGAGCTTGGGAGCGCCTACGTTTTTCTTTTTTGGTTCGAGCTCTTATCGGTTCCCTGCCTTTTTTGAATTGGTAGCGCTGCAATTTTAAAAGGAGGGATTTTTTTGTTGTCCTTAGATAACTGCTCTGTTAAAGTAAAATAAAAGTACAGTAAGTTTCTTTTCGTTCCCGATTAATTTACAGGTCTTGAAAAGTAGATTCAGGAAAATCGTTGCTTCAACAGAGCATGATGAAAGCCAGTCTCCAATCATTCTCGTTCTCATAGCCTTGTACCCAAGCGCTCCCTTTTCGCTTACGCGCTGTCATTTTTTGCGCGAAGTAGTGACGTCATCTAACGAAGACGCACTCGTACAAGCAACCTACTCCCACTCGTACAACCACTCGTACAAGCAACGCAGTTCGCGCACGCCTGTAAAAGGAAAAGTACTCGACACTAAACTGAGGCTTCCAGGGTTGAGATGTGGGTGTTCTTATGAAGAAGGCTGTCCGTTGCGGTTAAATCTTGGCAAGCTTGCCATGTTAAACGTACTTGATCCTGTAGTTATTACTGGACCAGCATTTCCTGTGCACTGGGTGATGTTTCTTTGAGGTTCAGCTCCATTGCATCGTTTGCAGAATTTTGCCTTTAAGAGACCTCGCACTCTCTTACTGGTGGTGAAGCACAACATAATGAAAAACCCTGAAACATTGAATAGATAGTAGTTCCTCGCTATGGTTTTGACCGATTCTAGCACTTATAAGTTAATTTTGTAAAGCACAGATGTAACAACTAAGCTTGGTTCTATTTTTTTGTAAAGAGTGTCCTTTTGAGGGAACCTTTTTGAAACGTGTTCTTTCTATGAAGTTTCCTTTTGAGGTCTAGTGGTGCACTATATTAGCAGACATATCTAGACTGAAAACTGTGCATTACTTTCTTTAAACGATGATTTATTTGGTAAAGAAAGTGATTAGACGTACCTTGTATACTGTTTATGACAGTGGCAGGATACTGCAGGAATGCCGCTTGTTGCCAATTGGCGATGAGTGTCAGAATCCAAGTCAGTCCCATGACTGTGGTCAGTTTAATGCAGATCAAAATTAGCGACACTTGGCAAGTTTTTGCTGCTGCTAGCCCAGCGCCCTGGGGACAAAAACAAAATACGTTTTGTCCGTTTTTCATGCATGGAGTGCAAATTTTCCATCGGTCTAAAATCATTCTATCTTAACATAACATGACTTACTTGCTGTAAGTGGCGAATGGCGTGAATATTTTTCGTCAAGCAAATTACATTGAAGACCAAAGCAAGGCTCACCGGTGTCACCATGGCAACAACTATTGCTGTTTCGTCCGATATCCAGCAATAGAACAAATTTCCTGTAGTAGAAAACGCACAAAACTGTTGATTTTTTGTAGCTAAAATCTAACAACCCGTTTTCCAGAACAGTTTTTTTGTACCCAGAGATGGTGTCTGGAACGAGAATCACTTCATCTAAATTATTACCATCAAAATTAATATATCAGGGGCATGCACCTAAAGAGCAAATTTTAGCAAAATACTTGAAATATATGTTTCTGCTTTCTTAGATTGTTTCAGAGCTTTGTAAAGGCATATGTGTGTAAGCAGATACAGGTTCATGTGTTCGGCGATTTTGGCTAAAAATTTAAGCTGCAGAAAATTTTAGGAATCAGAATACACTGTAAACGACATATTTGTCCCTCCGAAAACAAAGAGAGGATATTACGTGGCGGCGCAAAGATATGAATTTTATTTTCGAGTGGTAAAATATTAGTTTTTACCACGAGAAAATGAAATTCACATCTTCTAGCTGCCGTGTTATTTTCTTTTTATTAAATAGACGAGTATTTTCGCACAAAAAACAATGAAAAACCGGAAAATGACGTCATCAATACCCCCACTAGTGAGGATATGGAAAATACGTCACTCGAGTCCCGGATGTAGTTTCGTACAAACTTTACGAGAGTCTAACGAGTGGCCTATTTTCCACTACAACACTCTTGTTTATATAATAATAGGAATTAATAAGTCCTCTTGTTACGAAAGTCCGAGGTGACGTTTCTTCAAAGAATTCTCTAGTTTTCACTGCGGTTAAATCCGAATATCTCAGGCGACTTAATTCTTCAGAACAGTTCTTCAACCAAACGAACCGTTGGGTGCCCCTGATATATTTTAAACTTCAAGTTAACAAAAATGCGTCACTCTAGTTTTCTAGACTGTTTTTATTTGTATCCATGTTCTTTTCTAGCCATCACGTCTTCTATGTACACAAACCATATCCAAAGTGAAATGTTCCTGTAAAGTCCAACACAGCGCACAAAACCACAGCTACTGCAGGGACTCCCCAGCCGACAATACAGTACTTGATGAATGTCTTTCTGATGTCACCCGCCTGTCTTCTTGTGTCACGAACTGTGCAGGAAAAATAACGAGAAGAAAAAGAAAATAAGGGGATAAATTTTTTCGGTTAATAATTGCACTTGATGAAAAAATGCTGGATTCTTTTCGTTCAAGGATAACCCAAAAAGAAATGATATTGTATCATGCAATTTCAATGCAGAGAACGTGATTTTTTTTGCTGAGATAGACCCATTTGCGGTTTTTTCCACTTAAGGTATTGGCTATGTAGCTTAAATATATCAACACTGCTGGGAGAAGCATAAAAATGCCAAGTTTGAGAGTTGTATCTTGTAAAATCGCAAAGTCATAGCTAACTCAAAAAATCGGGAAAATCAGGCACATACTTCACCCCCTGCCCTCCGAGAATACAAACGCCTGTAAAATTTCCCCAGTTTCAGCAGTGTCCGAGAGATTCTAGCTACCTGACCACTATTGAGACTAATTGAAAAAACTGTAAAAGGGTCTATTATTTTCTACAACTTTCCTCTACTGAGCATCTTAAGTCTTATGTCAGTACCCAGCCTTTCTCTTTGAAACGTCTTGAAGTTGAAGGGTTTGCTTACCTTGCACTTTAAAAGTACTTGCAGTATCAAACGCCATGACACTCATCCATGAAAAAGCAGCGAGAACAAAGAAATGAAGACAAATGGCGACAACCTTGCAGACAGAATCAACTTCTTTGGACTTAACAGCACACAGGAAAATTACTTGATAACATAGCAATGCCCATGATAAGCTAATGAGACATTTTCCGGGAAGATTGCGAAGTTCTTTGAAAGACAGGTAAACGGCGAGCAGAAAACACAGCGAGATGATTGACAGTAGTGTTCCTGTAAATGTAACATAACTTTGAACAGCTGGAAATTCATGCTGCTGAAACGTTTCATATTCTGGGCACAAAATGTAAATAATATTTTCTTTGGGCTTCATTGCTTCCTTGTCAGAAACGACTTGTTGTGGTGTAAGCACTTTCACGGCACTGCTTGTGTTTAAGTTTATCTGCGTTGATTGGTTTATCAGTGAAGTGGGAAGGAAGCATGTTTTATCTCCATAAGTGATTGTACAGTTCTTCATAGCTGAACTGCAGTTTAACATTTGTGCTGTCAGTTTGGAGCCTTGTGTGGAGGGTTGGGCTGTCTGTGGTTCTTCTTTCTCAGGGATGACATTTGAGGTCACATCAAAGAGGATTGACAGAGGAGGAAATACAGGCCCATTGGTTTCGCTATGCGTTCCCTCTCGTCTTCCCTCAGGATTACAAAGTGCACAATGAGGGTTTCTGTAAAAGTATTTTAAGTTCTTATTTTTAACTGAAAAGGCCATAGAATACGAGTAGCACAATTCTTTGATCGTAGACATCACTGGTAGCTGATTAGAGTCACATTGTAAATCATGCACCACACAAGACTTGTAACGCCGCTCAAGGTTTGAAACGAACACTTGTCCTTTTCTTCAACAAACTTCTTTACAGCTGCAATACCGTTTTGAGGAGGTTGTAAACTGTCTAAACATGTTACGTCAACGCCATTGTTGCATCTGGCACAAGCAATGCTTCTGTATGTGACGTTGCTGTTCCAATCAAAGACTGGCAATTCTTGCTGCAGCGACATATTCAGCCGTTGAACGGTTTGGCAGTCGTTTGTCTTTGGAGTTTTGGACAAACTGCATGTAGATGTCATGATTACTCCGGACCATGAGACGTCATTGATGTCTCCACAAGTCATATTTCCATCAACAGAATTTCCCGTCTCACCACATCTGTCAAAAAAGTACACTTTTTTATGCACAATCTGAAAACAATAGTCTAGCATCAACACCCACGAAAAGAAAAAGAACACTTTTTGCAAAAATAGAAAACACTTGTCCGGCAAATTGCCATCCTCTTAGTAGCTCTACATCTTTGATTTGTTCTCAGATGTTTGATCATTTCCAATATTTTCAATTAATTCGATGCACTACTGACATGCATTGATGGATTTTTTACAGATGCTATACAAAGTTTGTTTCGTTCAGACATGAAAGAACGTATTGCTTCCGCTTCAGTTCTTGGGCTACCATAGTAGTTCAATTAGTGATGTATGTTTCATTCGCGCCATTTTGTTTCAAATGATTCTTTTTCCCATTAAACCTGATTAATCGACCAAAAACTGTCTCAAAAGAGCAAGACTTGTCATGATAAACGATTTTAGATTGTTCGGTTAAAGGAGAAGGTCACTCCAGAGACGGTGTATTTTTTGAAATCGCCAATAAAAAGATACCACTAAGTTGAGTTACTGACCGTGGTTTTAGCTTCTAAAGTGTATCTGATCCCACTGAAATTCCTCTCCAAAGAGGGCCAAATTCAACACTTCGCGCCGCCATTTTGAATTGTCCGTGACGTCAAATTGTGCCACGAGACCAGCGGTCAGAGCCCACGTTACCCGAGCAACTCAACTTAGTGTTATCTTTTTATTGGCGATTTCAAAAAATACACCGTTTCTGGAGTGACCCTCTCCTTTAAGGTGATTCCATCGAAAAAGAAGTTGTAATGAGAATTTGTTGAAACTTTGCACAGTTATAAGACTATATACATTATTCTTGCATATGTTACAGGAAAACGCCTTAAAGTTGCCGTTAAAATGAAAGTAATGAAATAATAGGCAAATCGAGCATTTACACGCTTCCAGTGAAACGCCTAAAATCAGATTGTAATAGTGAATTAATCGGAATATTCGAAAATTGAATCATGAAAAATTCTTCAAATTTGGATATATCATGTATAGTGGAATTTCTTAAATAAATGGAATTAAAAAGTAGGATCACCGAGTTTGTTATGGAGAAAACGAAAATTTATTTCTCTGAACAGCTTAGCCGGTTTTTATAGAAAATCTACCAAGTGCCGAACGTGCGGCGCTCGTGCACGTGCTAATCACGTAAAAAATGATGCGCAGAAAGGATGTGCAATGCAATTGGATGGAATCGCTTTAATTTCCTCAGTTTGGGGTTCAATTTCATACACGGAACAACAAATCAAAGAATTATTTACTTTTAGCTCTTTATTTTAAAGCTCCCTGTTAAGATAGACCACCGTTTGTTAACATAAGCTATGCTTAAAGGAAAATTTCTATGGCTGCAATATTTTTCTAAAATTCAGAAACAAAGAAAACAGTGAAGATAAGAGTTCAACCTTGTCAAAATACAAGCTTTTCGCTACAAATTATAAACCACTTTTCGTGTTAAATGGAAAGAATTTTTAGTTGCAGTGTCATTAAAACAATGGTATTAGCTAGTCGACTTTTCTAAAAACAACACATAAACAAAAACAATTTTGACAGTGTTTTAATTTTTTTCTTTTTCTCGATTCTTACCGCATATAGAAGTCCAAGCAACAGTCACCCCACGCTTTACAATCCATGTCACAGTAACACCACTTAGGATCGCTTCTTTCTTCTGAGAAACATCTGCCTTCACACGACTGGGCTGAAGATTGATTCTCATGAAATACTGCATTAATAAAACTCCTTTCTTGTGGCACAGTAATGTTATGCTGATGGAGTAGTTGAAGAAGGTTTTTCAAACTAATAATTTCTCCCTTAAACTTCACAACAAAGTCTTGGCCGGCTGAATCTAAATCAGGGTGGAGAAAATTAATTAAGCTACCTTTTTGTAAACTAACATAGTGTTAATCAAAAATTCGTTCAGGCAAAAACAAATTCAATACAACATCGTTGTTTTGCAGCCACAGATCCTCCTCACTTCCTAAAATAACAGTAAATTGATCAAGATCAGCAAGTGAGCTAACTCAAACGAAACAGACGTGGTAATTCAACTTTTTCTAGGACAATGAAAGAGCTTGATATATATGCACGATCTAACGGCGGCATCATCGACAACATCAACCTACCCACTGGCAATGGAAATTCCTCAGAATCGTTCTTCCCAGTTAAGGCCTCAGTGCTGGTGCTGTTGTAATGTAGCAAGTTCTCTTGACATTTTGATGGCCCAGTAAGGGTAAAAACAACAGCTGTCACAGCAAAAGTTAACATCAGATTTGAACACGTTCTCATTTTCTTGCACCAATAAATTCCTCGAAGGAAATCTTCATACATCATACACCCTTTGATCTGTTGCGCTTTATGCGGGCAGTTAAATTAAAAATACCCCACACTCCGGTAGGCCATTGGGTGAGCCGAAAACAATAAAACCATATTTACTATGTTTGTTTTTAACTCACCTTTTGAAAAATGCCAATATCAAAGTGATGTTGCTAATAAAACCAAGACAATTTTCCTGTTCTTAGCCCCTTAATAGCTTTCATTTGAGTGGTCTTGCCGGTTGCATCGATTCCACTGAATTTTTACCTCCGCAAAGAAAATTAATGACCCTGTAAGGCTTTTTGTCAAGTAAAATCTTCAAACATGACGTAAGACAGGTGTATCATAATAACTAAATTCAAAACAATAAAAGACAAATTTTCGTTGAACTTGTCAGTTTTAAAAAACTGTTGCTCTTCACTTAACAGAAGATATGACAAGCTTTTAATTAATAGCAACTGTGGCAGCTGCAGAGGAGTCGCGGTGATCTACAAGAACAGGTCAGTATAGAGACTGCAGTGGGTAGCTGTTGATTGAGGTAACCATAAATGTGCAATGGTAGACCCTGTTACCAGTGTAATTGGAAGTTTTGAACAAACTTTCTCGTTCCAGTATGAATATGTTGGTTGTATATAACGCGTCAGAAAACAACGGTCGTTTAGAAAACTTTGCATGTGAACAACTTTTCCGTTTTTGATTCCTGTCATCCAGTAATAGGTGTTTGCTTTGGTTTTCTATTTACCAGCTGATAAATGGTCCCTAGGACAAGACCTCTGTGGTGAGCAGGCAAGTTGGAGCGTCACGTTGTGTCTCCTGGGCGCACACACACAAGAGGATGTGTTGCTGTGAAAGTTTGATTTGGTCCATAATTGATTTATTTTTCATTTTTTCGCAAAGAATAGCACACAGGAATACATCGATTTAACTTTGAAGGGGTCAGGTCCTCGATGCTCGTTTCTGTAATTCATGATCCAATCAGTTTGTATCGAGGGGACAATCTGCAGGGTACAGATTTGGCCCCCGCCACTTGATCTTCTGGCGAAAATGGGAAGTTTCCACAAAGGAATATGCCCTTAGAATATCATCTCTTAGTGCAACGTATGTACAGTAGAACAATACCAGTAAAGGACCGCAAACGAAAATGCTGTAAGTGTACGTGGGATCTAGTAAAACAGACCTAATCAGCCAAAGAAATACCCAAATGATAAACATAGCAGCAAGGCTGATCTGACTACGTAGAAAGATTTGACTTTGCAAGACATCAACACGACGCTAATAAAACTTCAACACAGCAGGGTTGCAGCCGTAGACAGCTGTCTACGGCTGCAACTCTCCTGTGTTGAAGTTCTATTAGTGTCGAGTTGATGTCTTGCAAAGTCAAATCTTTCTACGGAGTCAGATCACCCTTTCTGTTATGTTTGTAGCGTATACGTTTATCAGCGGTTTTGACATACAAACGAGGCGAGTGGGTCATTTCTGCCTTGTATCGCACAGTATTGACTCGCTAGCCTCGTTTGCGTGCCTTTTTAGCAAAAGGATAATTGACCGCAGGCTCAGCTGTAATAACAGTCATTAGCTCTACAAAGAAACATAAGGTGCTCTTAACCAAGCAGGAGCACATGTTTTAATTAAGTCATATGAATGTTTGTACGTTTTTCCGAGCTTGGGAGCGCCTACTTTTTTATTTTTTGGCTCGAGCTCTTATCGGTTCCCTGCCTTTTTTGAATTGGTAGCGCTACAATTTTAAAAGCAGGGATTTTTTGTTGTCCTTAGATAACTGCTCTTTTAAAGTAAAATAAAAGTACAGTAAGTTTCTTTTCGCTCCCGATTAAAATACAGGTCTTGAAAAGTAGATTCAGGAAAATCGTTGCTTCAACAGAGCATGATGAAAGCCAGTCTCCAATCATTCTTGTTCTCATAGCCTTGTACCCAAGCGCTCCCTTTTCGCTTACGCGCTGTCATTTTTTGCGCGAAGTAGTGACGTCATCTGACGAAGACGCACTCGTACAAGCAACCTATTCCCAGGTCCTTACACGCAGTTCGCGCACGCCTGTAAAAGGAAAAGTACTCGACACTAAACTGAGGCTTCCAGGGTTGAGATGTGGGTGTTCTTATGAAGAAGGCTGTCCGTTGCGGTTAAATCTTGGCAAGCTTGCCATGTTAAACGTACTTGATCCTGTAGTTATTACTGGATCAGCATTTCCTGTGCACTGGGTGATGTTTCTTTGATGTTCAGCTCCATTGCATCGTTTGCAGAATTTTGCCTTTAAGAGACCTCGCACTCTCTTACTGGTGGTGAAGCACAACATAATGAAAAACCCTGAAACATTGAATAGATAGCAGCTCCTCACTTTGGTTTCCACCGATTCTGAGCACTTATAAGTTAATTTTGTAAAGCACAGATGTAACAACTAAGCTTGGTTCTATTTTAGTGTAAAGAGTGTCCTTTTGAGGGAACCTTTTTGAAACGTGTCCTTTCTATGAAGTGTCCTTTTGAGGTCTACTCGTGCACTATATCAGCAGTATATCTAGACTGAAAACTGTGCATTACTTTCTTTAAACGATAATTTATTTGGTAAAGAAAGTGATTAGACGTACCTTGCATACTGTTTATGGCAGTGGCATGCAGGATACCGCAGGAATGCCGCTTGTTGCCAATTGGCGATGAGTGTCAGAATCCAAGTCAGTCCCATGACTGTGGTCAGTTTAATGCAGATCAAAATTAGCGACAGTTGACAAGTGTTCGCTGCTGCTAGCCCAGCGCCCTGGGGACAAAAACAAAATACGTTTTGTCCGTTTTTCATGAAGTTTATGGAGTGCAAATTTTCCATCGGTCTAAAATCATTCTATCTTAACATAACATGACTTACTTGTTGTAAGTGGCGAATGGCGTGAATATTTTCCGTCAAGCAAATTACATTGAAGACCAAAGCGAGGCTCACAGGTGTCACCATGGCAAAACTATTGCTGTTTCGTCCGATATCCAACAATAGAACAAATTTCCTGTAGTAGAAAACGTACAAAACTGTTGATTTTTTGTAGCTAAAATCTAACAACCCGTTTCCCAGAACAGTTTTTTGTACCCAGAGATGGTGTCTGGAACGAGAATCACTTCGTCTGAATTATAACCATCAAAATTAATATATCAGGGGCATGCACCTAAAGAGAAAATTTTAGCAAAATACTTGAAATATATGTTTCTGCTTTCTTAGATTGTTTCAGAGCTTTGTAAAGGCATATGTGTGTAAGCAGATACAGGTTCATGTGTTCGGTGATTTTGGCTAAAAATTTAAGCTGCAGAAAATTTTAGGAATCAGAATACACTGTAAACGACATATTTGTCCCTCCGAAAACAGAGAGGAGATTACATGGCGGCGCAAAGATATGAATTTTATTTTCGAGTGGTAAAATATTAGTTTTTACCACGAGAAAATGAAATTTATATCTTCAAGCTGCTGTGTTATTTTCTTTTTATTATATAGACGAGTGTTTTCGCACAAACAGCAATGAAAAAGCGAGAAATGACGTCATCAATACCCCCATTAGTGAGGATATGGAAAATACGTCACTCGAGTCCCGGATGTAGTTTCGTACAAACTTTACGAGAGTCTAACGAGTGGCCTATTTTCCACTAAAACACTCTTGTTTATATTTAAGTCACGAACGTCCGAGGTGACGTTTCTTCAAAGAATTCTCTAATTTTCACTGCAGTTAAATCCGAATATCTCAGGCGACTTAGGTCTTCAGAACAGTTCTTCAACCAAACGAACCGTTGGGTGCCCCTGATATATTTCAAACTTCAAGTTAACAAAAATGCGTCACTCCATTTTTCTGGACTGTTTTTATTTGTATCCACGTTCTTTTCTAGCCATCACGTCTTCTATGTACACAAACCATATCCAAAGTGAAATGTTCCTGTAAAGTCCAACACAGCGCACAAAACCACAGCAACTGCAGGGACTCCCCAGCCGACAATACAGTACTTGATGAATATCTCTCTGATGTCACCCGCCTGTCTTCTTGTGTCACGAACTGTGCAAAAAAATAACGAGAAGAAAAAGAAAATAAGGAGGTAATTTTTTCGGTTAATGATTGCACTTGATGAAAAAATGCTGGGCTCTTTTCGTTCAAGGATAACCCAAAAAGAAATAATATTGTATCATGCAATTTCGATGCAGAGAACGTGATTTTTTTTGCTGAGATAGACCCATTTGCGGTTTTTTCCACTTAAGGTATTGGATATGTAGCTTAAATATATCAACACTGCTGGGAGAAGCATAAAAATGCCAAGTTTGAGAGTTGTATCTTGTAAAATCGCAAAGTCATAGGTAATTCACAAAATCGGGAAAATCAGGCACATACTTCATCCTCTCCCCTCCGAGAATACAAACGCCTGTAAAATTTCCCGAGTTTCAACAGTGTCCGATAGTTTCTAGCTACGTGACCACTATTGAGACTAGTCAGTTGAAAAAACTGTAAAAGGGTCTATTATTTTCTACAAGTTTCCTCTACTGAGCATCTTAACTCTGATGTCAGGACCCAACCTTTCTCTTTGAAACGTCATGAAGTTGGAGGGTTTTGCTTACCTTGCACTTTAAAAGTACTTGCATTATCAAACGCCATGACACTCATCCATGAAAAAGCAGCGAGAACAAAGAAATGAAGACAAATGGCGACAACCTTGCAGACAGCGTCAACTTCTTTGGACTTTACAGCACACAGGAAAATTACTTGATAACACAGCAATGCCCATGACAGGCTGATGAGGCATTTTCCAGGAAGATTACGAAGTTCTGTGAAAGACAGGTAAACGGCGAGCAGGAAGCACAGCGAGATGATTGAGAGTAGTGTTCCTGTAAATGTAATATAACCTTGAATTGTCCGTGACGTGAATTTGTGCCACGAGACCAGCGGTCAGAGCCCACACTACCCGACCAACGCACAATTCGGACGTCACGGACACGTCAAAATGGCGGCGCGAAGTGTTGAATTTTGGCCCTCTTTGGAGAGGAATTTCAGTGGGATCGGATACACTTTAGAAGCTAATACCACGGTCAGTAACTCAACTTAGTGTTATCTTTTTATTGGGGATTTCAAAAAATACACCGTTTCTGGAGTGACCCTCTCCTTTAAGGTGATTCCATCGAAAAAGAAGTTGTAATGAGAATTTGTTGAAACTTTGCACAGTTATAAGACTATATACATTATTCTTGCATATGTTACAGGAGAACGCCTTAAAGTTGCCGTTAAAATGAAAGTAATGAAATAATAGGCAAAGCGAGCGTTTTACACGCTTCCAGTGAAACTCCTAAAATCAGATTGTAATAGTGAATTAATCGGAATATTCGAAAATTGAATCATGAAAAATTCTTCAAATTTGGATATATCATGTATAGTCGAATTTCTTAAATAAACGGAATAAAAAAGTAGGATCACCGAGTTTGTTATGGAGAAAACGAAAATTTATTTCTCTGAACAGCTTAGCCGGTTTTCATAGAAAATCTACCAAGTGCCGAACGTGCGGCGCTCGTGCACGTGCTAATCACGCAAAAAAATGATGCGCAGAAAGGGTGTGCAATGCAATTGGATGGAATCGCTTTAATTTCCTCAGTTTTGGGTTCAATTTCAAACACGGAACAACAAATCAAGGAATTATTTACTTTTAGCTCTTTATTTTAAAGCTCCCCGTTAAGATAGACCCCCGTTTGTTAACATAGGCTGTGCTTTAAGGAAAATTTCTATGGCTACAATATTTTTCTAAAATTCAGAAACAAAGAACCTTGTCACAATACAAGCTTTTCGCCACAAATTATAAACCACTTTTCGTGTTTAAATGGAAAGAATTTTTAGCTGCAGTGTCATTAAAACAATGGTATTAGCTAGTCGACTTTTCTAAAAACAACACATAAACAAAAACAATTTTGACAGTGTTTTAATTTTGTTTTCTTTTTCTCGATTCTTACCGCATGTAGAAGTCCCAGCAACAGTCACCCCACGGTTTACAATCCATGTCACAGTAACACCACTTAGGATCGCTTCTTTCTTCTGAGAAACATCTGCCTTCACACGACTGGGCTGAAGATTGATTCTCGTGAAATACTGCATCAGTAAAACTCCCTCCTTGTGGGACAGTAATGTTATGCTGACGGAGTAGTTGAAGAAGGTTTTTCAAACTAATAATTTCTCCCTTAAACTTCACAACAAAGTCTTGGCCGGCTGAATCTAAATCAGGGTGGAGAAATTAATTAAGCTACCTTTTTGTAAACTAACATAGTGTTAATCAAAAATTCGTTCAGGCAAAAACAAATTCAATACAACATCGTTGTTTTGCAGCCACAGATTCTCCTCACTTCCTAAAATAACAGTAAATTAATCAAGATCAGCAAGTGAGCTAACTCAAGCGAAACAGACGTGGTAATTCAACTTTTTCTAGGACAACGAAAGAGCTTGATATATATGTACAATCTAACGGCGGCATCATCGACAACATCAACCTACCCACTGGCAATGGAAATTCCTCAGAATCGTTCTTCCCAGTTAAGGCCTCAGTGCCGGTGCTGTTGTAATGTAGCAAGTTCTCTTGACATTTTGATGTCCCATTGAGGGTAAAAATAACAGCTGTCACAGCAAAAGTTAACATCAGATTTGAACGCCTTCTCATTTCCTTGCAACAGTAAATTCCTTTTTTATTTTTCTAGAAAATTGGCAATTCAGAAGGCTTACTCTTCTCGGGAAAATAACAGTTATCAAGAGTCTGCTTGCTTCGCAATTAGTTTACATTTTATCTCCACTTCCCACGCCAAGTGAATATCTTAAGGAAATAAATAGTTTGTTATATAAATTTTTATGGATGGTAAAGGAGACAAAATCAAAAGAACACTAATGATTAATGATTATTCCAAAGGGGGACTGAAAATTCTAGACATTAAAAGTTTTAATGACGCCTTAAAGGCAAAGTGGGTTCAAAGATATCTAGACCCTAACAACAAAGGCAAATGGAAATTGTTTCTTGATTTTTTCTTAGGAAACCGCGTTACAACAGCACTTTTCTCCGGTAACCTTGATCCAAAGGATGTTGCCTCTCTAGAAATTGAGGATCCCTTTACTAAGGAACTTATTGAGGTTTGGTGCCGTCTCAATTTCAGCCGCAGCCCACCATCTCTCTCACACATGCCAATATGGTACAATTCTCTTGTACGTAGAGAGGGTAAGCCGCTTTTTTATAAAAATTGGTATTTGGCAGGAATTAAAAAAGTAAGCAATCTCCTTGACGAGACTTCTTCAAAGGTTTTGACTTTCGAATCTTTCAGAGAGAAATATTCTCTGAAAGCCAACTTTCTGCAATACCGCAGCGTTGTGACAGCAGTTTTAGGCGTGAAGCACAACTCTGACTGTTCTCAAATGTTAAAAACTGAATCACTACTGGGGTCAAAGGATTTTTGCAAATTAGCCTACACAATACTCATTGAACGACATGCATCCCTACCGCAAAGAAGTCAGAGTAAATGGAAATCTGATTTCCAAGCACATGGTGCTAAAATGATTGACTGGAGTAAGTCGTACAGTCTGCCTTTTCTATGTACTCGCGAATCCAAACTGCAAATTTTCCAGTTTAAACTATTCCATCGACGAATTTCCACAAACAGATATCTTTTCAAAATTGGGCTGATATCAAGCGAGCTGTGTTCTTTCTGTGAAAGTTCAACGGAAACCCTCCTACATCTCTTTTGCAGTGGGAATGTCCTCGAGTCAAAATCTTCTGGAACGAAGTTAAAGACTGGTTGGGTACCTTCTCCTGTTTTTCGACAAAATGTTTCACCCTCCAGTCATGTTTGGGATTTGTGGAAGACGCTTCCGATCTCCTCTTCCACCACGCCCTTTTAATAAGCAGATATCACATTTTTTGGGCAAAATCAATGCACCACTGCCCCTCACGTGAACTTCTTGTCAAGAACATTTTCACCTGCTTGGAAGTAGAAAGACACTTTTCAATTAAACATGGGCTTTTAGCAAAATTTAACAAAAAATGGGGAGCTCTCCTCGCTGAACAAGAACACTAGCTTCTCTTTAGTTTGGACGATTTTTTATTTTCTATTTTAGTCGTCTCCCTTTGCGCCTGGATGTGGAGAGAACAGCGAAATTTCTACTATCTTTTTTTTCATATATATTAGCAGCCATCTAGTTTGTTCTTACCGCTCTCAAAACAAATAATATGAAAAAAAAACAAAGAAACAAATTAAACATCTTCTTTCGTTAACACTTTCCACAACTAAATTAATTAAATAAAAATAACGTATGCTGTAAGAATGAAACATAATGTTTATTTTAAATAGGTGATTATCTCTATTATTTTTTATTTATTTTTTTTTTCCTGTAACTAAGTGTCAGGAAGTATTTAATTTTTTCCTTGTAATAGTAGCGTCAGTGTAAGTATATGTAAATGAGTGTGTAAATATAGTACTTATGTGTAAGTAAAGTAAATGTGTGGAACTGTAAGTAAGGAAGAGTATGTAACAGTAAGTGTAAGTGTATGTAATAGCATTCAATAAAAAAAAGTGTTAAAAAAAAACAGTAAATTCCTCGAAGGAAATCTTCATACATCATAAACCCTTTGATATGGTGTGCTTTATGCGGGCAGTTAAATTAAAAATACCCCACACTCCGGTAGGCCATTGTGTGAGCCGAAAACAATAAAACAATATTTACTATGTTTGTTTTTAACTCACCTTTTGAAATATGCCAATATCAAAGTGATATTGCTAACAAAACTAAGACAATTTTCCTGTTCTTAGCCCCTTAATAGCTTTCATTTGAGTGGTCTTGCCGGTTGCATCGATTCCACTGAATTTTTACCTCCGCAAAGAAAATTAATGACCCTGTAAGGCTTTTTGTCAAGTAAAATCTTCAAACATGACGTAAGACAGGTGTATCATAATAACTAAATTCAAAACAATAAAAGACAAATTTTCGTTGAACTTGTTTTAAAAAACTGTTCCTCTTCACTTAACAGAAGATATGACAAGCTTTTAATTAACAGTAACTGTGGCAGCTGCAGAAGAGTCGCGGTGATCTACAAGAACAGGTCAGTATAGAGGCCGCGGTGGGTAGCTGTTGATTGAGGTAACCATAAACGTGCAATGGTAGACCCTGTTACCAGTGTAATTGGAAGTTTTGAACAAAGTTTCTCGTTCCAGTATGAATATGTTGGTTGTATATAACGCGTCAGAAAACAACGGTCGTTTAGAAAACTTTGCATGTGAACAACTTTTCCGTTTTTGATTCCTGTTATCCAGTAATAGGTGTTTGCTTTGGTTTTCTATTTACTAGCTGATAAATGGTCCCTAAGATAAGACCTCTGTGGTGAGCAGGCAAGTTGGAGCGTCACGTTGTGTCTCCTGGGCTCGCACACACAAGAGGACGTGTTGCTGTGAAAGTTTGATTTGGTCCATAATTGATTTATTTTTCATTTGTTCGCAAAGAATAGCACACAGGAATACACCGATTTAACTTTGAGGGGGTCAGATCCTCGATGCTCGTTTCTGTAATTCATGATCAAATCAGTTTGTATCGAGGGGACAATCTGCAGGGTACAGATTTGGCCCCCGCCACTTGATCTTGACTGGCGAAAATGGGAAGTTTCCACAAAGGGATATGTCCTTAGAATATCATCTCTTAGTGCAACGTATGTACAGTAGAACAATACCAGTAAAGGACCGCAAACGAAAATGCTGTAAGTGTACGTGGGATCTAGTAAAACAGACCTAATCAGCCAAAGAAATACCCAAATGATTAACATAGCAGCAAGGCTGATCTGACTACGTAGAAAGATTTGACTTTGCAAGACATCAACACGACGCTAATAAAACTTCAACACAGGAGAGTTGCAGCCGTAGACAGCTGTCTACGGCTGCAACTCTCCTGTGTTGAAGTTCTATTAGTGTCGAGTTGATGTCTTGCAAAGTCAAATCTTTCTACGGAGTCAGATCACCCTTTCTGCTATGTTTGCAGCGTATATGTTTATCAGCGGTTTTGACAAACAAACGAGGCAAGTGGATCATTTCTGCCTTGTATCGCACAGTATTAACCCACTAGCCTCGTTTGCGTACCTTTTTAACAAAAGGATAATTGACCGCAGGCTCAGCTGTAATAACAGCCATTTGGTCTGCAAGGAAACATAAGGTGCTCTTAACCAAGCAGAAGCACATGCATGTTATAATTAAGTCATATGAATGTTTGTGCGTTTTCCTGAGCTTGGGAGCGCCTACGTTTTTCTTTTCTGGTTCGAGCTCTTATCGGTTCCCTGCCTTTTTTGAATTGGTAGCGCTGCAATTTTAAAAGCAGGGATTTTTTGTTGTCCTTAGATAACTGCTCTTTTAAAGTAAAATAAAAGTACAGTAAGCCCTCTTTTTGTTCCTGATTAATTTACAGGTCTTGAAAAGTAGATTCAGGAAAATCGTTGCTTCAACAGAGCATGATGAAAGCCAGTCCCCAATCATTCTTGTTCTCATAGCCTTGTTACCCAAGCGCTCCCTTTTCGCTTACGCGCTGTCATTTTTTGCGCGAAGTAGTGACGTCATCTGACGAAGACGCACTCGTACAAGCAACCTATTCCCAGGTCCTTACACGCAGTTTGCGCACGCCTGTAAAAGGAAAAGTAGACCTCGGCACGAAACGGAGGTTTCCAGGGTTGAGGTGTGGGTGTTCTTATGAAGAAGGCTCTCCGTTGCGGTTAAACCTTGGCAAGCTTGCCATGTTAAACGTACTTGATCCTGTAGTTATTACTGGACCAGCATTTCCTGTGAACTGGGTGATGTTTCTATGGGGTTCAGCTCGATTGCATCCTTTGCATAATTTTTCCTTTAAGAGACCTCGCACTCTCTTACTGGTGGTGAAGCACAACATAATGAAAAACCCTGAAACATGGAATAGATATCAGTTCTTTAGTCATCATCATCATCACATCCTTTATTTAAACACGGTAAAAATTTAAATCATAATGCTTGTGGGGTCGTGTAATTAATTAGGTATAATACTTTTAAACTACGATACTTCTACTAAGAATATTATTCGATAAGAAATTGAGCACAATGAATAAATGGCTAATAGCACTTAAAATCATGGCATTGTCTGGGACCTCGACTGTGCCCTAACCGATTCTGAGCACTTATAAGTTAATTTTGTAAGGCACAGATGTAACAACTAAGCTTGGTTCTATTTTAGTGTAAAAAGTGTCCTTTTGAGGTCTACTCGTGCACTGTGTTAGCAGACATATCTAGACTGCAACCGCGCATTACTTTAAACGATGTTTTGTTTGGTAAAGAAAGCGATTAGACGTACCTTGCATACTGTTTAGGACAGTCGCAGGATACTGCAGGAATGCAGCTTGTTGCCATTTGGCGATGAGTGTCAGAATCCAAGTCAGTCCCATGACTGTTGTCAGTTTGATGCAGATCAGAATTAGCGACACTTGGCAAGTGTTCGCTGCTGCTAGCCGGGCGCCCTGGGGACAAAAACAAAATACGTTTTTGTCCGTTTTTCATGAAGTTATGTAGTGCAAATTTTCCACAGGTCTAAGTAAAACCATTCTATCTTGATATAACACGACTTACTTGCTGTAAGTGGCGAATGGCATGAATATTTCTCGTCAAGCAAATTACATTGAAGACCAAAGCGAGGCTCACAGGTGTCACCATGGCAACAGCTAGTGCTGTTTCTTCTGATATCCAGCAATAGAACAACTTTCCTGAGGTAGAAAACACACAAACTGTTGATTTTTTTGTGGACAAAATCTGGCAAAAACACGTTTTATTCATAAAGAACAATTTCTAGTTCCTAACAACCCGTTCCCCAAAACAGTTTTTTGTACCCAGAGTGAATCACTTTAGTCTGGTTACTCCGCATCTTCGCGGGTGTCTTCCGGGAAAAAATTCGTATGCACGCCTTTTTAAAGGAAAACATGCCAAACCATATATTGTTGGAAAGTTTAATAAATGAAGATTTCGGTAAAAAATGTTAATTGCCGATTTCTTCAATTCCACAAAAGGAAATTGCAAACAACCGCAAAAATGACCTTGTGTTATTAAAATAGGGTATCAAATCCAAGCGCATTGGCAAAATAACTGGACAGTGGTAATCGCAAAGGATCAATCATCAAAAGTGTGTGAGCATTTTTCGATGTTCTGACTGTCTAGGAAATCCGCTGAATTTTGATGCCCTGTTAATTCATTTATCTCATTCAATGACACATAGTCATTTTTGCGGTCATCATTGCAATTTTCTTCTGCGGAATTAAAAAATTTGGCAATTCATATTTTTTTCCCGAAATCTACATTTATACACCTTATTCCAAAATGGTGGAAAATACATTATTCTTTTGTCTCCATGTTAATTGGCCCTTGTTGCCTCGTTTTAAGCCAAATATTCCTTTGAATTCTGCAGATGGGATCGAGGCAACAAGGGCCAATTAACAAATAGACAAAAGAGTAATGTATTTTCCGCCATTTTCGAATAAGGTGTATTACACTTTCCAACGATATCTAGTTTGCCGTGTTTTCCTTTAAAATGGCGCGCATACGAATTTTTTTTCCGGAGGACACGGGAGGACACCCACGAAGGTCCGGAGTAACCTTAAGTTAACAAAAATACGTCGCTCTGTTTTTCTAGACTGTTGTTTATTTGTATCCATGTTCGTTTCTGGCCATCACATCACTCTGTGTACAGGTTGTTACAAACCATATCCAAAGTGAAATGTTCCTGTGAAGTCCAACACAGCGCACAGAATCACAGCTACTGCAGGGACCCCCCAGCCAACAATACAGTACTTGATGAATGTCTTTCTGATGTCACATGCTTGTCTTCTTGTGTCACGAACTGTGCAGCAAAAAAGCGAAATGCAAATGATTAATGATTGAACTTGATGAAAAAATGCTGGATTCTTTTCGTTCAAGGATCACCCCAAGAAGAAATGATATTGCCTCATGCAATTTCGATGCAGAGGACGTGGTTTCCATTCTATTGAGATACACCCATTTGAAGGTTTTTCCCACTTTAGGTGATTGGCCATGTAGCTTAAATATGTCAACACTGCGGGGAGAAGCATAAAAATGCCAAGTCTGAGAGTTGTATCTTGTAAAATCGCAAAGTTATAGTTTCACAAAATCGGGAAGATCGGGAACAAACTTCGCTCCCCTGCCCCCCTTTCCCAGCATACAAACGAATGCAAAATTTCCCGAATTTGTAGAGCCATAGTCTCCCTATCTTACACAATTCTCACTCTTAGTTATTTTACTATTTTTGAGATACTCTTTCCAGCGGTGTCGATAGATTTTAGATACGTGACCAATATCTAGAGTTGAAAAAACTGTAAAAGGGTCTATTATTTTCTACAAGTTTCCTCTACTGAGTATCTTAACTCTGATGTCAGGACCCAGGCTTTCTCTTTGAAACAGTTATGAAGTTGGAGGGTTTTGCTTACCTTGTGCTTTAAAAGTACTTGCAGTATCAAACGCCATGACACTCATCCATAAAAATGCAGCAAGAACAAAGAAATGAAGACAAATGGCGACGAGCTTGCAGACAGCATCAACCTCTTTGGACTTAACAGCACACAGGAAAATTACTTGATAACACAGCAATGCCCATGATAAGCTAATGAGACATTTTCCTGGAAGATTGCGAAGTTCTTTGAAAGACAGGTAAACGGCGAGCAGAAAACACAGCGAGATGATTGAGAGTAGTGTTCCTGTAAATGTGATATAATTTTCAACAGTTGGAAATTCATGCTGCTGAAGCGTTTCATATTCTGGGCACAAAATGTAAATAATTTTTTCTTTGGGCTTCATCGCTTCCTTGTCAGAAATGATCTGTTGTGGCGTAAGCACTTTAACGGCACCGCTTGTGTTTAAATTTATCTGCGTTGATTGGTTGATCAGTGAAGTGAGAAGCAAGCACGTTTTATCTCCATAAGTAATTGTACAGTTCTTCATAGCTGAACTGCAGTTTAACACTTGTGCTGTCAGATTGGAGCCTTGTGCGGAGGGTTGGGCTGTCTGTAGTTCTTCTTTCTCAGGGATCACATTTGAGGTCACATCAAAGAGGATTGACAGAGGAGGAAATACAGGCCCATTGGTGTCGCTATGTGTTCGTTCTTGTCTTCCCTCAGGATTACAAAGTGCACAATGAGGGTTTCTGTAAAAGTATTTTAAGTTCTTATCTTTAACTGAAAAGGCCATAGAATACGAGTAGCACAATTCTTTGATCGTAGACATCACTGGTAGCTGATTAGAGTCACATTGTAAATCATGTACCACACAAGACTTGTAACGGCGCTCAAGGCTTGGAAAGGATGAATATTTCCAAGAACACTTGTCCTTTTCTTCAACAAACGTCTTTACAGCTGCAATACCGTTTTGAGGAGGTTGTAAACTGTCTAAACATGTTACGTTAATGCCCCAAAAAGACAAGTTTCCGCCATTGTTGCATCTGGCACAAGCAATGCTTCTGTATGTGATGTTGTTGTTCCAATCAAACACTGGCAATTCCTGCTGCAGCGACATATTCAGCCGTTGAACGGTCTGGCAGTCGTTTGTCTTTTGAGTGTTGGACAAACTGCATGTGGATGTCATGATTACTCCGGACCATGAGACGTCATTGATGTCTCCACAAGTCAAATTTCCATCAACAGAATTTCCTGTCTCACCACATCTGTCAAAAAAAGTAAACTTTTTTATGCACAAGCTGAACACAATAGTCTAGAATTAACATCCATGAAAAAAAGCACACTATTTGCAAAAATGGAAAAATATCATCCGGCAAATTGACATCCTCTTGGCAGCTCTACGCTTTTTATTGGTTCTCAGATGTTTGATCATTTCCAAAATTTGCAATTAATTCCATGCACTACTGACATGCAGTAATGGATGTTTAGTTATATTTTACAGATGCTGCACAAAGGTTGTTTCGTTCAGAGATGAAAGAACGTATTGCTTCCCCTTCAGTTCATGGGCTACCATGGTAGTTAAATTGATGTATGTTTCATTCGCGCTATTAATTTTCTTTTGGGTTGAATTTCATACACGGAACAATAAACAAGAATTATTTACTTTTAGCCCCTTATTATACAGCTTCCCGTTTAGAGAGACCACGGTTTGCTAACATAAGCTAGCTTTATGGAAACTTTCTATGGCTACAATAGAAATAGACAATACAATAGACTTTACTCAAGTCTTACCGCATATAGAAGTCCAAGCAACAGTCACCCCATGCTTTACAACACATGTCACAGTAACAACACTTAGGATCGCTTCTTTCTTCCATGAAACATCTGCCTTCACACGACTGGGCTGAAGATTGCTTCTCATAAGATACTGCATCAAGAAATCTACCTTCTTGTGGGACATAGATTTTATGCTGACGGAGTAGTTGAAGAAGTTTTTTCAAACTAATAATTTCTCCCTTAAACTTCACAACAAAGTCTTGTTCGTCTGAATCTAAATCAGGGTGGAAAAAATGAATTAAGCTACCACTTTCTACACTAACATAATGTTAATCAAAAATTCGTTTAGGCAAAAGAAATTAACTACAACATCCATGTCTTCTAGAGCAATGAATTACTGATTCAAGTAAAAGACATCAACACACCAACTGGTAGTAAAATTGTATCAGAGTCGTTTTTTCCAGAAGTTTCAGTGCAGTTGTTTTGCAGACACAGATTCTCCTCAGCTTTTGATGACCCAGTTAAGCTGAAAACTACAGCTGCCGTAAGGCATATTGACGCCAGAGTTGAATCTGTTGCCAGTTTTGCTTTAAGGAACTTGTACATAGTTTGCACGAGCATATTATTCGTTGTAACATATATTACTGTTTTAACTTATTTTGCCTTTCGTCTTAAGCTTCCTCAGGTCAGTAATTCAAACTGACTTTGAAGAAATATAAAACACCTTTTATAATTATGATTCAAGGTAGTGCTAATTAAACTAAGTTTAATTTCATTTCTCATTGTTTGTTATCACAAATGGTCTTTTTGTGTCACCATAGCAATGAAAAAATATTGCAATTTGGCTTTGGTGATTTCCTTTTTTAAAATCAACAACTGAATCAACAACATCATCCATGGTAAAAAAAAATGGCGGATCGTGCACACTTCAATAGCTCAGTGGTAGAGCATCCGGACTCGTAATCGAAAGGTCATAGGTACGACTCCTGTTGGGAGAACTCGTTTTGTTTTTCTGAGTATGCCTGAGTCACTCACTGAGAAATACGTCGTGTTCAATAAGCCATGGTAAACAAAGGCGCCCTTTAATTCTGAGAATTAATGTATTTTTAATTAAAGTTAAAAGTGCATACGGGTTAAAATAACGTAAAATAACCTAATAAACTTGCCGCCACATTTTATCGTAAAACCGGAGCAGTCAAATATTCTCAATATTAAAGGCTTAGTACTACAATAACTGTATATATTTCCAAAACAAAAACAAAACATTGGATGATCACAAATCTGCATCTTTTAAAAAAAGACCTTTATTCTATTATTTCTACAGTGGTTCATATCTGTAGACTTCATTCTAATAACGTTGCGATATAAAAATGAAAAAAGGAAAAATGAAGAAAAAGAACCAAAAAAGGAACTAATGCGATTCTACAGTTTCGAATTCTAATATTCTAAAAGTGTACAATCACGTACTATGGTATAATGATATCAGCTGAGTCAGATACAAGCCAATTTGGCCACCGCAGCAGAGACTCAGTCGCTTACGACTCGAGCGCATAAGCCTTTTATCAGAGCGAATCCCTGAATTTAATTTGCATGTCTTTTACATTACAAGATTATCGCATTTCGGTGGATGACACATGACTGGTTTTTTAAAATTGCATTTTATTGACATCAAAATTTACATTACTAATTACACCTACAGTAAGAACTAATTTATAAATTTACATCTACAGTGGTACATAACTCATAAGTAATATATAAACCACGAGAAAGAGTGTTACATCAGGATATCCAAACACCGAGAAGAAGGTTGAAAAAGTGATAGATACCTGATGAAACACTCTTTCGAGTTTTTAATATGGCTCAAAGCATTCGTACTTCTTTGAGAAATTCAAAGCAAAAGTTCGCAAAATTTTATGCCAATCAAGATTCGGTATCCAAACCAAAGTCACGGTAGTGATTTCCGTTGTTTTCTCTTTACGAATTATTTATGAGTTTGAGTATAACAGGTAATATGTTTCAAGAAGTTACAAGTTAGTGTCAGTGATCGTAAAGTTCCTTGTCAGAGCTGCGTCCAAGGGCGGTTTGCTGCTTAGTCTCAGCTGTTTTTCAAACTCATTATTTGTTTTCCAGTTTTCTTTTTATTGTAGGTGTGATGTGTTGGGGCATAACTATGGTTGGGGCGGGGCTGGTCCAACACTGCAGACAGCAGCCCTTTCTTCAGCAGTATAGTGCAGTGAGAAGCAGTTAGTGAGCCTGTGTTGTTATGCTTGTTGTGGTTTTGAAGCCAGTGCGGTTCCATGTGAATATTCTTGAGAGTGCTGTGTTGCGTGATTAACCGTCGCCATGGTTGTCATCCTAAATGTATTTGATCCTTTGGTGCTTTTATAATCAGCATTTCCTGGGCACCTGAGTGTCTGTATAGGGTTAGCCCGATTGCAACGTTTGCGAAATGTTTCCCTAAGGAGACCTCTCACTCTCTTACTGGTGGTGAAACACAACATGATGAAAAACCCTATGAAACATCACAAAGACATCAGTTCGTTACCTTTAACCTGAGTCTACGACAAACTTTTAGCATTAAAATATGAACTTATTGTATCTCACAATGGTAATTATTTACGTGCTTGAGGACGTTATTATGCTTATCTTGAACTGATGTAGGACCGAACTAATTCTCAGTGTGCATTCGTTATCTTTAATTACATGAAAAAAATCACATGGTCAAGAGAAAGAACATGGCAACTAAGCTTGGATTTCACGCTGATTTTTAATGCCATCTTCTAAACAAATTAGACTTATTTTCTAGTCCTACAATTTTTGAGCTCAAAAAACGCTGAATGCACCGCCATTACTACTATATTTTTTAGACAACAAGTGGAAGGATACTCCAGGAATTGTTGCCATTTGGCGATGAGTGTCAGAATCCAAGTCAGTCCCATGACTGTTGTCAGTTTGATGCAGATCAGAAGAAGAGGCACTCGGCGAGAGTTGGTTACTACCAGACCGGCACCCTGCATAGAAAACAAAAGACGGTTTGCTCTTTTTATGAACATGGAAAAGGAGATTGTAAAGTTGTTTCGGATGTGAGGGACTAAAATGAGTGGATGGTGTTTAGGTTATAAGATACAACTGACAAACAAAAAATCTAAGAAAAACAACAAATGTTGCTTCATCATTTATTTCTTCATGGGTGAAGTCAAATAACTCTACGTAAACTTCTTAAGAGGACTTACTTGCGGATGGTCTAAATGGTTTTCGTCAAGCACACGACGTTAAAGGTCAACGAGAGGCTCAGCTATCGCTGTCTTGTCTGATATCCAGCTATAGAAAAATTTCCTGAAAGGAAAAATTAGAACAAGTGACAAGTATTTTTGCAGCTGAAATCCAGGAATCGATATTTGAAAGGATTATTCAATCAACGTTCACATCAACCTGTTTTCCAAACAAAACACTTTATTTTAGTATCATCATCAAAACTGCAATGTTCACCAGATGAATGCAATTTTTGCAATTTAAATTTATAAAACTGAAGTTGAAAGCAACAAAAATGCTTTGCTCGTTTATTCGCATGCATGTTTGTTACTGAGTACCAAGATTTACTTTACAAACCGTCTCCAAAATGAAATGTTCCAGTGAAGTCCAACACAGCGCACAAAATCACAGCTACTATTCATGCTGTTTATACTTTTTGTTTTCTGGACACAGGATGAAAACAGTATTTCCTTTTGGCTCCATCGCATCTTCGTTAGGTGGGATCTGTTGTGGCGTAAACACATTCACATTGATATTATTCAAGTCTATTAATTTGAGTTGACTGGTTCATCAGTGAACTGAGAAACATGCAGGATTTACCTCCATAAGTGACTGTACAGTTGCTCTTAGCTGAGCTGCAGTTTAACAAATGGGATGTCAAATTGAAGCCTTGAATGCGAGGCTGGGTTGTCTGTGGTTCTTTTTCAGGTGTAAAGTTTGAGCTCACATGAAAGAGGATTGACAAAGGAGGTGGTGGTTTACCATTTTCGCCATTACTTATTTTGTGTCTTCCCTCGGGATTACAAAGAGCGCAGTGAGGATTTCGGTAGTAGTATGTTAAGGCATCCCCTTTAACTGTAAGCAACATAGAATATGAATAGCACAACTCTTTGATTACAGCCATCCCTGGTAACTTTTCGGAGACACATTGTGAATCGTGTATCACACAAGACTTGTGTCAGTGCTTGAAGTTTTGAAATGGTGCATATTTCCAGGAACACTTATCCCTTTCTTCAACAAACTTCTTTACAGCTGCAATATCTTGTTGAGGAGGGCGTAAACTATTCAAGCACGTTACTTCGAGACCCCAAAGCGACAGATTTCCGCCTTTGTTGCACCTAGCACAAGCAATGCTTCTGTATGTTAGGTTGTTGTTCCCATGAAATTTGGTAATTCTTGCTGCAGCGTCATATTCAGTGGTTGAACGGTTTGGCAGTCATTTTGATTGTTCGACAAACTGCAAGTGGATGGCATGATTACTCCAGACCATGTGAAATCACCGACGTCTCCACAAGTCATATTTTTATCAACAGAACTTCCAGTTTCACCACATCTGTAAAAATAATTGCATTCTGCTTACACCAGTGGAAAACCATAGTAACAATTGACATTTTCTTGGTATCTCTACGTTTCAGATTAGTTAAAGTATTTAACATGCTACTGACGAGATGAAATTGTTTCTTTCATTACTCAGTCTTTGTTTCACTCCGTGATAAACACCTTCATCTACGCGCCGAGTTGGTTATATTCAGCTGATATACCGGCAATATGCGCACCCCTGGGGGACTCCCATGTAACGGGACGGGTTGATCGTTAGGGGTTGAAATTTGTGGTTTGGTACCCCTTAGGGTACTAAAATCCGAAATTTCCACCATCAGAGTTATGGTGGTAGTTTTAAGCCCAAAAAATATGGAAGAAAGAAATTGTCAGTCAAACGAGTTGGTACCTCTTCAGGGTAAAAATATATGCGAGTCACACCCAGAAAACAGAATTCTAGTACCTCTTACGGGTCATTTTCAAAATTTACGACGATCTCACCCCCGACAATGTTGTATGAGATTCCCCCCCCCCCCTCCCCCGTGCACGTGCGAGCGGAATAATTGTGATTTTTCTTGGTACCTTAATTTTACTAACCTGTATAAATCATTTGAACATTAGATTCTCATTCACCTAATTGTTTCCTTGTTGGGTTGAATTTTCTTAACAACAATAAATCAAAGAGTTGCCTATGTTAGTTTTAATTTTACAGCCCGTTTAATTGGTAAATTTTTATCTGTACAATTTTTCCTTAAACGCAGGAACAATAAAGAAGATAAATTATCTACCCCACAAGCCAAAAGCGAAAGTGTTTTAATAAAAGATATTAGATTATTACATATTTGTGGTGTAATTTTTTAAAAGAAATGGTATAAGTAGGACAGCTTTTCAAAGAAAACCAAAGGCATGTTTTAACAATTTTGTGGCTATTTAATATTACCTCGGATTTTACTGTTTTTTTCTTTCGCTCGAATCGTATCGCACATACAAGTCCAGACAACAGTCACCCCACGCTTTACAACCCATGTCACAGTAACACCACTTAGGATCGCTTCTTTCTTCCAAGAAACATCTGCCATCACATGACTGAGCTGAAGATTGCTTCTCATGAAATAATGCATCAAGAAATCGACGTTCTTCTGGCACAGAGGTGTTAAGCCGATGGAGTATCTGAAGAAGTTTTTTCAAACTAATAATTTCTCCCTTTAACTTCACAACAAAGCCTCTGTCGGTTGAATCTAAAATTAAGAAGGGAAAAATTAAATTAAGCTACAATTTTCCAAACTAACAAACCATTAATAAGGAAAAGCTTTCTTAAGTCTCCTAGATGTGTTAAACAAACACAACATCTAAAGTTCAAGTAAAAGCTAAAGGTCCGGTGACACAAAAACAAAATACCACCTGGAAATAGGAATTTTTCAGAGTTATTTTTTCCAGTGGAGGTTTTAGTATCGTTGTTTTGGCGCAGATTTTCTTGAGTGTTTGGTGACTCCGTTAAGCTATAAACTGTCGCTGCCACAACGCAAATTAACATCAGATATAAAACCCTGGTTTTCATTTTTCCTTTAAGGAACTTGCACGTAAATGCAAAATGTCTGTAATCAGTAGCTATCTATAACTTTTGTATTGGCTTATTTGAACTCCGGCTCTAAGGTTACTGGTTATAATGACTTCGTAGGAACGAAATACACCTTTTAATATCAGCATGATTCACAACAGTTCGGATTAAACTAAGCTTTACTTAACTGTTTATTGTTTTCATCACAAAACCAGGCGGAAATAAGAACTGGGAGTGCCGAGTTTAATTTGGCTTAGGGGATCTCCTTTTGAAATCCAACAACACCATTCATGGTAGATAAAATGCTTCCGTTATTTAACTTTAAAGCATATATTCAAAAACAATTTCCTCTTCAATTCAAGAAGTTTAATTCAGTCGCTAAATGGTTAAATTAGAATAAAATTGAATAGGTACCGAACTATCTATAGTAAAGCTTTCTTATATTAAAAATGTAATTACTGCTAAATAAAACATTTTGTTTCAACAGAAAAAAATGGAAAAATTCGTTGCCGTTGTTATATTATTTGAGCAACTAGGGTGCGTTGGATCGGCGCTGTTACGAAATAAGAATAGAGGATCATTCCTAGTGGCACGTCTAATCCTCTACATTTTTTGAGAATGACATTTTATTCTCTTAACTATAGAACTTCAAATATGGACACATGAATAGTAACTGTTAATGTATTTTCAGAAGTCAGTCAGTGTTCATATAAGAGTTGCCTGTCCACGGTGCCCAAAGGAGCTTGGGTATTTCCCTTCTTGGCCTCAGAGCTTTTCTCTATTGCGCATGATCGCAGCTAAGCTCGCAGGCTCTGGGTTGAGATTAGGATATTCGTATTCGTACAATCAGGATCCCCTACTGCGTAGCCCCAGCTGTTCTTGGACTTTCTTTGCAGTCTGTTTTTCCGTGAACTTGTGAGCGGGGCTGGTACAATACTGGTAGGGACGGCGCTTTCCTCAACGATGCAGTGCAAAAGCAAGAATTTAATGAACTTGAAATGTCTTTTTTGAAGCCAGTGTGAATAATCTCATGAAGTCCACTGTCCCCAGTGGTTGTCTTTTGACTTTGTTGTCATGCCTATCGTATTTGACTCTGTAGTTATTTTTGGGTCAGCCTTAACTGCGCATTGGGCGATATTTGTTTGTGATTCAACTCGATTGCATCTTTTGCACATTTTTCCTTGAAGAGTCCTCTCATTCTCCTTGTTGTGGTGAAGCACAACGTAATAAAAAACCCTGTGAAACAAGAACTATCATTAATATCATAAAATAATTCAATCAAAACTGCACACACTCGACTAAGCTGCGACCTCGAGCAATTGCAACATTCTGCCAGCTGATGTAGACTTTCTTGACTTGGAATGGCAAGGAGAGGGAGCGAAAAAGAAGGACGAGGGGAGAGGTATGGCTTATATTGACAATTTAAGCCCTGTTCCACTATATGAACCACGCTCGAACCACCATCCCCTATTCTCCTTTTATTTTTGGTTGGGGTTTTTATATAATAATTTTGGAAGAATCTTTTCCTTATGAATTAATCAGAATTTTGTGATATATCTGACACCATAGTCTACAAGAATAAATCATTTGCAGTGAAAAGCATTATTGGTAAAAACCATAAATAGCAACGTGGAGCAAAATCTTCTATTTGGCAACTGAACAAGTAATCAAACTGGTACCTTGCATGCTGTTTAAGACAGTGGAAGGATACTGCAGGAATGCAGCGTGTTGCCAGTTGGCGATGAGTGTCAGAATCCAAGTCAGTCCCATGACTTTTGTCAGTTTGATGCAGATCAGGAGTAACGGCACACGGGAAGTGTTGGTTGCTGCCAGTCCGGCGCCCTGGGGACAAAATGAAGCGGTTTGATATTTTCTCACTAAATATACTCGCTGAACCAATTGCAACAACTCAGAACTATGAGCATGACATGAGCAAGAAGGTGACGTAATAAAATTCAGTTTACGATTGTTATTAAAAAGGTGATCATTTGCGATTCTGTTAACCTAACACCAGGCGCTTCGTTTCTTTTTCAAGCGATCAAGATAAGCAAGGAGAAGAGCCTGATCGTAATTAGTACGAACTTAAGTGCAGTAACATACTTGCTGTAAGTGATGAATGGCGTAAATGTTTTTCGCCAAGCAATTCATGTTGAAGACCAAAGCGAGGCTCACAGGTGTTACCATGGTAACAGCTATTGCTGCTTTGTCTGAGATCCAGCAATAGTAAGAACTTCCTGAGATTTAAAAGATCTAAAAGATTAGTTTTAACTTTTATTGTTGGTTTTATAATTTATACATATCGATATTATAGCAATGACACCGGACACAAAATGCTAACGCTGGCTGTAACTACCGAAGATTAGGTTCGTCCTCACTAGTAGATGATGATGACAATGAGGATGACGATGGCAATGATGATGATGATGATGACGATGGCAATGATAATGATGATGACGATGATGATGATGATGATGATGATGACGATGATGGTGATGATGATGATGATAATGATGATGATGATGATGATGATGATTATGATGATGATGATGAATCAATCAATCAACCTTTTATTAATGTAAATGCGTGGGATAAGGTTCCCCTGTATTTCCGAGTCAGACTGACTCGTGTATAAAACGCATGATGATGATGATGATGATGATGATGACGATGATGGTGATGATGATGATGATGATGATGATGATGATGATGATGATGATGATGATGATGATGATGATGATGATGATGATGATGATGATTTCTGTGTTTGTTGCTAGAGTGATCTTTTTACTTTGCGGTGTTTCTCATACAAACCATATCCAAAGCGAAATGTTCCTGTGAAGTCCAACACAGCGCAAAAACCACAGTTACTGCAGGGGCCCCCCAGCCGACAATACAGTACTTGATGAATGTCTTCCTGATGTCATACACTTGTCTTGTTCTGTTACTCACTGTCAAGTAAAATTAAAAAACAAGTACAGTTACGGACTGTTAAAACATCAGAGGATGTCAATATTTCGCATACGTTATTTACAGCAAGATATTTCACCTGAGCTCGTCCTTGCATTTTATAACCCTATCTGTACAAAATCGATACATCTATCTTGTCTTCAGAATATCTTTAGAAGGGCATATTTCCTAACTTATTATAACAAAAATTTGGTTAAATTTTATTACACTTTATCCCATTCCATAATTACAGGACTCCCTGAAATTAAATAATGTGCAAGGTGACTTTTTGGTTTTCTTTGTTGAAAATATTGTATGCAGGTTTCTTTCCTTTTGTTGTTGTTTTTTTTTTTGCTTGGAAAAACGATCCATGCAGCTCTTTTCAAGATGTTGCCATGTCTATGTTGATGAACTCGGGTACAAGATATCCAATGAACTATCAAAAACCCAATTTTTTCAAGACGTTTTCGCCTTAAAAAGTTGTTGCAAGTAAGTTGAAGTAGAATAGTTTAACTTACCTTGAACTTTAAAAGTGCTTGATGTATCAAACGCCATGATGGGCATCCACGAAAAAGCAGCAAGGACAAAGAAATGAAGATAAATGGCGACAATCTTACAGGCGGCATAAACTTCGCTGGATTTTTCAGCGAAAAGGAAAAATATTTGATAACACAACAAAGCCCATGATAGGTTAATGAGACATTTTCCAGGCAGATTGCGACGTTCTTTGAAAGACAGGTAAACGGCGAGCAGGAAACACAGCGAAATAATCGAGAGCAGTGTTCCCGTGAATGTGATGTAAATAAGAGCCCCGGGAAATTCATGCTGTTGATACTTTTCATGTTCTGGACACAGAATGAAAACAATGCCTCCTCCTGGCTTTATTGCATCGTTGTCGAGTAAGATCTGTTTTGTTGTCTGCACTTTTACACGGCTTATGTTCATCTGCGTTGTTTGGTTCATCTGTGAAGTGAGAAGCCAGCACGTTTTACCCTTGTAAGAGACTGTACTACAGTTCTTCATAGCTGAACTGCAGTTTAACACTTGTGATGTCAGATTGAAACCGTGTGTGGTAGGTGAGGCTGTTTGTGGTTCTCTTTTCTGTAAAATAGACGAACTCATATCAAAGAGTATTGACAAAGGTGGTACTGTACCTTCTTTCAATCCAACTTGCTGTCTTCCTTTAGGATTACAAAGAGCACAGTGAGGGTTTCTGTAGAGGTTCCCTTCAACTTGAAAGGCCATAGAATAAGACGAGCAAAACTCACTGGTTACAGCCATCACCGGTAGCTGATTAGAGGCACATTGTGAGCCTTGTGTTACGCAAGACTACTGTAGGTGCCTGAGGTTTGGAAATGGCGCATATGCCCATTTACAGTAATTGTCGTTTTCTTCAACAAACGTTTTCACAGCTATAATGTCTTGTTGCGGGGGTTCTAAACCGCCTGGTCATGTTACCTTGAGACCCCAAAACGACAAGTTTCTTCCATTGTTGCTTTTGGCACAAGCAATGCTTCTGTATGTGACATTGTTGTTCCATTCAAAGACTGGCAAATCTTGCTGTAGCGTCATATTCAGCTGTTCAATGGTTTGGCAGTCGTTTGTACTGTGATTTTTTAGGAAACTGCAGGCAGATTTCATGATTACACCGGAACATGACCGATCATTGATGACTCCACATGTCATACCGCCAAGTGATGCGTCGTCGATAATAATGTGATTTTTCCCACATCTGTCGGGAAGCCAAGCCAAGCCAAGCCAAGCCTGTCTATATCAAACTAGTCCCTATCCTAAATTGTTTTGGCACGTTAAAATTTTAGAATTTAAGGTGTTTCGATACAGTTTTTTGGGGACCATACCTAACTTTTTGAATCGGCTCTTAGACAATCGTCTCCTTGTCAGATCAACGTGAAATTTGCAATACTTGTTGGTTTTGGATTGAACTTTAGCGTGGTTTTCATTTTGTAAAAATCGATATTTCCATGACAACGATAAAAAAAATCCTCGAAAACAGTAAAATTTTGCGCGATCCAGATTTCACTTTGGAAAGAAAATACCAGCATCTTAAACTGTAGTGTATGGCAAACAAAATATACAAGAACAAAAAAATTCTGTATGTTTGTTTTGAAGTAAATCGCAAAAACATTTTCAACTTTAGTTTTTGCCTAGTAATAGTAAATGCACCGAAAAATAATCCACGCTTTGATGAAATGGCAAAAAAATACTGTTAAAATGTATCTTTTACTTACTATTTTACGCCTAGAAAGTTTTGTTGAAACTGGTGTTCGCGATCTCGAGAACGACTTGTTTTTCTAAGATCATTCTGTTCTATGCCGCATGGTAAATAAAAATCAATTAAAGAGTTATTTTCTGAGGAATGTGACTCGGGGTAGCTGGAAACTTACTTCAATTGAAAATCCAAGCAACAGTCACGCCACGTTTTACAATCCATGTCACAGTAACACCACTCAAGACGATAGCGGCGTCTTTCTTCCAAGAAACATCTGCCCCTACACGACTGAGCTAAAGATTGCTTCTGATAAAATACTTCATCAAGAAAAGCTTTCTCATTGATTGGTACGGTCACACTGTGGTGACGGAAAAGCTGAAGTTGTTTTATCAGACTAATAACTTCACCTCTAAAATTCACAACAAAATCTTGGTCGGCTGAATCTAAATTAGGATAAAAATTGATTAATCAAAATTACTACTTTCTAAGGTAATATTAACTGAAACTAATCAAGAATAGATTTTTCGGACAAGTGAACTAACTCTAGCGAAAGAAACATGAAACGTTTCCAAAGCAATGAAACGAGTGACACTATATGTAACAGGCATCATTGAAAACATCAACCTACCCACTGGCAATGGAAATTCATCAGAATCGTTCTTCTCAGTTAAGGCTTCAGTAGTGCTGTTGTAATGTGGCAAATTCTCTTGAGATTTGATGGCCCAGTGTGGATAAAAACAACAGCTGTTACAGCAAAAGTTAACATTAGATTTGAACTGCTGGTTCTCAGTTTTTTGCAACAGTAAATTCCTCGAAGGAAATCTTCATACATCATACACCCTTTAATTTTGATCTGTTATCTTTATGGGGGCTGTCATAAGTAGCCTACACTCTAATTGTTAGGCCATGATGTGAACCGAAAACAATAAAACCCCATTTATTGTGTTTGCTTTTAACTGACTTTTTGAAATATGCGAACATCAAAGTGATATTGCTAATTAAACTAAGATAATTTTCCTGTTTTAAGCCTCTTCATAGCTTTCATTTGAGTGGTCTTGCCGGCATCGATTTTACCCCCACAAAGAAAATTAATGAGGCTGTAGGAAGTTTTGCCAATTAAAATCTACGAACATGGCGTAAGCCAGGTGTATCATAATAATTTAATTCAAAACAATAAAAAAAATGAATTTTCATTGAACATGTTTTAAAAAAGCTGTTGTTCCTCACTTTACAGGAGATAGGGAAAGCTTTTAATTAATAATAATTGCAGCAGCTCAGAAGAGTCGCGGTGGTCTGCAAGAGACCGCGGTGGGTAGCTGTTAATTGGGGTAACCATAAATGTGCAATAATAGTCCCTGTTGTCAGTGTAATTGGAAGTTTTAAACAAACTTTCTCGTTCCAGTATGAATACGTTGGTTGTATATAACGCGTCAGAAAACAACGGTCGTTTAGAAAACTTTGCATGTGAACAGCTTTTCCGTTTTTGATTCCTGTTATCTAGTAATAGGTGTTTGCTTTGGTTTTCTATTTACTAGCTGATAACTGGTCCCTAAGATAAGACCTCTGTGGTGAGCAGGCATGTTGGAGCGTCACGTAGGGTTGCAATAGAGTTGCAGCCGTAGACACCTGTCTACGGCTGCAACTCTCCTCTGTTGAAGTTCTATTAGTGTCGTATTGATGTCTTGCAAAGTCAAATCTTTCTACGTAGTCAGATCACCCTTTCTGCTATGTTTGTAGCGTATATGTTTATCAGCGGTTTTGACAAACAAACGAGGCAAGTGGGTCATTCTGCCTTGTATCGCACAGTATTGACCCACTAGCCTCGTTTGCGTGCCTTTTTAACAAAAGGATAATTGACCTCAGGCTCAGCTGTAATAACAACCATTAGGTCTACAAGGAAACTAATGATACGGTGCTCTTAACCAAGCAGAAGCACATGTTATACTTAAGTCATATGAATGTTTGTGCGTTTTTCCGAGCTTGGGAGCGCCTACGTTTTTAACCGGCCGTCGCCATGATGGCGACCGCCGGTTTATAAAATGGACACGGTTTTTGGTGAAAGCAAGTTGGCTTAACGTACGAAGAAAGTGCTGTAAAGCTTGTGGTACGGGTACTCAAGAGCGGTACTGTCTTATATAAGACGCATGCGCATATTAGTCTTCTGAATGTTACCTTCCTATGTTTTTGTCTTTTAATTTACAGTATTTAAGATATGAACGGCGAAGGGCTGTTTAAGTTTGGGGTTTTTTGTACAGTACAGCCCAAAACTAATGCACGCGCAAGAACTTCTTTTTGCGTCTGCAAGCCGAGAACTTCTTGCGGCTACTTGCAGGATGCCTGCGCTTGAATGCTGCAAGCCGCAAGAACGTCTTTGCGTTTAGAAGTTAAAACCGCAAGAACTTCTTTGTGGTAAGATATCTGGACCGCAAGTAAGCGCAAGAACGTCTTTGCGCTAACATCTTAAAAACCCGGAACCCGGAGAAGGTAAAAAAGAGACCACTTTGTAGCGCAAGGCACGTTCGAAATTGGCTGCCTTTGTAACTTGCAATCAGTTGTTTATTTGGTCCCTTGTAAGTTTTTTTCTTCGGTTTAGAATTTTTTATCCGATGATAAAGAGTTCACTAGGTTCTGAATTTGACACTGGTCGCCTTCTATGTTATTTTTTAACGGCTAGGGAGAAACGAGACTCAAACGAAGCACGCGTATGTTATTGTTTATGTGTCCCGGAATCCCAGACATGCGGTACGCTTAGCGGCGCGAAAGATTTCGTTCGATTTATTTCACTTAAATGAGGAACAATGGCAAAGCACAGTCCATCAGTCACATTATTAAAGAACCGACATTCACCTGTTTAGTGTTGCTGTACTTCCACCAACATATTAAACTCGGACAAATACTTTTAATTAGTTGCGCTCACACGTGTGAGAAATGAACATGGTCACTCGGATGAGAAGAAATAATACCCGAAGTCTTAATTGGAAAAACACATTATGTTTGTTAAAATAGTTCCACTCATTACGCTGAAGTCAATATCACATTTTAAATCTTCGAAGTAAACCAAAAAAGTCTGAAGGAAACTAAAACTCCGCGATCTCAAAGAAATTCGGCACGTCAATTCTAACCTGAGTAAACACAAATCTGCCGTATGCAAATTTGGTATGATTTGCTTGAATGACATTTTGTAACGCAATGCATGAGCAGTTCTCTAAGCCATCAAGACAGCAAGCCCCGGGCAGCAAGCTGTGTCGAAAGGCGAATGTGTAGTTGAAATCATATGTCTATGCTATTTCTTCGAGTATCCCTTTTTTGCTGGAAAATTAAACTGGTAAAGATGCAGGGATTCTTGATGACTTCACCCACGAGATGGCATGACCTCCTGCATGTGTAAGTCTTGTCTTGTCTTGCCTGTCAAAGAAGAGTTCGCGCAGTTTGCCACAATTATAGCTTTTGGACCTTTTTGTTTCTATTTCTTGGATCGAATAAAAAACTGAATTGAGTCAGTTCTGAGTTGAACCCGTATCACTGTATCTGAGACACGCTTAAAAAAATTGTTCATGTTTTGTCATGTGCCGGAGATCATGTTTACCGGGTGTTTATCTTGCAGTCGGAAAGCTGGCGGATATTCCATTTCGTGATGTGAATTTTCTTCGATACTTCGGTTGTTCGAACATTTGCTTCCTTGATTTTTTGATTAGCCTTGTGAACTTTCGCTTGACTTGGCGAATTGTCGCGCCAACACGCCAACACGGCGAAAAATCGCTCGAAAGCTCGGTGATATTTCAAAGAGAATAGAGCGCGAGATTCGCTCTCATTACTTTTGCAATACCTCACACTAACACGAGCACTACAAGTTTCTTCGGCTGGACCCTCAGTACTTCTTGCGCCTTCTTGCGGCTTGCGGTAACATTAGTAACTTCTTGCGGCTAGATTTTCAACTTCTTGCGTTTCGAATGTTCTTGGGGGTAAACTGCAAAAACCTAGCACTTTCACTTCTTGCGCGGGCTTGCGTGTTCTTGCGGCGCAAGAACTTCTTGCGCCCCTCTCTCGCGTGCATTATTTTTGATAGGATTGAATGCGAAAATAGGATTGAATGCGAAATTGGTTGTGTTGTCTGAGTTTTTTTTATTGGGATTGACATTTTGAGGGGTGTAAAAATGTGGGACTCAGAAGGATTTGTGAATGTCAGGAGCATATCACGCTTCTGTGAATGTGATTTCCTTTGAAAGTTGCGTTTTGCGTGAGAGGCAGTTTCCCTTGGCGTCTTATGGGAGGGGGGTGGTTTGCGAAGTGGATTGTAAGGTTTCTGATTGGCTAACTTGTATTTCGCAGCGGACAAAAAGGACAGTTGCGTTTTGCCGGCGTGGGCTAGGAAGAGAAGGAATTGGTACTAGTATGAATGATACAATATTAGTTGATTGCACCATCAGTACATGATAGTTCTTGTGAACGGAGAGAAATGAGTGTTTATTTAAGGCGAGAAGTTGATACGAAGGAATCGTCATTAATAAGGAGATTAATTAATAAGGCAGGTGTTACGAGTCTTTTTGCATTGAAAGAACGAAAATATCTGAATATTATCGACGGATTTGTGTGCTTTGCGTGTGGTGTTCGCTAAAGGCTACGAGCAGTCTCACTTTCCGTTCAGAGATAGATAGTGAAGGAAAAGAAAAACAGGCGAGTGAGCGCGAAATCGATTGCGGTTCGACAGGCGCGTTAGCTTTCAAAGACGTGGGCGACTTTCGTCCCCGCTCGCTTGTTTACTTTTGCAAGAGGATTACCGGGTTAGCAAACTGGATTTAAACATCACGTCATGAGATATGCCTTGACGTGCCCCATACTCTGACGATCTGCTCGAGCTCGTGTTTATCAAGCGTTATATTTTGATTCTACTGCTATGTTCACTGTTTGTATTTAAGGTCTAGGCACAACAGTAAATACTTCGTCGTCCCTGTGTGAGCATTCTCAGTTGTGGACGAATTCATATCGACATTTAACGTTTGAGTGATTTTGCGTTTTTCAGCACAAATAAAGCGATAAGAAAGATAAGCTGAGTCATCAGAGTTTAAACATTACGTCATCCAGTACCGCTATAGTCAAAATATTGTGTCACTTAATCACACTTTTCGTCACGCCGGTTCGTAAAAGAAGAGGATCGCGCTAACATTTGTGAAACCTAGGGGTGGGGAGGGTCAGAATGGCCGGTTAAAATGCCCAAAGGGCTTTCTTGTTCTTTTTTGGTTCGAGCTCTTATCGGTTCCCTGCCTTTTTTGAATTGGTAGCGCTGCAATTTTAAAAGGAGGGATTTTTTTGTTGTCCTTAGATAACTGCTCTGTTAAAGTAAAATAAAAGTACAGTAAGTTTCTTTTCGTTCCCGATTAATTTACAGGTCTTGAAAAGTAGATTCAGGAAAATCGTTGCTTCAACAGAGCATGATGAAAGCCAGTCTCCAATCATTCTCGTTCTCATAGCCTTGTACCCAAGCGCTCCCTTTTCGCTTACGCGCTGTCATTTTTTGCGCGAAGTAGTGACGTCATCTGACGAAGACGCACTCGTACAAGCAACCTACTCCCACTCGTACAACCACTCGTACAAGCAACGCAGTTCGCGCACGCCTGTAAAAGGAAAAGTACTCGACACTAAACTGAGGCTTCCAGGGTTGAGATGTGGGTGTTCTTATGAAGAAGGCTGTCCGTTGCGGTTAAATCTTGGCAAGCTTGCCATGTTAAACGTACTTGATCCTGTAGTTATTACTGGACCAGCATTTCCTGTGCACTGGGTGATGTTTCTTTGAGGTTCAGCTCCATTGCATCGTTTGCAGAATTTTGCCTTTAAGAGACTTCGCACTCTCTTACTGGTGGTGAAGCACAACATAATGAAAAACCCTGAAACATTGAATAGATAGTAGTTCCTCGCTATGGTTTTGACCGATTCTGAGCACTTATAAGTTAATTTTGTAAAGCACAGATGTAACAACTAAGCTTGGTTCTATTTTTTTGTAAAGAGTGTCCTTTTGAGGGGACCTTTTTGAAACGTGTTCTTTCTATGAAGTTTCCTTTTGAGGTCTAGTCGTGCACTATATTAGCAGACATATCTAGACTGAAAACTGTGCATTACTTTCTTTAAACGATGATTTATTTGGTAAAGAAAGTGATTAGACGTACCTTGCATACTGTTTATGACAGTGGCAGGATACTGCAGGAATGCCGCTTGTTGCCAATTGGCGATGAGTGTCAGAATCCAAGTCAGTCCCATGACTGTGGTCAGTTTAATGCAGATCAAAATTAGCGACACTTGGCAAGTTTTTGCTGCTGCTAGCCCAGCGCCCTGGGGACAAAAACAAAATACGTTTTGTCCGTTTTTCATGGAGTGCAAATTTTCCATCGGTCTAAAATCATTCTATCTTAACATAACATGACTTACTTGCTGTAAGTGGCGAATGGCGTGAATATTTTTCGTCAAGCAAATTACATTGAAGACCAAAGCGAGGCTCACCGGTGTCACCATGGCAACAACTATTGCTGTTTCGTCCGATATCCAGCAATAGAACAAATTTCCTGTAGTAGAAAACGCACAAAACTGTTGATTTTTTGTAGCTAAAATCTAACAACCCGTTTTCCAGAACAGTTTTTTTGTACCCAGAGATGGTGTCTGGAACGAGAATCACTTCATCTAAATTATTACCATCAAAATTAATATATCAGGGGCATGCACCTAAAGAGCAAATTTTAGCAAAATACTTGAAATATATGTTTCTGCTTTCTTAGATTGTTTCAGAGCTTTGTAAAGGCATATGTGTGTAAGCAGATACAGGTTCATGTGTTCGGCGATTTTGGCTAAAAATTTAAGCTGCAGAAAATTTTAGGAATCAGAATACACTGTAAACGACATATTTGTCCCTCTGAAAACAAAGAGAGGATATTACGTGACGGCGCAAAGATATGAATTTTATTTTCGAGTGGTAAAATATTAGTTTTTACCACGAGAAAATGAAATTCACATCTTCTAGCTGCCGTGTTATTTTCTTTTTATTAAATAGACGAGTATTTTCGCACAAAAAACAATGAAAAAACGGAAAATGACGTCATCAATACCCCCACTAGTGAGGATATGGAAAATACGTCACTCGAGTCCCGGATGTAGTTTCGTACAAACTTTACGAGAGTCTAACGAGTGGCCTATTTTCCACTACAACACTCTTGTTTATATAATAATAGGAATTAATAAGTCCTCTTGTTACGAAAGTCCCAGGTGACGTTTCTTCAAAGAATTCTCTAGTTTTCACTGCGGTTAAATCCGAATATCTCAGGCGACTTAGGTCTTCAGAACAGTTCTTCAACCAAACGAACCGTTGGGTGTCCCTGATATATTTCAAACTTCAAGTTAACAAAAATGCGTCACTCCATTTTTCTGGACTGTTTTCATTTGTATCCACGTTCTTTTCTAGCCATCACGTCTTCTATGTACACAAACCATATCCAAAGTGAAATGTTCCTGTAAAGTCCAACACAGCGCACAAAACCACAGCAACTGCAGGGACTCCCCAGCCGACAATACAGTACTTGATGAATATCTCTCTGATGTCACCCGCCTGTCTTCTTGTGTCACGAACTGTGCAAAAAAATAACGAGAAGAAAAAGAAAATAAGGAGGTAATTTTTTCGGTTAATGATTGCACTTGATGAAAAAATGCTGGGCTCTTTTCGTTCAAGGATAACCGAAAAAGAAATAATATTGTATCATGCAATTTCGATGCAGAGAACGTGATTTTTTTTGCTGAGATAGACCCATTTGCGGTTTTTTCCACTTAAGGTATTGGATATGTAGCTTAAATATATCAACACTGCTGGGAGAAGCATAAAAATGCCAAGTTTGAGAGTTGTATCTTGTAAAATCGCAAAGTCATAGGTAATTCACAAAATCGGGAAAATCAGGCACATACTTCATCCTCTCCCCTCCGAGAATACAAACGCCTGTAAAATTTCCCGAGTTTCAACAGTGTCCGATAGTTTCTAGCTACGTGACCACTATTGAGACTAGTCAGTTGAAAAAACTGTAAAAAGGGTCTATTATTTTCTACAAGTTTCCTCTACTGAGCATCTTAACTCTGATGTCAGGACCCAACCTTTCTCTTTGAAACGTCATGAAGTTGGAGGGTTTTGCTTACCTTGCACTTTAAAAGTACTTGCATTATCAAACGCCATGACACTCATCCATGAAAAAGCAGCGAGAACAAAGAAATGAAGACAAATGGCGACAACCTTGCAGACAGCGTCAACTTCATTGGACTTTACAGCACACAGGAAAATTACTTGATAACACAGCAATGCCCATGACAGGCTGATGAGGCATTTTCCAGGAAGATTACGAAGTTCTTTGAAAGACAGGTAAACGGCGAGCAGGAAGCACAGCGAGATGATTGAGAGTAGTGTTCCTGTAAATGTAATATAACCTTGAACAGCTGGAAATTCATGCTGCTTAAAGGTTTCGTATTCTGGGCACAAAATGTAAATAATATTTTGTTTGGGCTTCATCGCTTCCTTGTCAGAAACGATGTGTTGTGGTGTAAGCACTTTCACGGCACCGCTTGTGTTTAAGTTCATCTGCCTTGATTGGTTGATCAGTGAAGTGAGAAGCAAGCACGTTTTATCTCCATAAGTGATTGTACAGTTCTTCATAGCTGAACTGCAGTTTAATACTTGTGCTGTCAGATTGGAACCTTGTATGGGAAGTTGGGCTGTCCGTGGTTCTTTTTTCTCAGGGATCACATTTGAGGTCACATCAAAGAGGATTGACAGAGGAGGAAATACAGGCCCATTGGTTTCGCTATGCGTTCCCTCTTGTCTTCCCTCAGGATTACAAAGTGCACAATGAGGGTTTCTGTAAAAGTATTTTGAGTTCTTATCTTTAACTGAAAAGGCCATAAAATACGAGTAGCACAATTCTTTGATCGTAGACATCACTGGTAGCTGATTAGAGTCACATTGTAAATCATGCACCACACAAGACTTGTAACGGCGCTTAAGGTTTGGAAAGGATGAATATTTCCACGAACACTTGTCCTTTTCTTCAACAAACTTCTTTACAGCTGCAATACCGTTTTGAGGAGGTTGTAAACCGTGTAAACATGTTACGTTAAAGCCCCAAAAAGACAAGTTTCCGCCATTGTTGCATCTGGCACAAGCAATGCTTCTGTATGTGACGTTGTTGTTCCAATCAAATACGGGCAATTCTTGCTGCAGCGACATATTCAGCCGTTGAACGGTCTGGCAGTCGTTTGTCTTTTGAGCGTTGGACAAACTGCATGTAGATGTCATGATTACTCCGGACCATGAGACGTCATTGATGTCTCCACAAGTCACATTTCCATCAACAGAATTTCCCGTCTCACCACATCTGTCAAAAAAGTACACTTTTTATGCACAATCTGAAACAATAGTCTAGCATCAACATCCACGAAAAGAAATAGAACACTTTTTGCAAAAATAAAAAAACACGCATCCGGCGAATTGCCATCCTCTTAGTAGCTCTACATGTTTGGTTTGTTCTTAGATGTTTGATCATTTCCAATATTTTCAATTAATTCGATTCACTACTGACATGCATTGATGGATTTTTTACAGATGCTACACAAAGTTTGTTTCGTTCAGAGATGAAAGAACGTATTGCTTCCGCTTCAGTTCTTGGGCTACCCTAATAGTTCAACTGGTGATGTATGTTTCATTCGCGCTATTAAAGAAAAGGACAGTTTGTTTCAAATGTTTCTTTTTTTCCATTAACCCTGATTAATCAACCAAAATCTGTCTCAAAAGAGTAAGACTTGTCATGATAAACGATTTTAGATTGTTTGGTTAAAGGAGAAGGTCACTCCAGAAACGGTGTATTTTTGAAATCGCCAATAAAAAGATAACACTAAATTGAGTTACTGACCGTGGTATTAGCTTCTAAAGTGTATCCGATCCCACTGAAACTCCTCTCCAAAGAGGGCCAAAATTCAACACTTCGCGCCGCCATTTTGAATTGTCCGTGACGTGAATTTGTGCCACGAGACCAGCGGTCAGAGCCCACACTACCCGACCAACGCACAATTCGGACGTCACGGACACGTCAAAATGGCGGCGCAAAGTGTTGAATTTTGGCCCTCTTTGGAGAGGAGTTTCAGTGGGATCGGATACACTTTAGAAGCTAATACCGCGGTCAGTAACTCAACTTAGTGTTATCTTTTTATTGGGGATTTCAAAAAATACACCGTTTCTGGAGTGACCCTCTCCTTTAAGGTGATTCCATCGAAAAAGAAGTTGTAATGAGAATTTGTTGAAACTTTGCACAGTTATAAGACTATATACATTATTCTTGCATATGTTACAGGAAAACGCCTTAAAGTTGCCGTTAAAATGAAAGTAATGAAATAATAGGCAAAGCGAGCGTTTACACGCTTCCAGTGAAACTCCTAAAATCAGATTGTAATAGTGAATTAATCGGAATATTCGAAAATTGAATCATGAAAAATTCTTCAAATTTGGATATATCATGTATAGTCGAATTTCTTAAATAAACGGAATAAAAAAGTAGGATCACCGAGATTATGGAGAAAACGAAAATTTATTTCTCTGAACAGCTTAGCCGGTTTTCATAGAAAATCTACCAAGTGCCGAACGTGCGGCGCTCGTGCACGTGCTAATCACGCAAAAAAATGATGCGCAGAAAGGGTGTGCAATGCAATTGGATGGAATCGCTTTAATTTCCTCAGTTTTGGGTTCAATTTCAAACACGGAACAACAAATCAAAGAATTATTTACTTTTAGCTCTTTATTTTAAACCTCCCCGTTAAGATAGACCCCCGTTTGTTAACATAGGCTATGCTTTAAGGAAAATTTCTATGGCTACAATATTTTTCTAAAATTCAGAAACAAAGAACCTTGTCACAATACAAGCTTTTCGCCACAAATTATAAACCACTTTTCGTGTTTAAATGGAAAGAATTTTTAGCTGCAGTGTCATTAAAACAATGGTATTAGCTAGTCGACTTTTCTAAAAACAACACATAAACAAAAACAATTTTGACAGTGTTTTAATTTTGTTTTCTTTTTCTCGATTCTTACCGCATGTAGAAGTCCAAGCAACAGTCACCCCACGGCTTACAATCCATGTCACAGTAACACCACTTAGGATCGCTTCTTTCTTCTGAGAAACATCTGCCTTCACACGACTGGGCTGAAGATTGATTCTCGTGAAATACTGCATCAGTAAAACTCCCTCCTTGTGGGACAGTAATGTTATGCTGACGGAGTAGTTGAAGAAGGTTTTTCAAACTAATAATTTCTCCCTTAAACTTCACAACAAAGTCTTGGCCGGCTGAATCTAAATCAGGGTGGAGAAATTAATTAAGCTACCTTTTTGTAAACTAACATAGTGTTAATCAAAAATTCGTTCAGGCAAAAACAAATTCAATACGACATCGTTGTTTTGCAGCCACAGATTCTCCTCACTTCCTAAAATAACAGTAAATTAATCAAGATCAGCAAGTGAGCTAACTCAAGCGAAACAGACGTGGTAATTCAACTTTTTCTAGGACAACGAAAGAGCTTGATATATATGTACAATCTAACGGCGGCATCATCGACAACATCAACCTACCCACTGGCAATGGAAATTCCTCAGAATCGTTCTTCCCAGTTAAGGCCTCAGTGCCGGTGCTGTTGTAATGTAGCAAGTTCTCTTGACATTTTGATGTCCCATTGAGGGTAAAAATAACAGCTGTCACAGCAAAAGTTAACATCAGATTTGAACGCCTTCTCATTTCCTTGCAACAGTAAATTCCTTTTTTATTTTTATAGAAAATTGGCAATTCAGAAGGCTTACACTTCTCGGGAAAATAACAGTTATCAAGAGTCTGCTTGCTTCGCAATTAGTTTACATTTTATCTCCACTTCCCACGCCAAGTGAATATCTTAAGGAAATAAATAGTTTGTTATATAAATTTTTATGGATGGTAAAGGAGACAAAATCAAAAGAACACTAATGATTAATGATTATTTCAAGGGGGGACTGAAAATTCTAGACATTAAAAGTTTTTATGACGCCTTAAAGGCAAAGTGGGTTCAAAGATATCTAGACCCTAACAACATAGGCAAATGGAAATTGTTTCTTGATTTTTTCTTAGGAAACCGCGTTACAACAGCACTTTTCTCCGGTAACCTTGATCCAAAGGATGTTGCCTCTCTAGAAATTGAGGATCCCTTTACTAAGGAACTTATTGAGGTTTGGTGCCGTCTCAATCTCAGCCGCAGCCCACCATCTCTCTCACACATGCCAATATGGTACAATTCTCTTGTACGTAGAGAGGGTAAGCCGCTTTTTTATAAAAATTGGTATTTGGCAGGAATTAAAAAAGTAAGCAATCTCCTTGACGAGTCTTCTTCAAAGGTTTTGACTTTCGAATCTTTCAGAGAGAAATATTCTCTGAAAGCCAACTTTCTGCAATACCGCAGCGTTGTGACAGCAGTTTTAGGCGTGAAGCACAACTCTGACTGTTCTCAAATGTTAAATACTGAATCACTACTGGGGTCAAAGGATTTTTGCAAATTAGCCTACACAATACTCATTGAACGACATGCATCCCTGCCGCAAAGAAGTCAGAGTAAATGGAAATCTGATTGCCAAGCACATGGTGCTGAAATGATTGACTGGAGTAAGTCGTACAGTCTGCCTTTTCTATGTACTCGCGAATCCAAACTGCAAATTTTCCAGTTTAAACTATTCCATCGACGAATTTCCACAAACAGATATCTTTTCAAAATTGGGCTGATATCAAGCGAGCTGTGTTCTTTCTGTGAAAGTTCAACGGAAACCCTCCTACATCTCTTTTGGGAATGTCCTCGAGTCAAAATCTTCTGGAACGAAGTTAAAGACTGGTTGGGTACCTTCTCCTGTTTTTCGACAAAATGTTTCACCCTCCAGTCATGTTTGGGATTTGTGGAAGACGCTTCCGATCTCCTCTTCCACCACGCCCTTTTAATAAGCAGATATCACATTTTTTGGGCAAAATCAATGCACCACTGCCCCTCACGTGAACTTCTTGTCAAGAACATTTTCACCTGCTTGGAAGTAGAACGACACTTTTCAATTAAACATGGGATTTTAGCAAAATTTAACAAAAAATGGGGAGCTCTCCTCACTGAACAAGAACACTAGCTTCTCTTTAGTTTGGACGATTTTTTATTTTCTATTTTAGTCGTCTCCCTTTGCGCCTGGATGTGGAGAGAACAGCGAAATTTCTACTATCTTTTTTTCTTATATTAGCAGCCATCTAGTTTGTTCTTACCGCTCTCAAAACAAATAATATGAAAAAAAAAACAAAGAAACAAATTAAACATCTTCTTTCGTTAACACTTTCCACAACTAAATTAATTAAATAAAAATAACGTATGCTGTAAGAATGAAACATAATGTTTATTTTAAATAGGTGATTATCTCTATTATTTTTTATTTATTTTTTTTTCCTGTAACTAAGTGTCAGGAAGTATTTAATTTTTTCCTTGTAATAGTAGCGTCAGTGTAAGTATATGTAAATGAGTGTGTAAATATAGTACTTATGTGTAAGTAAAGTAAATGTGTGGAACTGTAAGTAAGGAAGAGTATGTAACAGTAAGTGTAAGTGTATGTAATAGCATTCAATAAAAAAAAAGTGTTAAAAAAAAACAGTAAATTCCTCGAAGGAAATCTTCATACATCATAAACCCTTTGATATGGTGTGCTTTATGCGGGCAGTTAAATTAAAAATACCCCACACTCCGGTAGGCCATTGTGTGAGCCGAAAACAATAAAACCATATTTACTATGTTTGTTTTTAACTCACCTTTTGAAATATGCCAATATCAAAGTGATATTGCTAACAAAACTAAGACAATTTTCCTGTTCTTAGCCCCTTAATAGCTTTCATTTGAGTGGTCTTGCCGGTTGCATCGATTCCACTGAATTTTTACCTCCGCAAAGAAAATTAATGACCCTGTAAGGCTTTTTGTCAAGTAAAATCTTCAAACATGACGTAAGACAGGTGTATCATAATAACTAAATTCAAAACAATAAAAGACAAATTTTCGTTGAACTTGTTTTAAGAAACTGTTCCTCTTCACTTAACAGAAGATATGACAAGCTTTTAATTAACAGTAACTGTGGCAGCTGCAGAAGAGTCGCGGTGATCTACAAGAACAGGTCAGTATAGAGACCGCGGTGGGTAGCTGTTGATTGAGGTAGCCATAAATGTGCAATGGTAGACCCTGTTACCAGTGTAATTGGAAGTTTTGAACAAACTTTCTCGTTCCAGTATGAATATGTTGGTTGTATATAACGCGTCAGAAAACAACGGTCGTTTAGAAAACTTTGCATGTGAACAACTTTTCCGTTTTTGATTCCTGTTATCCAGTAATAGGTGTTTGCTTTGGTTTTCTATTTACTAGCTGATAAATGGTCCCTAAGATAAGACCTCTGTGGTGAGCAGGCAAGTTGGAGCGTCACGTTGTGTCTCCTGGGCGCGCGCACACAAGAGGACGTGTTGCTGTGAAAGTTTGATTTGGTCCATAATTGATTTATTTTTCATTTTTTCGCAAAGAATAGCACACAGGAATACACTGATTTAACTTTGAGGGGGTCAGATCCTCGATGCTCGTTTCTCTAATTCATGGTCAATCAGTTTGTATCGATGGGACAATCCGCAGGGTACAGATTTGACCCCCGCAACTTGACGTTCTGACGAAAATGGGAAGTTTCCACAAAGGGATATGTCCTTAGAATATCATCTCTTAGTACAACGTATGTACAGTAGAACAATATCAGTAAAGGACCGCAAACGAAAATGCTGTAAGTGTACGTGGGATCTAGTAAAACAGACCTAATCAGCCAAAGAAATACTCAAATGACAAACATAGCAGAAAGGGTGATCTGACTACGTAGAAAGATTTGACTTTGCAAGACATCAACACGACTCTAATAGAACTTCAACACAGCAGAGTTGCAGCCGTAGACAGCTGTCTACGGCTGCAACTCTCCTGTGTTGAAGTTCTATTAGTGTCGAGTTGATGTCTTGCAAAGTCAAATCTTTCTACGTAGTCAGATCACCCTTTCTGCTATGTTTGCAGCGTATATGTTTATCAGCGGTTTTGACAAACAAACGAGGCAAGTGGATCATTTCTGCCTTGTATCGCACAGTATTAACCCACTAGCCTCGTTTGCGTATCTTTTTAACAAAAGGATAATTGACCGCAGGCTCAGCTGTAATAACAGCCATTTGGTCTGCAAGGAAACATAAGGTGCTCTTAACCAAGCAGAAGCACATGCATGTTATAATTAAGTCATATGAATGTTTGTGCGTTTTTCTGAGCTTGGGAGCGCCTACGTTTTTCTTTTCTGGTTCGAGCTCTTATCGGTTCCCTGCCTTTTTTGAATTGGTAGCGCTGCAATTTTAAAAGCAGGGATTTTTTGTTGTCCTTAGGTAACTGCTCTTTTAAAGTAAAATAAAAGTACAGTAAGCCCTCTTTTTGTTCCTGATTAATTTACAGGTCTTGAAAAGTAGATTCAGGAAAATCGTTGCTTCAACAGAGCATGATGAAAGCCAGTCCCCAATCATTCTTGTTCTCATAGCCTTGTTACCCAAGCGCTCCCTTTTCGCTTACGCGCTGTCATTTTTTGCTCGAAGTAGTGACGTCATCTGACGAAGACGCACTCGTACAAGCAACCTATTCCCAGGTCCTTACACGCAGTTTGCGCACGCCTGTAAAAGGAAAAGTAGACCTCGACACGAAACGGAGGTTTCCAGGGTTGAGGTGTGGGTGTTCTTATGAAGAAGGCTGTCCGTTGCGGTTAAACCTTGGCAAGCTTGCCATGTTAAACGTACTTGATCCTGTAGTTATTACTGGACCAGCATTTCCTGTGAACTGGGTGATGTTTCTATGAGGTTCAGCTCGGTTGCATCCTTTGCATAATTTTTCCTTTAAGAGACCTCGCACTCTCTTACTGGTGGTGAAGCACAACATAATGAAAAACCCTGAAACATTGAATAGATATCAGTTCTTTAGTCATCATCATCATCACATCCTTTATTTAAACACGGTAAAAATTTAAATCATAATGCTTGTGGGGTCGTGTAATTAATTAGGTATAATACTTTTAAACTACGATACTTCTACTAAGAATATTATTCGATAAGAAATTGAGCACAATGAATAAATGGCTAATAGCACTTAAAATCATGGCATTGTCTGGGACCTCGACTGTGCCCTAACCGATTCTGAGCACTTATAAGTTAATTTTGTAAGGCACAGATGTAACAACTAAGCTTGGTTCTATTTTAGTGTAAAAAGTGTCCTTTTGAGGTCTACTCGTGCACTGTGTTAGCAGACATATCTAGACTGCAACCGCGCATTACTTTAAACGATGTTTTGTTTGGTAAAGAAAGTGATTAGACGTACCTTGCATACTGTTTAGGACAGTCGCAGGATACTGCAGGAATGCAGCTTGTTGCCATTTGGCGATGAGTGTCAGAATCCAAGTCAGTCCCATGACTGTTGTCAGTTTGATGCAGATCAGAATTAGCGACACTTGGCAAGTGTTCGCTGCTGCTAGCCGGGCGCCCTGGGGACAAAAACAAAATACGTTTTTGTCCGTTTTTCATGAAGTTATGTAGTGCAAATTTTCCACAGGTCTAAGTAACACCATTCTATCTTAATATAACACGACTTACTTGCTGTAAGTGGCGAATGGCATGAATATTTCTCGTCAAGCAAATTACATTGAAGACCAAAGCGAGGCTCACAGGTGTCACCATGGCAACAGCTAGTGCTGTTTCTTCTGATATCCAGCAATAGAACAACTTTCCTGAGGTAGAAAACACACAAACTGTTGATTTTTTTTGTGGACAAAATCTGGCAAAAACACGTTTTATTCATAAAGAACAATTTCTAGTTCCTAACAACCCGTTCCCCAAAACAGTTTTTTGTACCCAGAGTGAATCACTTTAGTCTGGTTACTCCGCACCTTCGCGGGTGTCTTCCGGGAAAAAATTCGTATGCACGCCTTTTTAAAGGAAAACATGCCAAACCATATATTGTTGGAAAGTTTAATAAATGAAGATTTCGGTAAAAAATGTTAATTGCCGATTTCTTCAATTCCACAAAAGGAAATTGCAAACAACCGCAAAAATGACCTTGTGTTATTAAAATAGGGTATCAAATCCAAGCGCATTGGCAAAATAACTGGACAGTGGTAATCGCAAAGGATCAATCATCAAAAGTGTGTGAGCATTTTTCGATGTTCTGACTGTCTAGGAAATCCGCTGAATTTTGATGCCCTGTTAATTCATTTATCTCATTCAATGACACATAGTCATTTTTGCGGTCATCATTGCAATTTTCTTCTGCGGAATTAAAAAATTTGGCAATTCATATTTTTTTCCCGAAATCTACATTTATACACCTTATTCCAAAATGGTGGAAAATACATTATTCTTTTGTCTCCATGTTAATTGGCCCTTGTTGCCTCGTTTTAAGCCAAATATTCCTTTGAATTCTGCAGATGGGATCGAGGCAACAAGGTCCAATTAACAAATAGACAAAAGAGTAATGTATTTTCCGCCATTTTCGAATAAGGTGTATTACACTTTCCAACGATATCTAGTTTGCCGTGTTTTCCTTTAAAATGGCGCGCATACGAATTTTTTTTCCGGAGGACACGGGAGGACACCCACGAAGGTCCGGAGTAACCTTAAGTTAACAAAAATACGTCGCTCTGTTTTTCTAGACTGTTGTTTATTTGTATCCATGTTCGTTTCTGGCCATCACATCACTCTGTGTACAGGTTGTTACAAACCATATCCAAAGTGAAATGTTCCTGTGAAGTCCAACACAGCGCACAGAATCACAGCTACTGCAGGGACCCCCCAGCCAACAATACAGTACTTGATGAATGTCTTTCTGATGTCACATGCTTGTCTTCTTGTGTCACGAACTGTGCAGCAAAAAAGCGAAATGCAAATGATTAATGATTGAACTTGATGAAAAAATGCTGGATTCTTTTCGTTCAAGGATCACCCCAAGAAGAAATGATATTGCCTCATGCAATTTCGATGCAGAGGACGTGGTTTCCATTCTATTGAGATACACCCATTTGAAGGTTTTTCCCACTTTAGGTGATTGGCCATGTAGCTTAAATATGTCAACACTGCGGGGAGAAGCATAAAAATGCCAAGTCTGAGAGTTGTATCTTGTAAAATCGCAAAGTTATAGTTTCACAAAATCGGGAAGATCGGGAACAAACTTCGCTCCCCCGCCCCCCTTTCCCACCATACAAACGAATGCAAAATTTCCCGAATTTGTAGAGCCATAGTCTCCCTATCTTACACAATTCTCAGTCTTAGTTATTTTACTATTTTTGAGATACTCTTTCCAGCGGTGTCGATAGATTTTAGATACGTGACCAATATCTAGAGTTGAAAAAACTGTAAAAGGGTCTATTATTTTCTACAAGTTTCCTCTACTGAGTATCTTAACTCTGATGTCAGGACCCAGGCTTTCTCTTTGAAACAGTTATGAAGTTGGAGGGTTTTGCTTACCTTGTGCTTTAAAAGTACTTGCAGTATCAAACGCCATGACACTCATCCATAAAAATGCAGCAAGAACAAAGAAATGAAGACAAATGGCGACGAGCTTGCAGACAGCATCAACCTCTTTGGACTTAACAGCACACAGGAAAATTACTTGATAACACAGCAATGCCCATGATAAGCTAATGAGACATTTTCCTGGAAGATTGCGAAGTTCTTTGAAAGACAGGTAAACGGCGAGCAGAAAACACAGCGAGATGATTGAGAGTAGTGTTCCTGTAAATGTGATATAATTTTCAACAGTTGGAAATTCATGCTGCTGAAGCGTTTCATATTCTGGGCACAAAATGTAAATAATTTTTTCTTTGGGCTTCATCGCTTCCTTGACAGAAATGATCTGTTGTGGCGTAAGCACTTTAACGGCACCGCTTGTGTTTAAATTTATCTGCGTTGATTGGTTGATCAGTGAAGTGAGAAGCAAGCACGTTTTATCTCCATAAGTAATTGTACAGTTCTTCATAGCTGAACTGCAGTTTAACACTTGTGCTGTCAGATTGGAGCCTTGTGGGGAGGGTTGGGCTGTCTGTAGTTCTTCTTTCTCAGGGATCACATTTGAGGTCACATCAAAGAGGATTGACAGAGGAGGAAATACAGGCCCATTGGTGTCGCTATGTGTTCGTTCTTGTCTTCCCTCAGGATTACAAAGTGCACAATGAGGGTTTCTGTAAAAGTATTTTAAGTTCTTATTTTTAACTGAAAAGGCCATAGAATACGAGTAGCACAATTCTTTGATCGTAGACATCACTGGTAGCTGATTAGAGTCACATTGTAAATCATGTACCACACAAGACTTGTAACGGCGCTCAAGGCTTGGAAAGGATGAATATTTCCAAGAACACTTGTCCTTTTCTTCAACAAACGTCTTTACAGCTGCAATACCGTTTTGAGGAGGTTGTAAACTGTCTAAACATGTTACGTTAATGCCCCAAAAAGACAAGTTTCCGCCATTGTTGCATCTGGCACAAGCAATGCTTCTGTATGTGACGTTGTTGTTCCAATCAAACACTGGCAATTCCTGCTGCAGCGACATATTAAGCCGTTGAACGGTCTGGCAGTCGTTTGTCTTTTGAGTGTTGGACAAACTGCATGTAGATGTCATGATTACTCCGGACCATGAGACGTCATTGATGTCTCCACAAGTCAAATTTCCATCAACAGAATTTCCTGTCTCACCACATCTGTCAAAAAAAGTAAACTTTTTTATGCACAAACTGAACACAATAGTCTAGAATTAACATCCATGAAAAAAAGCACACTATTTGCAAAAATGGAAAAATATCATCCGGCAAATTGACATCCTCTTGGCAGCTCTATGCTTTTTATTGGTTCTCAGATGTTTGATCATTTCCAAAATTTGCAATTAATTCCATGCACTACTGACATGCAGTAATGGATGTTTAGTTATCTTTTACAGATGCTGCACAAAGGTTGTTTCGTTCAGAGATGAAAGAACGTATTGCTTCCCCTTCAGTTCATGGGCTACCATGGTAGTTAAATTGATGTATGTTTCATTCGCGCTATTAATTTTCTTTTGGGTTGAATTTCATACACGGAACAATAAACAAGAATTATTTACTTTTAGCCCCTTATTATACAGCTTCCCGTTTAGAGAGACCACGGTTTGCTAACATAAGCTAGTTTTATGGAAAATTTCTATGGCTACAGTAGAAATAGACAATACAATAGACTTTACTCAAGTCTTACCGCATATAGAAGTCCAAGCAACAGTCACCCCATGCTTTACAACCCATGTCACAGTAACAACACTTAGGATCGCTTCTTTCTTCCATGAAACATCTGCCTTCACACGACTGGGCTGAAGATTGATTCTCATAAAATACTGCATCAAGAAATCTACCTTCTTGTGGGACATAGATTTTATGCTGACGGAGTAGTTGAAGAAGTTTTTTCAAACTAATAATTTCTCCCTTAAACTTCACAACAAAGTCTTGTTCGTCTGAATCTAAATCAGGGTGGAAAAAATGAATTAAGCTACCACTTTCTACACTAACATAATGTTAATCAAAAATTCGTTTAGGCAAAAGAAATTAACTACAACATCCATGTCTTCTAGAGCAATGAATTACTGATTCAAGTAAAAGACATCAACACACCAACTGGTAGTAAAATTGTATCAGAGTCGTTTTTTCTAGAAGTTTCAGTGCAGTTGTTTTGCAGACACAGATTCTCCTCAGCTTTTGATGACCCAGTTAAGCTGAAAACTACAGCTGCCGTAAGGCATATTGACACCAGAGTTGAATCTGTTGCCAGTTTTGCTTTAAGGAACTTGTACATAGTTTGCACGAGCATATTATTCGTTGTAACATATATTACTGTTTTAACTTATTTTGCCTTTCGTCTTAAGCTTCCTCAGGTCAGTAATTCAAACTGGCTTTGAAGAAATATAAAACACCTTTTATAATTATGATTCAAGGTAGTGCTAATTAAACTAAGTTTAATTTCATTTCTCATTGTTTGTTATCACAAATGGTCTTTTTGTGTCACCATAGCAATGAAAAAATATTGCAATTTGGCTTTGGTGATTTCCTTTTTTAAAATCAACAACTGAATCAACAACATCATCCATGGTAAAAAAAAAATGGCGGATCGTGCGCACTTCAATAGCTCAGTGGTAGAGCATCCGGACTCGTAATCGAAAGGTCATAGGTACGACTCCTGTTGGGAGAACTCGTTTTGTTTTTCTGAGTATGCCTGAGTCACTCACTGAGAAATACGTCGTGTTCAATAAGCCATGGTAAACAAAGGCGCCCTTTAATTCTGAGAATTAATGTATTTTTAATTAAAGTTAAAAGTGCATACGGGTTAAAATAACGTAAAATAACCTAATAAACTTGCCGCCACATTTTATCGTAAAACCGGAGCAGTCAAATATTCTCAATATTAAAGGCTTAGTACTACAATAACTGTATATATTTCCAAAACAAAAACAAAACATTGGATGATCACAAATCTGCATCTTTTAAAAAAAGACCTTTATTCTATTATTTCTACAGTGGTTCATATCTGTAGACTTCATTCTAATAACGTTGCGATATAAAAATGAAAAAAGGAAAAATGAAGAAAAAGAAACAAAAAAGAAATTAATGCGATTCTACAGTTTCGAATTCTAATATTCTAAAAGTGCACAATCACGTACTATGGTATAATGATATCAGCTGAGTCAGATACAAGCCAATTTGGCCACCGCAGCAGAGACTCAGTCGCTTACGACTCGAGCGCATAAGCCTTTTATCAGAGCGAATCCCTGAATTTAATTTGCATGTCCTTTACATTACAAGATTATCGCATTTCGGTGGATGACACATGACTGGTTTTTTAAAATTGCATTTTATTGACATCAAAATTTACATTACTAATTACACCTACAGTAAGAACTAATTTATAAATTTACATCTACAGTGGTACATAACTCATAAGTAATATATAAACCACGAGAAAGAGTGTTACATCAGGATATCCAAACACCGAGAAGAAGTTTGAAAAAGTGATGGATACCTGATGAAACACTCTTTCGAGTTTTTAATATGGCTCAAAGCATTCGTACTTCTTTGAGAAATTCAAAGCAAAAGTTCGCAAAATTTTATGCCAATCAAGATTCGGTATCCAAACCAAAGTCACGGTAGTGATTTCCGTTGTTTTCTCTTTACGAATTATTTATGAGTTTGAGTATAACAGGTAATATGTTTCAAGAAGTTTCAAGTGTCAGTGATCGTAAAGTACCTTGTCAGAGCTGCGTCCAAGGGCGGTTTGCTGCTTAGTCTCAGCTGTTTTTCAAACTCATTATTTGTTTTCCAGTTTTCTTTTTATTGTAGGTGTGATGTGTTGGGGCATAACTATGGTTGGGGCGGGGCTGGTCCAACACTGCAGACAGCAGCCCTTTCTTCAGCAGTATAGTGCAGTGAGAAGCAGTTAGTGAGCCTGTGTTGTTATGCTTGTTGTGGTTTTGAAGCCAGTGCGGTTCCATGTGAATATTCTTGAGAGTGCTGTGTTGCGTGATTAACCGTCGCCATGGTTGTCATCCTAAATGTATTTGATCCTTTGGTGCTTTTATAATCAGCATTTCCTGGGCACCTGAGTGTCTGTATAGGGTTTAGCCCGATTGCAACGTTTGCGAAATGTTTCCCTAAGGAGACCTCTCACTCTCTTACTGGTGATGAAACACAACATGATGAAAAACCCTATGAAACATCACAAAGACATCAGTTCGTTACCTTTAACCTGAGTCTACGACAAACTTTTAGCATTAAAATATGAACTTATTGTATCTCACAATGGTAATTATTTACGTGCTTGAGGACGTTATTATGCTTATCTTGAACTGATGTAGGACCGAACTAATTCTCAGTGTGCATTCGTTATCTTTAATTACATGAAAAAAATCACATGGTCAAGAGAAAGAACATGGCAACTAAGCTTGGATTTCACGCTGATTTTTAATGCCATCTTCTAAACAAATTAGACTTATTTTGTAGTCCTACAATTTTTGAGCTCAAAAAACGCTGAATGCACCGCCATTACTACTATATTTTTTAGACAACAAGTGGAAGGATACTCCAGGAATTGTTGCCATTTGGCGATGAGTGTCAGAACCCAAGTCAGTCCCATGACTGTTGTCAGTTTGATGCAGATCAGAAGAAGAGGCACTCGGCGAGAGTTGGTTACTACCGGACCGGCACCCTGCATAGAAAACAAAAGACGGTTTGCTCTTTTTATGAACGTGGAAAAGGAGATTGTAAAGTTGTTTCGGATGTGAGGGACTAAAATGAGTGGATGGTGGTTAGGTTATAAGATACAACTGACAAACAAAAAATCTAAGAAAAACAACAAATGTTGCTTCATCATTTATTTCTTCATGGGTGAAGTCAAATAACTCTACGTAAACTTCTTAAGAGGACTTACTTGCGGATGGTGTAAATGGTTTTCGTCAAGCACACGACGTTAAAGGTCAACGAGAGGCTCAGCTATCGCTGTCTTGTCTGATATCCAGCTATAGAAAAATTTCCTGAAAGGAAAAATTAGAACAAGTGACAAGTATTTTTGCAGCTGAAATCCAGGAATCGATATTTGAAAGGATTATTCAATCAACGTTCACATCAACCTGTTTTCCAAACAAAACACTTTATTTTAGTATCATCATCAAAACTGCAATGTTCACCAGATGAATGCAATTTTTGCAATTTAAATTTATAAAACTGAAGTTGAAAGCAACAAAAATGCTTTGCTCCTTTATTCGCATGCATGTTTGTTACTGAGTACCAAGATTTAATTTACAAACCGTCTCCAAAATGAAATGTTCCAGTGAAGTCCAACACAGCGCACAAAATCACAGCTACTGGAGGGAAAACTGCTTGCTTTCTTGTGTCACGTACTGTGCAGTAAGGAAAAATATACAAAAATAACAAAGGTTGTTATATTTTTATTATTCCACTCGATTAAGAAGTGTCGGATTCTATTGTCTAATGTTAGGACCAAGAATTTGTATTTGAAGTCGGAAGATTTTCTTACCGGCTTGGAGTTTAAATGTGTTTGCAGTGTCAAACGTCACGACACTCATCCATGAATAAGCAGCGAGAACAAAGAAATGAAGACAAGTGGCGACCAGCTTGCACACAGCGTCAACCTCTTTGGATTTTTCAGAGCAAAGGAAAATTAGTTGATAACATAGCAACGCCCATGAGGGGCTAATGAGACATTTTCCAAGCAGATTGCGAAGTTCTTTGTAAGACAGGTAAACGACAAGCAGAAAACACAGCGAGACAATCGACACTAGTGTTCCTGCGCATTGTAATGCAACCGAGAGTCTCAGAAAATTCATGCTGTTTATACTTTTTGTTTTCTGGACACAGGATGAAAACAGTATTTCCTTTTGGCTCCATCGCATCTTCGTTAGGTGGGATCTGTTGTGGCGTAAACACATTCACATTGATATTATTCAAGTCTATTAATTTGAGTTGACTGGTTCATCAGTGAACTGAGAAACATGCAGGATTTACCTCCATAAGTGACTCTACAGTTGCTCTTAGCTGAGCTGCAGTTTAACAAATGGGATGTCAAATTGAAGCCTTGAATGGGAGGCTGGGTTGTCTGTGGTTCTTTTTCAGGTGTAAAGTTTGAGCTCACATGAAAGAGGATTGACAAAGGAGGTGGTGGTTTACCATTTTCTCCATTACTTATTTTGTCTTCCCTCGGGATTACAAAGAGCGCAGTGAGGATTTCGGTAGTAGTATGTTAAGGCATCCCCTTTAACTGTAAGCAACATAGAATATGAATAGCACAACTCTTTGATTACAGCCATCCCTGGTAACTTTTCGGAGACACATTGTGAATCGTGTATCACACAAGACTTGTGTCAGTGCTTGAAGTTTTGAAATGGTGCATATTTCCAGGAACACTCATCCCTTTCTTCAACAAACTTCTTTACAGCTGCAATATTCAAGCACGTTACTTCGAGACCCCAAAGCGACAGATTTCCGCCTTTGTTGCACCTAGCACAAGCAATGCTTCTGTATGTTAGGTTGTTGTTCCCATGAAATTTGGTAACTCTTGCTGCAGCGTCATATTCAGTGGTTGAACGGTTTGGCAGTCATTTTGGTTATTCGACAAACTGCAAGTGGATGGCATGATTACTCCAGACCATGTGAAATCACCGATGTCTCCACAAGTCATATTTTTATCAACAGAACTTCCAGTCTCACCACATCTGTAAAAATAATTGCATTCTGCTTACACCAGTGGAAAACCATAGTAACAATTGACATTTTCTTGGTATCTCTACGTTTCAGATTAGTTAAAGTATTTAACATGCTACTGACGAGATGAAATTGTTTCTTTCATTACTCAGTCTTTGTTTCACTCCGTGATAAACACCTTCATCTACGCGCCGAGTTGGTTATATTCAGCTGATATACCGGCAATATGCGCACCCCTGGGGGACTCCCATGTAACGGGACGGGTTGATCGTTAGGGGTTGAAATTTGTGGTTTGGTACCCCTTAGGGTACTAAAATCCGAAATTTCCACCGTCAGAGTTATGGTGGTAGTTTTAAGCCCAAAAAATATGGAAGAAAGAAATTGTCAGTCAAACGAGTTGGTACCTCTTCAGGGTAAAAATATATGCGAGTCACACCAGAAAACAGAATTCTAGTACCTCTTACGGGTCATTTTCAAAATTTACGACGATCTCACCCCCGACAATGTTGTATGAGATTCCCCACCCCCTCCCCCGTGCACGTGCGAGCGGAATAATTGTGATTTTTCTTGGTACCATAATTTTACTAACCTGTATAAATCATTTGAACATTAGATTCTCATTCACCTAATTGTTTCCTTGTTGGGTTGAATTTTCTTAACAACAATAAATCAAAGAGTTGCCTATAGTTTTAATTTTACAGCCCGTTTAATTGGTAAATTTTTATCTGTACAATTTTTCCTTAAACGCAGGAACAATAAAGAAGATAAATTATCTACCCCACAAGCCAAAAGCGAAAGTGTTTTAATAAAAGATATTAGATTATTACATATTTGTGGTGTAATTTTATTAAAAGAAATGGTATAAGTAGGACAGCTTTTCATAGAAAACCAAAGGCATGTTTTAACAATTTTGTGGCTATTTAATATTACCTCGGATTTTACTGTTTTTTTCTTTCGTTCGAATCTTATCGCACATACAAGTCCAGACAACAGTCACCCCACGCTTTACAACCCATGTCACAGTAACACCACTTAGGATCGCTTTTTTCTTCCAAGAAACATCTGCCATCACATGACTGAGCTGAAGATTGCTTCTCATGAAATAATGCATCAAGAAATCGACGTTCTTCTGGCACAGAGGTGTTATGCCGATGGAGTATCTGAAGAAGTTTTTTCAAACTAATAATTTCTCCCTTTAACTTCACAACAAAGCCTCTGTCGGTTGAATCTAAAATTAAGAAGGGAAAAATTAAATTAAGCTACAATTTTCCAAACTAACAAACCATTAATAAGGAAAAGCTTTCTTAAGTCTCCTAGATGTGTTAAACAAACACAACATCTAAAGTTCAAGTAAAAGCTAAAGGTCCGGTGACACAAAAACAAAATACCACCTGGAACTAGGAATTTTTCAGAGTTATTTTTTTCCAGTGGAGATTTTAGTATCGTTGTTTTGGCGCAGATTTTCTTGAGTGTTTGGTGACTCCGTTAAGCTATAAACTGTCGCTGCCACAACGCAAATTAACATCAGATATAAAACCCTGGTTTTCATTTTTCCTTTAAGGAACTTGCACGTAAATGCAAAATGTCTGTAATCAGTAGCTATCTATAACTTTTGTATTGGCTTATTTGAACTCCGGCTCTAAGGTTACTGGTTATAATGACTTCGTAGGAACGAAATACACCTTTTAATATCAGCATGATTCACAACAGTTCTGATTAAACTAAGCTTTACTTAACTGTTTATTGTTTTCATCACAAAACCAGGCGGAAATAAGAACTGGGAGTGCCGAGTTTAATTTGGCTTAGGGGATCTCCTTTTGAAATCCAACAACACCATTCATGGTAGATAAAATGCTTCCGTTATTTAACTTTAAAGCATATATTCAAAAACAATTTCCTCTTCAATTCAAGAAGTTTAATTCAGTCGCTCAATGGTTAAATTAGAATAAAATTGAATAGGTACCGAATTATCTATAGTAAAGCTTTCTTATATTAAAAATGTAATTACTGCTAAATAAAACATTTTTTTTCAACAGAAAAAAATGGAAAAAATTCGTTGCCGTTGTTATATTATTTGAGCAACTAGGGTGCGTTGGATCGGCGCTGTTACGAAATAAGAATAGAGGATCATTCCTAGTGGCACGTCTAATCCTCTACATTTTTTGAGAATGACATTTTATTCTCTTAACTATAGAACTTCAAATATGGACACATGAATAGTAACTGTTAATGTATTTTCAGAAGTCAGTCAGTGTTCATATAAGAGTTGCCTGTCCACGGTGCCCAAAGGAGCTTGGGTATTTCCCTTCTTGGCCTCAGAGCTTTTCTCTATTGCGCATGATCGCAGCTAAGCTCGCAGGCTCTGGGTTGAGATTAGGATATTCGTATTCGTACAATCAGGATCCCCTACTGCGTAGCCCCAGCTGTTCTTGGACTTTCTTTGCAGTCTGTTTTTCCGTGAACTTGTGAGCGGGGCTGGTACAATACTGGTAGGGACGGCGCTTTCCTCAACGATGCAGTGCAAAAGCAAGAATTTAATGAACTTGAAATGTCTTTTTTGAAGCCAGCGTGAATAATCTCATGAAGTCCACTGTCCCCAGTGGTTGTCTTTTGACTTTGTTGTCATGCTTATCGTATTTGACTCTGTAGTTATTTTTGGGTCAGCCTTAACTGCGCATTGGGCGATATTTGTTTGTGATTCAACTCGATTGCATCTTTTGCACATTTTTTCCTTGAAGAGTCCTCTCATTCTCCTTGTAGTGGTGAAGCACAACGTAATAAAAAACCCTGTGAAACAAGAACTATCATTAATATCATAAAATAATTCAATCAAAACTGCACAGACTCGACTAAGCTGCGACCTCGAGCAATTGTAACATTCTGCCAGCTGATGTAGACTTTCTTGACTTGGAATGGCATGGAGAGGGAGCGAAAAGGAAGGACGAGGGGAGAGGTATGGCTTATATTGACAATTTAAACCCTGTTCCACTATATGAACCACGCTCGAACCACCATCCCCTATTCTCCTTTTATTTTTGATTGGGGTTTTTATATAATAATTTTGGAAGAATCTTTTCCTTATGAATTAATCAGAATTTTGTGATATATCTGGCACCATAGTCTACAAGGATAAATCATTTGCAGTGAAAAGCATTATTGGTAAAAACCATAAATAGCAACGTGGAGCAAAATCTTCTATTTGGCAACTGAACAAGTAATCAAACTGGTACCTTGCATGCTGTTTAAGACAGTGGAAGGATACTGCAGGAATGCAGCGTGTTGCCAGTTGGCGATGAGTGTCAGAATCCAAGTCAGTCCCATGACTTTTGTCAGTTTGATGCAGATCAGGAGTAACGGCACACGGGAAGTGTTGGTTGCTGCCAGTCCGGCGCCCTGGGGACAAAATGAAGCGGTTTGATATTTTCTCACTAAATATACTCGCTGAACCAATTGCAACAACTCAGAACTATGAGCATGACATGAGCAAGAAGGTGACGTAATAAAATTCAGTTTACGATTGTTATTAAAAAGGTGATCATTTGCGATTCTGTTAACCTAACACCAGGCGCTTCGTTTCTTTTTCAAGCGATCAAGATAAGCAAGGAGAAGAGCCTGATCGTAATTAGTACGAACTTAAGTGCAGTAACATACTTGCTGTAAGTGATGAATGGCATAAATGTTTTTCGCCAAGCAATTCATGTTGAAGACCAAAGCGAGGCTCACAGGTGTTACCATGGTAACAGCTATTGCTGCTTTGTCTGAGATCCAGCAATAGTAAGAACTTCCTGAGATTTAAAAGATCTAAAAGATTAGTTTTAACTTTTATTGTTGGTTTTATAATTTATACATATCGATATTATAGCAATGACACCGGACACAAAATGCTAACGCTGGCTGTAACTACCGAAGATTAGGTTCGTCCTCACTAGTAGGTGATGATGACAATGAGGATGACGATGGCAATGATGATGATGATGATGACGATGGCAATGATGATGATGATGACGATGATGATGATGATGATGATGATGACGATGATGGTGATGATGATGGTGATGATGATGATGATGATGATAATGATGATGATGATGATGATTATGATGATGATGATGAATCAATCAATCAACCTTTTATTAATGTAAATGCGTGGGATAAGGTTCCCCTGTATTTCCGAGTCAGACTGACTCGTGTATAAAACGCATGATGATGATGATGATGATGATGATGATGATGACGATGATGGTGATGATGATTGCTACAGTGATCCCTTCATTTTGCAGAGTGTTTTATACAAACCATATCCAATTTGAAATGTCCCTGTAAAGTCCAACACAGCGCAAATAATCACAGCTACTGCAGGGAATCCCCAGCCGACAATACAGTACTTGATGAATGTCTTCCTGATGTCAGACGCTTGTCTTACTGTCAAGTAAAATTTAAAAACAAGTACAGTTACAGACTGTTAAAACATCAGAGGATGTCAATATTTCGCATACGTTATTTACAGCAAGTTATTTCACCTGAGCTCGTCCTTGCACTTTATAACCCTATCTGTACAAAATCGCTACACCTATCTTGTCTTCAGAATATCTTTAGAAGGGCATTTTTCCTAACTTATTATTACAACAATTTGGTTAAATTTTATTACACTTTGTCCCATTCCATAATTACAGGACTCCCTGAAATTAAACAATGTGCAAGGTGACTTTTTGGTTTTCTTTGTTGAAAATATTGTATGCAGGTTTCTTTGTTTTTGTTATGTTTGTTTTTTTTTTTTTGCTTCGAAAAACGACCCATGCAGCTCTTTTCAAGATGTTGCCATGTCTAGGTTGATGTACTCGGGTACAAGATATCCAGTGAACTATCAAAAACCCAATTTTTTCAAGACGTTTTCGCCTTAAAAAGTTGTTGCAAGTAAGTTGAAGTAGAATAGTTTAACTTACCTTGAACTTTAAAAGTGCTTGATGTATCAAACGCCATGATGCTCATCCACGAAAAAGCAGCAAGGACAAAGAAATGGAGACAAACAGCGACAACCTTACAGGCGGCATAAACTTCGTTGGATTTTTCAGCGAAAAGGAAAAATATTTGATAACACAACAAAGCCCATGATAGGCTAATGAGACATTTTCCAGGCAGATTGCGAAGTTCTTTGAAAGACAGGTAAACGCTGAGCAGAAAGCACAGCGAGATAATCGAAAGCAGTGTTCCCGTGAATGTGATCAAAATAAGAATCCCGGGAAATTCATACTGTTGATACTTTTCATGTTCTGGACACAGAATGAAAACAATGCCTCCTCCTGGCTTTATTGCATCATTGTCGAGTAAGATCTGTTTTGTTGTCTGCACTTTTACACGGCTTATGTTCATCTGCGTTGTTTGGTTCATCTGTGAAGTGAGAAGCCAGCACGTTTTACCCTCGTAAGAGACTGTACTACAGTTCTTCATAGCTGAACTGCAGTTTAACACTTGTGATGTCAGATTGAAGCCGTGTGTGGTAGGTGGGGCTGTTTGTGGTTCTCTTTTCTGTAAAATAGGCGAACTCATATCAAAGAGTATTGACAAAGGTGGTACTGTACCTTCTTTCAATCCAACTTGCTGTCTTCCTTTAGGATTACAAAGAGCACAGTGAGGGTTTCTGTAGAAGTTCCCTTCAACTTGAAAGGCCATAGAATAAGACGAGCACAACTCACTGGTTACAGCCATCACCGGTAGCTGATTAGAGGCACATTGTGAGTCGTGTGTTACACAAGACTTCTGACGGTGCCTGAGATTTGGAAATGGCACATATGCCCATTTACAGTACTTGTCGTTTTCTTCAACAAACGTTTTCACAGCTATATTGTCTTGTTGCGGGGGTTCTAAACTGCCTGGGCATGTTACCTTGAGACCCCAAAACGACAGGTTTCTTCCGTTGTTGCATTTGGCACAAGCAATACTTCTGTATGTGACATTGTTGTTCCATTCAAAGACTGGCAATTCTTGCTGTAGCGTCATATTCAGTTGTTCAATGGTTTGGCAGTCGTTTGTATTGTGATTTTTTAGTAAACTGCAGGCAGATTTCATGATTACACCGGACCATGACCAATCACTGATGACTCCACATGTCATACCGCCAAGTGATGCGTCGTCAATAACAATGTGATTTTTACCACATCTGTCGGGAAACCAAGTGCACAACTTAATGAATGAAAGCAATTTAAGTCAAGAAGTTGCGACAAATAAAGGCTTGGGTGGGATTAGAACCCATAACCGTGCCAATACTGGTGCAAACCTCTATCAACTAAGCTATTGAGCCAACTTGGGGCCCATCAAGAAGTGAGTTCATAACTCACACATTGACCAGCGACGTTTTTGCGGTATTTAACTCGTTTCAACATCCCTTGCCTACAATGTCGATAAATGCATGGTCTAAGCTATGGATCCCATAACTGTTGAACACAGCCAGTATTCTAGAAAAAAGGACCGATAAACCATATGATTTAAATTCTAAAATTTTAACGTGCCAAAACAATTCAGGATAGGGACTAGTTTGATATAGACAGGCTTGGCTTTGCGTTTAATTTCAAAGCAGTGGCCAGAATTCTTTTGCCCCTTTAAAAGTAATCTTTAAAATATATCTGTAGTGGCCATTAGACTAATCTAAGATTTGTGGTCTTACTCTTAGCCCGATTCTTTTCAGTCCAGTTTAAAAAACGCCTCGTATTTTATGTAATTTCTCTGCTTTAATAATTCTGTTCTATGCTGCATGATAAATAAAAATCAATTAAAGAGTTATTTTCTGAGGAATGTGACCCACGGTAGCTAGATACTTACTTCAATTGAAAATCCAAGCAACAGTCACCCCACGTTTTACAATCCATGTCACAGTAACACCACTTAGGAGGATAGCGGCGTCTTTCTTCCAAGAAACATCTGCCCCTACTCGACTGAGCTGAAGATTGCTTCTGGTAAAATACTTCATCAAGAAAAGCTTTCTCATTCATTGGTACGGTGACATTATGGTGACGGAGAAGTTGAAGTAGTTTTATCAGACTAATAACTTCACCTTTATACTTCACAACAAAATCTTGGTCGGCTGAATCTAAATCAGGATAAGAATCAATTAATTAATATTACCACTTTCTATTATAACATTTAAATTAATCAAGATTATATTCTTCGAGCAAATGATTAGAACTAACTCTAGCGAAAGAAACATGAAACGTTTCTAAAGCAATGAAACGAGTGACACTAGATGATACAGGCATCATTGAAAACACCAACCTACCCACTGGCAATGGAAATTCATCAGAATCGTTCTTCCCAGTTAAGGCTTCAGTAGTGCTGTTGTAATGTAGCAAATTCTCTTGAGATTTTGATGGCCCCGTATGGGAGAAAACCACAATTGCCACAGCAAAAGTTAAGATAAGATTTGAAAGGCTGCTTCTCATTTTCTCGCAACAGTAAGTTTTTCTCGAAGGAAATCTTCATTGGTTTCTTTCGCGAATCAGGAGCTAAGTTATTACTTAATGGTCATCTCTGGTCATACATCCTCAAATGTCGATCTCTCGTGCTTTGTCTGTGCTATTTTAAGGACCTTTCACTCTAATTAATACGCCAAAAAAAAAAAACATTTATTATGTTTGTTTTTAACGGACTTTTTGAAAAATGCGGACATTAAAGTCATAGTGCTAATTAAACTAAGACAATTTTCCTGTTCTTAGCTACTGAATAGCTTTCACTTGAGTGCCCTTGTTTCACTGACTTTTAGTCCCTACAAAGAACATTAATAACCCTGGAAGGCTTTGAGCCAATTAAAATCTACAGAAATGACACAAGACAGGTGTATCATAATAATTAAATTCACAACAATAAAAGACATGAATCTTCATTGAACTTGTTTTAAAAACTGTTATTCTTCACTTTACAGGAGATACGACAAGCTTTTAATTGATAATAATTTTGGCGGCTGCAGAAGAGTCGCGATGGTCTATAAGACTAGGTGAGTATAGAGACCGCGGTGGGTAACTGTTAATTGCGGTAAATATAAATGTGCAATGGTAGTCGCTGTTGCCAGTGTAATTGGAAGTTTTGAACAGACTCTCTTGTTCCAGCATGAACACATTGGTCGTATATAACTCGTCAGAAAATCGGTAATCGGTAAATCAAATTTAACGTCATAGTGTAGGGAGTAGTCGCCTAATCTCCCGAACCAGGGGCTCATGTGCAAACTGATTTGACGTCCAGGTCGAATTGGAATTTGGAAATGTTGGTTTTTGTGGAGGGAGGAAAACCGGAGTACCCGGAGAAAACCCTCGGAGCAAGGACGAGAACCAACTACAAACACAACCCAGGTATGACACGTATGACACTGGCACCGAGTATCAAACCCGGGCCACATTGGTGGAAAACGAGCGCTCTCACCACTGCGCCATCCCTGCTCCCCCTAAAAGAAAACAACGGTCGTATAGAAAACTTTGCATGTGGAAAAACTTTTCCGTTTTTGATTCCTGTTATCCAGTAGTAGATGTTTGCTTCGGTTTTGTATTTACTAGCTGATAAATGGTCCCTAGGACAAGACCTCTGTGGTTAGCAGGCAAGTTGGAGCGTCACCTTGCAAGGCTCTGTGTCCCTGGAACATGTCTCTCCTGGGCCGCGCGCGCACAAGGGGACGTTTTGCTGGGAAAGTTTGATTTTGGTCCTTAACTGATTTATTTTTCATCTGTTCGCAAAGAATAGCACACAAGAATGCACTGATTAAACTTTAAGGGGGTAAATTCCTCGATACTCGTTTCTGTAATTCAAATCAGTTTGTATCGAGGGGACAATCCGCAGGGTACAAATTTGCCCCCGCGACTTGACGTTGTGGCGAAAACGGGAAGTTCATACAAAGGGATATGTCCTTAGAATGTTATCTCTGAGTGCAACGTATGTGACTAATTAGAGCTACAAGGAAACATGAGTTGCTGTTAACCAACCAGAAACACTTGTTAAGCCATAGGAATGTGCGTTTTTCCGAGATTGGGAGCGCCTCCTTTTTTTCTTTTTTGGTTCGAGCTCTTATCAGTTTCCCGCCTTTTTTGAATTGGTAGTGCTGCATTATAATTAAGTGCAATGTTAACGGGAGGGACTTATAGAACTGCTCTCTTAAACTAAAATAAAAAAGTACAGGGCCCGGTTGTTGGAAAGCCGGTTAAAGCTAACATGGGATTAAAATTTAAATTCCTGTTTCGCTTATGCGTCAGTCAATTCCAGCAGTGCCCATCCCCCTCGGGCTTTAGTGGGGCATTATTCCTCACTGTCCTTCCCGGGGGCTGGGCATTAATCTACCCCGGGGCATTTGACGGTCTCGCGATTTTCAAGTCGCAGCACTGTCACTTCCGTTCAATAATAAGTTTATCGGTCAAGGGCGATAAATTTGTGATTAACTCTGTCTAAGAAGGACAAAATGAGACGGTAGAAACACAAAACGAATGGTCATTGGAGCAATACAGAGAAATAAGACTCATTTGAGACTTAGTTTGGCCTGATTTAGCTTTGATCAGAATGAAGGTAAGCCCCAAAAACTAAGAAATCAACTTATTTTTTGGCCTGTACTGCGGGGCATTTGAACAGCTTGTTTGTCCCCGCCGTGGGGCATTTGCCCGCTTATCTTCCAAAAATCCTAATGCCCGGGGGGGGGAATGGGCACTGCTGGAAATGATTGATGCATTATTTCAAAAGAGATTTCACAGCAAATTCCAAGTGTCCTTTTGAAAGCAACCAAAATCAAAGTGTAGAGCAAAAAAATATTTACAGGAATCTGTATCGTTTGGCTAAAAACAGAATTTAAAATGACGCTAATCCTGGGTTAATAATAATAATAATAATAATAATAATAATAAATATTTATACAGGGTAACCACTTCATTTATGCAACTGCTATCAGTTTGGGCCCTGTGAAATAATAAATGAATTAATAAGAACATAATAAGATATAAAAATGGAAAACTGACATAGATGTGGTAGATTCTAAAAACAGTAGGAAGTTAAAAAGGCTAAAAATTGTAAACATTATGAGTTAAAAATAAACGCACATTTATAATAAAAAGCACACTTAAAAATTTCAAGAAATTTCTAACTTAATTTTATCAATAAAAAGGTTCTTGCAGAATCTAGTATTATGGGAATGGATATCACAACGTCTAATGTTAAAATAACCCTTGAATAAATCGGGAACAAGTCCCTTAAGACAGTTTTTAACTAATTCTTAAATGTGTTCCTCTCGTCTTTCGGAGAGCGGTTTCCATCCCAGTCGTCCGATGATGGCATCGCTTGACAATTCCTGAGAGTTTTTTAGAACAATGCGAGTAGTAATGTCGGCCCCTTCAGGTATCAAAGGATGCCGCCGCCGCCGACCTGTCAATCAAATCAAAGGGTTCCGACCTGTCAATCAAACCCTAACCCTAGGTCACGTACACGTTTACGGCTCAATAACCCTAACTCATTTGCATAATAACCCTAAGCACGTACACGGAAAACTTGCATAATAACCCTTACCCCAAGCGCGTAAAGAACCCTAAGCACGTACACGTAAATAAGACTTAACCCTAACTTTGTTTTGTTTAGAAAAAAAGAAAAAAGAAAATAGGGCGCCCGGGATTCGAACCCGGAACTTCTGGGTTCCCACTTACGAAACGTACCAGAAGACCAACCACCCCAGGTGTTAAGAAGAGAGGGAAAAATAGAAGTAACAATCGAGAGGTTCGATTGTGGGAAGAGTATCCTCTTCCCTAAAAAGAAAAAAGAATAGCAGAACGGGGTTTTGATCCCCAGACCTCTGGGTTATGAGCCCAGTACGCTTCCACTGCGCCACTCTGCATGTTCTCATATAGAGTTTAAAAAATAGGGTTTATGGTAGAGTTGCGGGTGTAGCTCAAAGGCTTGGATCGTCCAGTGGTTAGGACGTTGCGTTGTGGCCGCAAAAACCCAGGTTCGAATCCTGGTCCTTGCAATCTTTTTTTATTTTTAAAAATCATGCGCAGACGTACTAGGTTCTCCCACAAGCAAGCGAATGCAAGGTCCATGTTAAATATAAGGGAATAGGTTTCTATACTATAAGCACGGCTGGTCATTCAGTGGGCGCGCTGGTAGCTCGAACAACTAGAACCTACAGGCTGGTTATTCATAACGTGGGCGATCTGGTAAGCTCGAATGTGCCGGCTGTCCGTTTTTTCAATCAAACACACTCCATGTAACTTTTAACTCGCTTTATTGTTATGAAAGAAAAAACATACAGTGCCTGATTGTCATAATTGAAAACTGGTCAGTTCTCTTTTGACTTCATCCAAGTTTTCTGGGGTACAAAAAGTGCGATGAAATAAATCGCGTAGTTCTGCTCGGCTTCCTTGGTTGATTTGTTTGGAACCAATGACGGCGCTACTTTGATGAAGCGTGGGTTTCTGGTTGGTGGGTACAAACTTGGTTTCTGCTGTTAACCATTGGCCTGATTGGTAAGTAGTGGCTACTTCAAACCAGGTTTGAGTCACCGTGTCAAACACGAACACTTCTTTGCCAAGATCCATGGCCATACGTACTGTCCATCCCGTCCCACCTTTGAGTTCTTTGCGATTCAGCTCCAAGGTGCCAAAAGCAAACACGGTGTGTGCTTTGCGTGCGATGTGATAATTACTTTGAAGCAAAGAGAGGGGATAGAAATGAGTCGGGATGGTCCGTGCCAAACTGTAAGCGGCTTTTTGAATGGCATCATCACCTTGTAGGAGTACTTCCACACCAACAGGTGAGGTAAATTGAGCGCGAGGGTGGTTGGGTGGGACCCACAGTTCGATTTGCATCCCATACTCCTTGGCCATTTCTTCGGCTAACATATTGGCACCCATGTCACCATTAGCATAAAGCACGTGACCACATCCTATCATCAGTTGCATGTTTTCGTCCCCAGTCATGATGACGTCTGGATACATGGATCTGAGGTAGGGAAAATGTAACCACTCTCTGATCCTAAGAGAGTGAGTAGTTGTTCTGGAGTAAGTCCTGCTTGTAAACCAATGTCAAACAGACGATGTTGTTGACACTGTTGATACGTGTAGCCGGCTTGTAGTCCTTTGAGAACACGACCTAACCAATAGGTTTGATAACAATCAAAATCTTCTACTTTGAGATCTTTATAGTAGTCCATAGGTGCCCCTGAGCGAGTGACTAACACTGGCACACCGTGGCTTTTTTTAAGGTAGAGGTCGGATCGAAATGCACCAATCAAAAACCTTTTTTTTTTTTTTTTTTTTTTTTTTTTTTTGTAATTTGTTTATTTTTTTCAACAACAGGTTACAATACATACAATAACTTACTTACATTACACGTTACAATACATTACTTATACTTACAACTTAACTACATGACTATTTACAATACACTACTGGAAGTATATAGCTTAGGATAACCTACAGTACACAACTTACGATTATATTACATTACTTCTTACATTACCCTACAAATTTACATTTTTCTTAAAATTATAAAACACAAAGACAGCGCAGTGCATACAGACATTATATATGTGTAACAACATACAGTTCAGTAAATTACCTTTAATTGATTAGATAGTTGTTCCAAAAAAGAAACAAGAAGTGCCGTGTGCTTGCCAGCTATTTTAAAAAGAGAGGAGGTAACCTAACAAATCTTTCCATTTGTCATAATGAAGGTTGATCTTGTTATTTTCTTTAGCAATTAAACGTTCAGAATCAAACACTGCTTTCAAAGTTTTTGTGAAACTGATTGCGCTGGGAAGAGAGTTGTTATGTTTACATCTGAAAATATGTTGTTTTCCTAATAGAATTAGATGATTCTTTAGGAATACATTTTCAACTGCGTCGGTGATCCCTAGGATCACTTCTCTTTCAATTAGCTCATAACCCCCCAATAGATGCTTAACTGATTGCCAAAAGTTTGCTACCAAAGGACAATGGAAAAAGAAGTGGGACATGTTTTCCTCAGAGGATTGGCAGAAAGAACAGAGAGGAGAATTGGACTTGCCAATTTTAAAAAGGAAATCATTTAATGGAAGTATTCTATTTAGTATCTTGTATTGAAATTCACGCGTTTTGGTGTCTATTGCGCATCTAAAAGCATTGCTATAAATTCTTTTCCAGTCAAGGGCTTGCTCTGTAGAAGCATATGAATCTTCGAATTTCTTTTTTGCCGACGGACTAATCGAAATCTTTGACACCAAAATATTGTAAATTTTTTTAGAAGACAATTCACTTAATAAAAGGGCATCATTGCTTGAGTACAAAAACACATCGTCCCATATATGGTTAATTTTAAGGAGCACCGATGGAGGATCGTTGGTCATCACCTTTTTCCATTCAGGCGGAAGGCAATCATAAAGACCATTCAAAAATAAGAAATCCACGGCATTTAGATTTTGCAAGGTGGTATGCGGCTTAATATATATCTCGTTAAAAAGGTCTCCTACTTTATGTAGCCTCAAGGAGAAAAGTTTGCGGTTAAAAACTGATTTCTGTCCAATGCAGATGAATTTGTTGTTCCATAAGATCTGGTTAACGATCTCATCCATTGAAGAGACAGGTGAGGCAGTTAATTTTGTCCAAGTTGCGAGACATTCCCTGTAGTAATCGGGGAGGTCCAATGGGAGCTTTGTGTACTCGAAGTTACAGTGGAAAAGTAAACTGCCCCCGACTTTGTGAAGATAATGGTCGAGAATAATTTTCCAGGAACAGGGTGAATCACCCAAATACTTTTTGATGCATACTATCCTTTGCGTGTCAATGAGAGACTCGATGTGCGGCATATTTAACCCACCGTTCTCGACACTGTTTATCAGAGCGAGCCGTTTAACTTTATCCTTGCCTTTCCACACAAAATTATACAGCACCTGATTGACCTCTTTAACAAAGGTTTTGTTTATTGAGACAAGGGAGAGGCGATAAAGAATTTTAGGAATGGCGAACGACTTGATTATTTGTATTTTCCCTAGCAGAGTGAGACCTCTCCAGTTCCAGCTGTTAATTGACTTTCTAATCGATTTAATGATAGTATGAAAATTTAACTTATCTGAGAGCGTCTGATCATAAGTAAAATGTATCCCTAGAATTTTGACTACCTTTTTTATTTCATCTATTTTTAGTTCTTCTGCAGAGATTTCAGGGGTTCCAAGCTTCATAACCTCAGTTTTTCCTCTATTAACGTTCAAACCAGAGTATTGACCAAACAACTCTAGCTTGGCCAACAGGCAGTGAAAAGATGCGCTATCCTTTAGAAAAACCGTGAGATCATCAGCGAAGATGATAAGCTTAATTTCGTGGCCATCAACGTTTATTCCCTTAATGCATTCGTCATTTCTAATATGAATCGCGAGTGTTTCTAGGACTAGAATAAACAGATAGGGCGAGAGAGGATCACCCTGACGCACGCCGCGTGAAAGTTTAAAAGGTTGTGTAATAAATCCATTATTCATCACACAGCTGGAAATATTTGAGTAAAATGCTGTAATCCAAGTAATAAAGGATGGACCAAAATTAAACTTCCTCAGGGCGTGTCTAAGAAAATTCCAATTCACTGAATCAAAGGCTTTTTCGAAGTCAATTGCTACCAGTAATGAGCCCATATTATTTGATGATGTTAGCTTGATAATATCGTCGATAGTTCGGACAGCGTCGAAAATAGTTCTTCCCTTAACATATGCGTTTTGACTATGATGTATGATTTCCGGCAGAACTTTTTCTAATCTTTTAGCTATAGCTTTCGTGCCAATTTTTACATCGACATTGATTAAAGAGATTGGTCTCCAGTTCTTTACTTGCCGTCTATCTTTATCTTTCTTCTCAATTAAGACGATAAGCGCTTGCTTTTGGGAGGAAGATAATTCACCGTGTTTGTACGCGCAGTTTAGACAATTAACTAGCAGGCTACCCATGAGCTTCCAGAAACATTTATAGAATTCTACAGTTAGTCCGTCGTTCCCTGGTGTCTTGTTGTTTTGAAAACTCGAAAGAGTATTAAAACACTCTGCAATAGTTAGCTCTCCTTCGCATAATTCTCGCATTGCTGGTGAAAGCTTAGGTATATTCCCAGAATTTAAGAAAGGACAATTTTCATAAGTTAGCTCTTCGGAGTTCTTCTCTTCATAGAGATCTGAATAAAATGAGTGTAATTCGTCCATTATGCATTTTGGGTCAACAGTAATATTACCATTCTTGCGTTCGAGTTTCCTTATAGTGCTTTTTGTCTTCTTATTATTTTGTAGATTAAGGAAATACTTATTATTTTTCTCACCTTTTTCATACCAAGTTGCCCGTGATCGTATTATTGCTCCTTTCGTGATGTAATCGTATTCTTTTTCGTATGCGCTTTTTAAAACGTCAAATTCATTTTGTGTATCATCATTTGGAGAGTCAGCTAATTTTTCCTCAACAATTTTCAGTTGAGTTTCAATGCGTTTTATTTTTTCCCTTCGTTCTTTTGCTTTCGCTTTGCTATAGGTAATGGTCTCCTTACGGATATTGTATTTTAGCCAATCCCACTGAACTCGAGCATCATCAGAATACTTAATCTCCTCAATCCAATCAGGAACAAGCTGCTCAATCAATTTAATGTATTGTTCATCATCGAGTAGACTATTATTAAATTTCCAAAAAGATGGACCGTGGTTTAAGTTCTTTACGCTATCAATATTCAAAATAATTGCGGAGTGGTCACTTTTGACGGAAGTTAAAATGTCAACATTTTCTATGTCGTCCTGTAGAGAATTGCTGATTAACCAAAAGTCTAATCGTCTTTGAATTAATGGATTTTTCTGTCTCCAAGTGAAGCGCTTTTTGTCTGGGTTGCGCACTCTCCATATATCGACCAGGTCATTTTGTAGCATAATATCATTTAGGTTCTTAATGCAATTCTTTATGGAAGGCCTTCCACCCGAACAGTCAAGATTTGGTTCGAACGTGGCATTAAAATCACCTCCAGTAATAATATAATGTTCAGATTGACATACTTTATCTGCGATGTGAAAAGCAATTTCATCTAAAAACTGACATTGTTCAGAAGCTTTTGTTGGGGCATAGATATTTACTAGAAGAAACGGTGAATCCTGAATTAAGGTATCTAGAAAAATAAATCTTCCCGAATCATCGGTGTACGTTGATTTGACTTTAAAATCCAAATTTTCCCGCACTAAAACAAGGACGCCTTTACTGCGCGATGTACCGTGAGAGAAAAACAACTCTCCTCTCCATTGTTTCCGCCACTGATTTTCAATCTCTTTTGTACTGTACGTTTCCTGCAGAAAAAAGATGTCTGCATTTTGCTTGAGCAACCAGTTGAAAACACATTCTCTTTTTTCGAAAGAACGTATCCCTCTTACATTTAAAGAAAGCAGTTTAAATTGGAAATTGTTACCCTCCATCAGATAAAAAAGATATTAACGGCCTTTAGCAAGATCACCTCTAAAAATGCGCAATATGGCAACTGGTAATGATATAAACTGAATGCAAGGCTTAAACTCAAAACAAAAAGAACTAACAAAACGCTAGATAAATTACACCAAGCTGAAAACAGTGACATAACGCAAAGAATACTACATGCGACAATTAATACTACCATAAGTAAGGAAAAAAAAAAAACAAAAGCGTAACCAACACAAAACAAAGAAAAAAAAACACTTCACACTAAGTAATTATAAAAAGCAACCAGCAAAGCTGTTGATTAGCTGCTAACAACCGAGTCTTGCAATCTAATTATCAATTTGCATAGCGGTAGCTCCAGAATATTCAAATTTTTTAAAGTTCAAACGAAGGCCTACTGTTTATAACTTTAAACTGAATTACTCTGAAACAGGGATTAACTGTCCATCCACATAAAGTTTGTCCGGCTCTGCTCTACTGAAATAAGCTCTTTTGTCATCTTTTTTAGCCTTTTTCAAGGTTTCGATCTGCTTGTTTCTAATATCTACGACTCCTTTTGGGAGATCGGGAGATATTCCCATACCTGTGCCTTTAAGTTGTCTTGCCTGAGAAAAAACTTTCTCCCGGTCCCCATAGCGGAGAAAGCGAGCAATGATCTGGCGTGGGTTGTGCTGTGATGCGTCAAACCTGCCAACTCGATGTACCCGTTGAAATTCGATCTGTGGCGCGTCTTCAAGGTTTAGCTCGTTTATCATAAAATTAACAAGCACATCTCTGGTGTTTTCCTGCTCATCCAGACGTTCAGGAATCCCATAAAAACGAAGGTTCTCTCTTCTTTGATATGTTTCTAAGTACCATTGCTGCTGGCGCAGAGTAGTTACCTCGTTACTGGTTTTATTGGCCTTTGCTTTCATTTCTTCCACATCAGCATTTAGAGAAGTAATTCCAGCCTCCATCTCATTTACTGTTTTGGCGTTTTCCTTTACTGAGCTTTCGAGTGTTGTCACCTTGTTTTGAAGCTGGAGAACTTTAGCGTCGATACTGCACACATGCTTGTTAATGCTGTCAACTTTTGTCTCCAAACTGGAAAGTTTATCGAGGACAAGCTCAAGTTTCGGTAGGACGCCTTCAGCCATGTCGGACGGCGTGGGCATGTGTTTTGCCTGAAATTCACTGATTTTTGTTCTTTTTTCCTCCGGCGTTGCGCCTTCTGAAGACTCAGAGCTCGTTTTTCTGTCTTTTCGTTTGAAGTATTGAGTAATTTCTTCCATTAACGCCTTCAAAATTTAGATTTAAGACGGAGCTCGATTTAACCGACTACGCTGAATGCATGCCCGACCCAGTCTCCAATCAAAAACCTGCCCTTGACCTTCCGTCGGGCAATGGTAGACATGTCTAAACATAGTTCACAATAGCGAGGTGCCTCTATTGGACAGCAAGGCGGTGACGTCAGAGGGCAAAGTCTGATCCACCCCCAGCAAAGGTCTGTTATAAAAATTGAGACCCAACGACGAGAATCATCAGATCAAGGAGTTCACCAGGAATCAGATGACACCCATTACTCGTAAGCGTAAAGCCAAGAAGGATTCCCTCCAAGAACAGTTTGAGAAAAATGTGGAACTGGTGGGTGCTTACGACAATGCAGAAGACATGGTCAAAGCTCTGGAACAACCCGCCAAAAAGCCTAAAAAAACCCGGTTTGAAACAGAGCCCGACGTGGCCAATATGGTGGAACAGACCCGAGCTGCTGCTGAGATTACCAAAAACGCCCGCAAGACTCTCCAAGAAGAGTTTACTCAAATGGTGGAAGAGTAGGACTCATCAAAGAAAGAAGACACTTTGTACGATGACTTACAAATGTCTCCAGCAGCTGAGAGTGTGGTGGCGGCCGACGATGGGACGGATGACCTACCCAGTTCTCTGACCGTGGAACCACCCACCAGTCAGGACAACGAGGGTTTGAAAAGAATGGTACGACTGGCCACCATTTTCCAAAGTCCTGGTTTTCAAAAGTCCAAACCTAAAAAACCAGACCATTTGTTGTGTCCTTTTCACATCAACCGAATGGAGCAGCGCAAGTCCAAAGGGGGATGGCGATATTTGAAATGTCCTTACTACAATTGCCAACTGTTCTGTGACGAACAACAGGCCCCTCAGTTTCTGGAAAAAGTGGAGAAAACAGTGGATCCCACAGTGTACGATCAGTGGTGTACCATGACTTGCCTTTGTGGTGAGTTACCTATCCTGAAGCAAAGTCGCTCCGAGAAGAATCCAGATCGTTTGTACCTGTGCTGTTCTGGTCTGCCCGAGCAACGTTGCAAGTTCATTCGTTGGGCCGATCAACCCATTCAAGATCTGTCCAATCTACCCACGACGGATCCAGCTTGGCAAGATCCTGTCAATGTACAACAATGGTTGTTGGAGGCACCAGCAGGTCCCCCACCCAAGTACAGTGACTCGTACCAGGAATTTCAGAGAAAGTTGCAGGACTGTCACTATGACTACTTACCCAAGAGAGAACCCGCCACCTGGGAGAGACCCCGGACGTATGTCAAAGACTGTTACAATTAAACAGGACTCTTTTGAGCTTTTGTTTTCTTTTAAAGTCATGTAGAATATAAAAGTATGTCTTGTAAATAAAAGTTCATTTGAAACCGATCATGTGGTGGGAACGTTTTTGGTCCTGGGTGGAGTGGAAAAGTCAGCAAACCCTTTGTCAGTTGTTATATGATAAAGCCCCGGGGGAAAAAATCCAGATTCCCCCTTATGAGGAAAGTGAAAATCCTTTACAAGCTTTTGGTGATACTCATGTGGATAAAAATCTTTACCGGTGGGTCGTGTATGTCCTTTGGTTAAAATCCTACCCCCACGCCTCGTGTTGGTTTAGAAAACTACAAAAAGAGCACCCTCACATGATTCCTACCATACATCGTTTGGTGATGACACTATGGGCAAACCAAAAAAGAAGAAAAAGATTTCAGTGGCCGACGCGTTGTTAAAACGGTATCATGACCCTAAAGCGCCAGGTAGTTTAGGAGGGGTACAACGATTTGCTAAAGCCTATGGATTGCCTGTCAAAAAAGCTAAACAAGTCTTGGAAAAAGATTTGGCCTATACGTTACACAAACCACGACGAAGACGTTTTCCCACTCTACCGGTGGTGGTAGGTGGTTTAGACGATCAATGGGTGGCTGATTTAATCGAGGTCCAACCCCTGGCCAAATACAATAAGGGTATACGTTACCTGTTAACCGTGATTGATGTGTTATCCAAATACGCTTGGGTCCAACCTCTGAAAAACAAAACGGGTCCTAGTGTGGTGGAAGCCTTGGAAACCATTGTGGATGAAGGGCGTAAACCGGTACGTTTGCAAACCGACAAGGGTAAAGAATTTTATAACAAAACGGTACAAGATTGGTTCAAAGAACAAGGGATACAGCATTTTTCCACGGAGGGTGATGCCAAAGCGAGTGTAGTGGAACGATTCAATCGTACGATCAAGCAAAGATTGTATCGATATTTTACAGCGGCTAACACCTTAGAATTTGATAGTCAGTTACAAGCCTTGGTGGATGGGTATAATGCGACACCTCATCGGAGTATTGGTATGGCACCCAAACAAGTCACCTGGAAAAATGAACCAGCCGTGTGGAAACGATTGTATGGCAAACCCCAAAAGAAGAAACGTCGACCCACCTTGAAAAAAGGGGACTATGTGCGTTTAAACAAAATTTATCGCACGTTTGAAAAAGCCTATACCCCCGGTTGGACCGAAGAAGTGTTTGTGGTGAGTCGTATGTTACCGGGTCCACTCCCTGCCTACAAAATCAAAGAGTGGGATGACACACCAGTGGGTGGTACGTATTATGAAGAAGATTTGCAAAAAGTACGTGTGGCCGATGTATTCCGTGTGGAAAAAGTACTTAAGCGGGAGAAAAATCGTTTATGGGTCAAGTGGAAAGGTTGGCCTGATAAGTACAACAGTTGGGTGTCTACCAAGGACGTCAAAAAGTTGTAAGATGTATGTGACACTACTAAGTCATGCCAATCGTCAAGAATTCCCGCACAATCAGCCCAACGGCTTCAAGAATCGACTACCTCATCCCCTACGGTTAACGGATGGAAACTGGGAAGTGGGGTTGAGTTCTATTTCCATACCAGATACAGGTCTTAACTTGGACCATATTGTACCTGTTGGTGAACATGTGTTTTGGACCACGATCGTGCGTAAAGTGACAGATATTCGTAATCATGTTTTTGAACATCAATACATGAAAATGGAGGATCTGAAAGAGGATGATTCGATTGTGGACGGTGTGAGTTTTATGAAAGCCTATATACGTTGGATGCAGCAAGATGCCGTGGAGGACTTTAAGAGAGAGTACGAATCCAGTGGCTTAGACAATGGCAAATACTTACATACTCGTTTTAAGTGGGAAGGAGACGATTTGGTTTTAGACAACAGTGCCGTGAATCGTGTTCGATTCAGAGGCATGGGGATTGGTTATCTTATGCCCCATTTTGCCTTCAATTCAGTGTTGGCCGAGAAAATGGGGTGGATGCAAAAAACGGCCGACGGTACCTGGAAGCTAGGACCCAATTTAACCATGGTGTATCACAAGAACCAAATACCCCGTAAAGATCAATATGATTTTCTAGATGCTGAGGGTAACCCCATGCTTTTGAATGGTAGCATCGATAAAGACAAAACATTATGGTTTTGGCCCAGTTTTCGTTTGAGTTGGAAATTTAGCAATTTAAATGCGGCTTTCCACACCATGGTCAAGGAACCCACCCGTTCGCTCCACGTGTACTCGGATGTGGTAGGAAGTTCCATGGTGGGGAATCGCACCACCGATTTGTTACGGGAAATCAACTATCGAAGAGAAGGACGAGGACGCATTTACTTTGAACCGCAACATATACAGTATCACCCGGTGAGAAATCGAGTGTTGGATATCATAGAAGTGCAACTAGCTGAAACGACTGGTGAAGGCGAAGAGTTGGTGAAATTCAAACCGGGGCATACTTTGGTGACCCTCCACTTTAAAAAGATGGAATAAAACGGTTGAACTTCAAAAGGAAGTGTCCACTTTAAAAAGGATATCTAAAACGTGAGACATCATTTTGTGTGGATAGTGAGACATCAACATGTCTTTCTACGTCGCACTACCCAGTCATGCCAATCGAAAATAGTTTCCCAACAATCAAGCGAACTGGTTTAAAAACCGTTTACCTCATCCCCTTCATTTAACGGATGGTCCATGGCAAGTGGGGTTGAGTTCTATTTCTATTCCGGACACGAGTGTGCATTTGACACATTTGTTAAAAGACCCTGAACAGTACTTGTTTGGAGCCGGATCGTACCACAAGGATAGTGCCAACAATTTTGTGACCAAAAACGTGCAAATCAAATTGGCTGACTTGAAAAAAGTGCCTTCTATTGTGGATGGGGTTAGTTTTATGAAAGCCATTGTTCACTATTTTGACAAACAGTTTACAGAACTCTATCAAACATACTATGGTTACACAGCCTCCGACACCGATAAAACCACTCTACCTATTTTCAAATGGGAAGGTGAGGAGTTATTGTTGGACAATGCCAAAGCCATCCGAAAAACCTTTCCTATCACGGGAGACGTCAAGTGGCCCTATGTGGCATTTAATATCGAATTAGGGAAACACATGGGATGGTTCATCTACGATCAGACCAGAAAAGGATACAAACTAGGTCCCAATTTGCTCATGATGTTCAATGACGAAAAAACACCCGCTAAAAGTCCCGCCGATTTTACGGATAGACCCGGTAATCCCTTGTTTTACACAACTAGAAAGGATGCGGATTCTTCGGGAGGTACCGAATGGATGTGGTTGGATATGCGTCTCAGTTGGAAATTTCTCAACTTGAATGTAGCCTTCCGCTCTGTGGTCAAAGAACCCACCCGCTCTCTCCACGTGTATTCCGATGTGGGATCTAGTTCCATGGTGGGCAACAAAATGACGGATTTACTGAGAGAAATCAAGTACCATCGAGAGGGTAGAGGTTCTGTTTATTTTGAACCTCTCCACATACACTACGTACCGGTTCGCAACCAAGTGACCGAAATCATTGAAGTACAAGTAGCTGAGACCCTAGGAGCTGGTGAAGATTTGGTCAAGTTTGGTGGTGGGCACACCATCCTCACGCTCCACTTTAAAAAAGTATAGATTGAAACTAAAACTACGACGCAAAATGCGTCAACAGCTAGGTCAAGCCATTCAAACTCTGTTACCTATAAAAAGAAGAAGAATGCCACGTGGATAATCATTTTCATGATGCCAAAAGTCAAAAGAAGAAGACGACGACAACGTGGAGGTATTGTACCGCTAGCCGCCTTGGTGCCGGGTTTAATGGCTGTGGGAAAAGCGGCCGGTTTAGGGGCAGCCGGTGCGGCTGGGGGTTTTGGAGCCAAGAAAGTCTTGAAGAGTTTGTGGAAAAAGAAACAGTATAAAAAGAGAGCCACTCGACGTAAAAAGTAAAACGCTCACACACCATGCGAGGAGGAAGTTTGACACGGTTCCGCACCGATGAAGCCGATCAGGAAGGGGCTGGCCTTTTTAAAGATATGTTGAAAGGGGGTATAAAAGGCGTGACGAGTACACGTAATCCCTTAAAACTACCTGGCAATGCGATTGGTGGGCTTAAAACAGGTCTGACACGAGGCATCAAACGAAAAGCGGAGACGGCTTTGAAAAAAGAAATCAGCAAGAAAGCCAAACAAGTGTTGAAAAACAAAAACGTGAAACAGGCTGTCCAGATTGCCAATCAATTGTTTCCCAAACAAGTCAAAAGAGCCCGAGATATTTTTGGTGTGTAAGTATGGAACCCATACGTTCAAGACCCCAAACCATGAAAGGGGATAAAGGCTTGTTTCAAAGCATTCGTTGGATCAAACCTCAAGTAGGTGGATGGATTTCGGCTGAATTACCTAAACCCCCAGGGTATGATTTAGGGCATTTAATGAGAGCACAGTATAAAAGGAGTACCGGTCCACTCAGAAAGTAAATCACCATGGCGGAGGGAACAGTCATCAACTCGGCGCTGAACCTTTTCAAGGTTCCGCCAACAGATCGGAGTATTGAATCTTATCGCATGGTCACCATTCAACCCACCACCACGGGGATTAATCCTATGGAATTTGTGGTGCCAGGATTGGACAGTTATGTGGATCTCAATCGTAGTTATTTCACGATGGAATTGGGGTTAAAAAAGAGTGATGGGAATAATTTGGTGGCTAATGAAACGTTGTTTCCTGTCAACAACCTGGCCCATTCGATTATCAAACAAATTGATTTACATTTGAATGGGACATTGATCAGCCCTCAATCGGACACGTATCACTACAAAGCTTACTTTGAAAGACTGCTTAACTTTGACCGACAAGATGGAGAAACTGTGTTAGCCCCAGCCGGTTGGTTTAATCAAATCGATGCACCCACAACCTGGACAGCCAACAATTTGGATGCTGCTACACCACACAATGACTTCAAAGCCTTGTCCGAAAATCACAAAGGCATGGTGAAGGCCATGTTAGCTGAAACAGCGGAATATGCAGCCGGCAAAAGACGTTCTCTGGTGTTTACACCTCACCTGGAAGTATTTCACACTGGTAAAGTGTTGGTGCCAGGGATAGAAATCAAAATAAAATTTCACTTCAATCCCCCTAACCTGTTCATGAATGGTGTGGGTCAAACGGCTAGGTTGAAAGAACAAGATATCAAAATCCGCTTACATCTGTGTCAGTTGAGATTGAATGAAGCTCTCTACATGGACCTACAATCAGTGTCACTTTGTTGAAACACTGTCGGTACAATTGTGTCTCCCTCCCTCTCCCACAAGGCAATGTTGTAAAAAAGTTTCAACCAAATAGATGAAGACAAGCGCTCACAACACTATGCAACATTGAATAGGGGTGGGAGGGGAGGGTGTTTCAACGACTTATGACACTGGTTGTATATGATTTAAAAGCATCATACATCTTTGAAATTAATGATGAAATTGCGTGATTTTGCTTAACGTCTCTCTAAAATCAAGCCATATGTTGAGGCCTATTTTACCTACGCTATCCCTACAGATATCTTCACTGAGCATGCACTGATTTCCTCTTTGAATGGTAGGCCCGTTAAAAAGTATTCCGCAGTTAAAATGCGTCAACAACAATAATTTTAGCTTCCCGTAACGCGTTACATCACATGTGCCTCCAGAGCAGTTTTTTCGGCCAAAAAGAGCATTTGAACAAAGCAAACTTAAATACCCACAAGAAGAACAGATTTCTGAAGGAACTGTAGTGCTATATATAACAAGCTAGGTATGTGGTTTCTTTTACAATGGTTTTTAATTTACATCGGGTTACCATTGTAACCATTTCAATACGGTTACATATGGTAAACATTCTTTGCGATATCTTGGACCAAAACTGTGGGGAAAATTATCCCCAGACATAAGATCAGCTAAAACTTTAAATATTTTTAGGAAACAGATACGCAAATACGATATTAGTCTGCTCATAGATGATGGCTGCAAGGGCTGTTCCCTCTGCTCCTCATAATTATTTTATACAGTTTTAAGTATTTTTAATTCTCTTTTTACATATTTTTAATATCTGCTCATCATCATTATTTTATATAGCTTTAAGTATTTTAAATTCTCTTTATAAATATTTTTTAATATCTGATTATCATAAATATTTTATATAGCTCTAAGTATTATAAATTTTCTTTCTACATATTTTTAATATCTGTTAATTGTGTCCCCAAATTAGTATGGGATTTTCCCAGGCTATGTGGCCTTGACACATTAATAAAGTTTATCTATCTATCTATCTACCCGTGGACTTGCTAAAAAGTTATTTGGTTACATCTATTATCAAATTTCGACGGGTTACATTGGTAACCCGTAAACACGCGCCGCAAATGTCCTGAGCTCTTTGATTATTATGTTCAGATCGTAGTAGAAATAAATCGTTTTGTTTATTTCATATGAGACTGGTGTAAAAAAGGCATTGCGCTGTTATGAAAAAAGCGTTAGGAATAATTTTAGATGGATTTTAGTGTCTGTTGGTGTATATATATGCCGCCTCCATTTACTCCGGAATTTTACAAGCCGTCTAAAGCCGGTGAAACTGTTTGATTTAGGCGCTGTGCATATCTTATTTTAGAATTTTCAAACTCTTCTTTTCTTGCCAGTTTGCATCACATCAAATAACAAGCGTTTTCTATTGGCTCAAGGCTTGGTCGTCTAGCAAAATGGTTGAACGCAGCTGTAGGGGATGATTTCGGTGTCCTCTCTTACACCGGTACATTTTGGTCTGTGGCCAATGCCGGTTTTCTGTGTTTTAGCGGTAACGAAAGGTTTGGCTTCTCCTCTCTCCATTTTGGAACACTTAAGAGCCGTCTGAAACACCATGCATCTTTTCCCAACTGTATATACTTAACAATGTTCAAGAAGTAATTTTGGGTGTAAAGACCTGTATGCCGTGACACGTAATTCAAGTCTTTTCCGTTCGATACAATCAGTGTCACTTTGTTGAAACACTGTCGGTACAATTGTGTCTCCCTCCCTCTCCCACAAGGCAATGTTGTAAAAAAGTTTCAACCAAATAGATGAAGACAAGCGCTCACAACACTATGCAACATTGAATAGGGGTAGGAGGGGAGGGTGTTTCAACGACTTATGACACTGGTTGTAGCTCACCAAAGACACAATCAGGGGGCCATCGCTGTCTACCCGACTGTGCGTAGTGAAATTCGTACCTTCAGTATGGATAGTACCCTGACGCGCTTTGAGATTCGTGACCTGTTTCAAAACCGAGTACCCGACAGGATGATTGTAGGTCTAGTTGACAGCCGAGCTTTCAATGGAGATTACACCCGAGACCAATTTTGTTTCCAGAAATTTGGTTTAACATCCATCAAGCAGATTGTCAAAGGAGAAGAGTACCCCTATGAAACTTTGGAACTGGTAGGTAATGATTCTACCAAAGATTTGCTGGGCTACTTTCGGTTTCTTCAAGCCAGTGGAGCCTGGTGCAAGCTGAAAGGCAACATGCTGCGAAAAGATGATTGGGGACAAGATAAAGGTTGCACCCTGTTCATGTATGACAATGTACCCAATGGTTGTGCCGACAGTAAAAACCTAAACCCCAAACAGTCTGGAGACTTGCAACTCAAGTTGGATTTCAGAGCAGCCCCAGCCAACAATATAACAGTGATCGTCTTTGGAGAATTTGAGAATCTCCTGGAAGTGGACGGGAACGGAGCTGTGCTGTACGACATTTACCAACACTAGAGAGATGGAGCACGTGGCCCTCAACGATCGTCAATTATCTTATTTGGCTTATGAAGACCCCGTCCTGAAAAAATATTATGTGGGGACGTTTCCTTGCGACAGGTTACCTAAACACCCTGACACATCCAGACCCCGTGGCTATATTGTCAACACGGACCCCCATGATAAACCAGGACAACATTGGATTGCTCTATGGACTCAAAATAATGTCTGTGAAGTCATGGATAGTTATGCGTTACCTCTGGATTACTACCGTCAAGCCCAACCTTTGAGAGATTGGTTAACCCAATGGAAATATGTCGTCACCAATGGAACGTCCTTGCAGGGATTACACAGTCAAGCGTGTGGACATTATGCTTTGATGTATTTGAAAACCAGAGCCCATGGATTTACTTTGCAAGATTTTGTAAAGAACTTTTCTGATTATAATCGCGTGAAAAATGATCACCATGTAGGTGAATTGCTTAAACAAACCATTGTGAATGATCAAATTTGGTCATGTGATGGAAAACAAAGTTGTACTGTTAGAGCATAAATAAAACGTGTAAACGAATTTGTGTCATTATGAGTATGCCGTCGTTTCAGTTTCATACCCCTTCTTCCATTTTAGTGGTGGGACCTTCGGGTTGTGGAAAAACCGTCTTCACCCAAAAATTATTGGTGGATAATCAAGATTTGTTTGAAACCAAACCCACTCAAATTCATTATTGTTATGGTGCGTGGCAAGATCGCTTCGAACCCATGCAAAAGAAGGGGATTGTTTTTCATGAAGGTATCCCTGAATATCAAGATTTAGTGACATGGTTTCCTCAAGGTGGTGGGATTTTAGTGTTGGACGATTTAATGGATGAAGGATCGGGTGACAAACGCGTGCTGGATCTGTTTACCAAACACTCTCATCATCAAAATGTGACTGTGTTGTACTTATGTCAAGACATGTTTCCCGTGGGTAAATATGCCAAAAGTATTTCACGCAATGCTCACTACATTGTGGCCTTCAAAAACCCTAGGGATCAATTGGGGGTACGTAATGTGTTACTACAATCCTTTCCGAACGAATGGAAAGATTGTTTGCACACCTTTCAACATGTGACTGCTCGCCCGTTTGGTTACATGCTCATGGATTTACACCCCGCCTCGTCCGACCAACGCCGTTTGTATGCTCATGTCTTAAAAGATGAGGGATGGACACGAGCGTACATTAAGCGTTCAAACGATGGCCAGTAAACTACCTTTCATGCACTGGATGTCTGAGGTGGGTAAACCCAGAAAAAGTCAGAGATTACAAGGGTTATTGCCCCCTTTATTTTGGGTCTGTTTTGAAAAAGTGGCTGGCGATCATGTACCTTCCATGCTGTTGAGTGACATGGATTATCCGATGATGCAAAACGTATATAATTTAATCAGACAAAGGTGCATGCCTCAGATAGAACGTGTGGTGGATCAGTACGGTGAAACTTATTTTCGTGAACTCATTTGGACTTTGGAAGATAAAGCATGGACCATGATGATGGATCCCGACGTGTTACACCACCTATTCAACTGGTGAAAATGGACCTGTATAAGTTGTATCGTCGACAATGGTGGTGTTATCGACATCAATTACAATATTACAAATGGTGGAACGCTTGTCTCAATGGTCTGGCACTGTTGTTAATGTCAACGGGTATGATTGTAGGCCCCATTTTGAAAAATAGTATCTTGGTGGCCTGTCTAGCAGCCGCCGGCACCTTTGTCAAAGGTTGGAGTGATTTCAAACATTATCGCTTTAAAGCAGTGTTGTGTCATTTTGCTTATACCACGTATGCCAAAGCTTTAATGGAAATAAGGACCCTCACCTGTGCGGAGGATTTTCAAAAGAAAATGGCGACCGTCGATGAGATTGTGGTGGATCTAACACCCCCATTACCTGCCAGTTGTATTCAAAAATATCAACAACTCCATCAAACCGTGGTCGACGGAGTGTATAAAAACGAGACCCTTACCAACCCCACCCTGACACTATGGCAGTCAAACGAAAAAGAAAACCCCCCAAACGACGACGACGACTAAGACAAACGGGCAAAGGAGCTATTTCGACGGCTTTAAAGGTGGCACAAGCGGCGGTGAAAAAATTGATTCCTTCTACCAAACATGTCTTTAAACGATTTTGGAGTGGTGACATTATAAAAAATGGTTTGGTAGGTCCTACAGGCATCATCAGGAAAAACTTTTGGACGCATCCGAGAAAAGGAACCATCATGCGATTAGTGAAAAATGCTAAAACAGGAAAATATGAAAATGTGTATGAAGAAGTATAAAACGTCATTGTTCAACATGAAAGCCAAACGTAAACATCGACGGAAAAAGCAACGCGGTGGTGCTTTGTACCGACGCAAACCTCGTGTGGTGGATAAAATTGCTGAAGGGGCTAGTATGTTTTTATCGGGACCCGCTCCTACGTTTACAACGCTGTTGGGAAAATTGGCCAGTCAGGGTTTAAAAGGCATTACGGACAATGTCAAGCATTACAAACGTCGTCGTGGACGAAGATGAGTAGGTTAAAACGTCAGCTCCCCTTTTTACAATCCGTGTTGAAAGAAGCCAATCGAAAGAAACGTCAAGAGTTATTGCATCATGCTAATTCAGATCAAATTAACGCGATCAGTGAAGTGGTCTTGAATTTGTTGAAAAACAATATTCCCATGACACCTGACCTCATGGCTAAACTCCGCCCCCACAAAAAAGCTTTAAGAACCCTGGGACAACGCAGTCAGTCCGTCAAAAAACGTCGGGAGCTGTTAATGCAACAACGTGGAAGTGGTTTGTTCAAAGGGTTGAACGATGTCGTCTGTCGATGTCTACGATGATTTGGATCAAATAGTGGCCGAACACGACTTGGCTTATCTTCATGCTAAAAGTGTGACAGATTATTGGAAAGCGGATGCTAAATTGATCTGGAGACTTGATCAAATTGAACGCCCCAAAACCAAAACAGAACAATTAGTTTATTGGTTGATGAATGCCAAGAGACAGAACCTGGAAAAATTTCTAAACCGGTCGCATGATGGAGAGGATTAGATGGCTTTAAATACGAGACAACGTCACCGTGACGCTCAGTTGCCGTCATGGAAGAAGTGCTTATGATACCCAAAGGTGAATTGCAACAATTGATACAACATTATAAGGGCGAACTCACTGAGAATGCACAATTGAGCAAAGCGGCCACCTTAGCGGCCAAAAAACATGTGCTGCTGGATTCCAAGTTACCACCACCGATCGTCAATGCGGAGGTGAAACCCCTTAGTCGTGAATTGAGTAAACTGACCAAACGGATTCGACAATTTCCTGGAGGTGTAGGGGTCGGTGGGTCGGAAGAAGAAGACGAGAGTTTAGTCACAGGACCCGTGGATCAGTGGGTGAAAAAAATGATAAAAGGCAGCCCCGCCACCCCGAAAGCTATCATACCCTCGGACAAAGTCAAAGAGTCGAAACCCAAAGCCAAACGATTTTTACCGGTACGCCCTGACTCCAAGCCTAAATCAGCGCAAAAAGCCAAACCCGTGAAGAAAAGGAAAACAGAAGTTGAAAAGTTAAAACCATTACCCGGTTGGACAGATTGGGCCCAAGGGAAAAAGTTGAGACGTCGATTGGATTACGATAGTGACTAATGCCAGCCAAGCGTAAAACACAGACCGGGCGTAAAACGAAGCAGAAACGCCATCAAAAAACCCGTGCGGGTGTGGGTAGACAACGTGGAGGTTCTATGCGTTACAAGAAAGGGGGTGCTTTGGATATTCAAAAAGCCCTAGCCAAAACAGGTCTTGAATTTCATTGGCCTGGCTATCAGTACATGGGACCTGGAACCCATTTAGAGAAACGCTTAAAACGTGGAGATCCTGGTATCAATCGTCTAGACAAGATTGCCAAACAGCATGACATTGATTATTCTAAAGCGAGAAATTTGCAAGACAAATGGAAAGCGGATACCAAAATGATCAAAGCGATCGATCGTTTACCCGGCAAGAAAACCAAGACGGAACGGGTTGTCAAACGCATCATGCAAGCCAAGAAAAAACTAAAATTGTAATGGGGTTTATTTTATTAATAAAATAATTTACATGGAGAGTTGTTGTGTTATCCATGAGTGAAATAAATAGGTTTCTCCCCTGGGACAATGGCCAATGTTTTTGTGGTGAAAACCACATGTCAGTTCGCAGTCGCCTAATTGGTCTGCCCGAGGGCAACCAAACCATTCTAAATTGATGGCGGGAATCTTCATTTTTCTCAAAAGCGTACTTTCCAAATTTCCTCCCTTATAAGCTACAAAGGGACGATCCAAAGTGCGGGAGGTTAAATATAGGACACGAACCACCTGGGGTACAATCTTGACAGGAACCGCTAATTCTGCCGGTTGCGCATCAAAAGGCAGAGCGTGGACACGTTGATAAACATAATTCACGGTGCGTTTGTCCTGGGCGCTTAAATGGGAATATTTGTGTTGAGACTCAAAAAGGAGGCTGCTGGCGTAGCCATCGCTGGTGCACCACCCCATTTCACGTACTACAAAGCCAGACTTGATGCGATAACCGTCGAGGTCGAGCACCAGGCAGACATGTTTGAGAAAATCATTCTAGGAAAAAGAGAAAACATAATTAACTCCCCAGAGACCACACACAACCTGTCTATGCAAAGATATATATATATATTTTTTATTTTACATAACAAGCCAAGTTCGATTACATACAGTCATACGTTTCCAAATAATTTTACACTGTTTGGCTTTTCTCAGTTCTTGCAACCAATAATGCGATTCACAATGATCCATTTCCCACAACAAATCAATTTCGGTATGAACCTACAGAAAATCACAAATCACCTATTTACAAAGATTTCAATAAACCTCGAATTACATCAATATTGGGCCAACACTAAAATTCTCGCAAAAGTCCGCAGTTTCGCAGTTATGATTGCACCAACATTGTCGGAAAGGTCGAATTTCCCTAACATCATGCATCACCTAACCAAAATAATCCAGAAAACATCGTAACGGTAAACAGCGTACAACACCAAAATGCCAGTGATTTGAATGACGAAAACGTCCCACTCTTTCTATGTCATAATTTACATATCAATTTAAAAACGATTTAAAAAATCCAATTAGTACTCCATAAACACCCTAGGGATATATTCACAGCTGGTAATGTTCTTCCAGCTGTTTTCATGCAACGCCACGTAACCTTGCATGCGCAACGTTTTCTTCATGCCTATCACATGCATCTTGGTTCTTCGGCGGTAAAAATTGATTTCTTTCAACCAATGTTTAGGACCGCAGTCACAAATGGTCCAAATTTGGTGCAAGTACTGGCAAACCTTTGTTTAAAAGAAAGATATTGTTTTAGCGAACCATGTACATTCTATTCATGATGAACCTATCAGTTGTAAATACAGTTTGAGACCTCGCATACGAATGAAATCTACTCGTGATGCAATAAATCGACGTCGAATAACCACAGCGTTTTCTAGATTACTAAAACCCCAAACGCTCTTGATTTCGTGCAGGACCTAAGATAAAGGGTAAAGGAAACATTACATATCATCTTCATCCCACGCTGAGTTAAAGATACCATGCGGGTGACTGTGGTTATGCTGAATTAACCAAGTTTCAGGAGCATCTCAAAGAAGAGTATCGCCTCATTGTCGTGTACGCCGATCAAGGCTTTCATTGCAAAGCGTTTGCAGCACCTGGCAAACCTGAACTTATCCTACTCCATGAACAAAACCATTATGACGTCGTCACCTCGCTCCCGGGATTTTTTGGTACGTCGTACACGTGCGCGCATTGTTTGCAAGGATACAACGATGCAGGACATCACAAATGTAAGAAAAATAGGACATTTTGTCGAGCATGCCGCCAGCAAAACTGTCTCGATTTCCTGGAAGCCTTGCCTCACGGTCGCAAAGCCAGCTACCGGTGCCATGATTGTTTTAGACAATTTTTCGGCGAACGTTGCTATCAACAACATCTCGTCAAAGATCGTCAACAAAGAAACAAGCCTGAATCTTCTGTGTGTAAAACGATTAGGCGCTGTAAAGCATGCTTCAAATTAGAAAGTAAGCCTAAAAACATTCAACGACATCGTTGTGGGTATGCACGTTGCCCCTCGTGCCAGGAGTACCGAGAACTAAGCACACACAAATGTTTTATTCAACCCCCTAAACGCAAATGTGAGGACACGTTAGGGTCTAACAAGCGTGCACGTGGTGAAGATGAAGCCTCTGATGAAGTTACTGACGAAGAAGAAGTGGAGGTTGACGAAGAGGAGGAGGAGAAAGAAGTGCTTTATGTTTTCTTCGACATTGAAGCCATGCAGTTGCAAGGCTGCCACGAAGCCAATTTATTGGTAGCAGAAACTTCCGAAGACGACGAACCCCAGGTGTTTGAGGGATCTAGCTGCGTCCGAGAATTTCTCAACTGGCTTGAAGAATTAACGGAGGAAGATACACGTTTGGTCACCGTGATAGCTCATAATTTTCAGGGCTACGACGGTTATTTCGTCGTACACGATTACTACGGACAGAATCAAATCATTCAGCAACTCAGAAATGGCGCCAAGTTGTTAGAAGTCAAACATGACAATGTACGCTTTATTGATTCTTTGTCTTTTATGGCGATGCCGCTGGCCGCTTTTCCCAAAACATTCGGGATCACTGAACTCAAAAAGGGATATTTCCCCCATTTATTTAATGTGCCCGAACACCAGGACTATGTGGGTGAACTCCCTGCCAAAGATTATTACATGCCAGAAAGCATGTCTCCGAAAGGCAGAAAAGAATTTGAAACCTGGCATAAACAACAACGGGAACGTCAAGTGGAATTTAACTTTGCGGTGGAACTCGTCGAGTACTGTAAAAGCGATGTTCGCTTGTTAAAAGAAGGATGTATGACATTCATGAACAAATGGCTAGAAAGCTCCACTTTCAACCCCTTTGAATGCGTGACGATCGCCTCGGCATGTAATCGCGATTTGCGTGAGAATCACTTGATTCCCAAGAGTATTGCGTCAGAACCGGTTCATGGCTGGAAAACGCATAGTACTCAGTCCAATGTGCCCCGCGAATATCTCTACTGGACTGACCATCAATTACGCCAAGCCGCCTTAGCCGAGTTAAGTGATGAAGATTTGGAAGCACATGACCTCATGGCCTTAGCTTACCCAGATCACCCTCATCCCGCGTATCGCCATTATGTTCAACATGTGGACAATGGGGGTGAATTTACGGTGCCCGGCACAAACTTCAAAGTCGATGGGTATTGCGCTGAAACCAATACCATTTATGAATTTCACGGCTGTTTTTACCATGGCTGTCCCACTTGTTACACCATCGGAGAAAGGCGCACCGAAAAACATCAACGACTGAACGATCTGACTTTCTACGACGTGTATGAGCGCACCAAAAAGCGAACTCAAACTTTGCGTGACAAAGGATTCCACGTGGTGGAAATGTGGGAGTGTGCTTGGCAGAAAGAAAAGGAAAACAATGTCCACATTCAAACTTTTGTCAATAAACTGAACTTTATTGAACCTCTCAACCCCCGTGACGCGTTTAGTGGTGGACGTACCAATGCCACCAAACTGTATTACAAAGCCGCAGACAATGAAAGGATCCGGTACATTGATTACACCTCATTGTACCCCTTCGTCAACAAAACCGCGACCTATCCCAAGGGACATCCCGTGTTTATTAATCAACCCGACACGTTTGACATCTCACGCTATTTTGGATTTGTGAAATGCCAGATCGTCGCCCCGTTTGGTTTGTACCATCCTGTCCTCCCTTGTCGAGATCAAGCCAAATTGACCTTCCCCCTCTGTCCGACCTGCGTGGCTGAAAATTTAACCAAACCTCTTTTGGAACGGTCGGCGACTTGTCATCACACCCGAGAGCAACGAACCATGACCGGGACATGGTGTACACCCGAAGTGGAAAAAGCGCTCGAATTGGGCTACGAAATCGACAAGATTCACGAAGTGTGGTATTTTCCAGAAACTCAAACGGGACTTTTCGCCAGTTATGTGAATAACTGGCTGAAAATAAAGCAAGAGGCTTCGGGGTGGCCTAGCGGTGTCGACACCGAAGAACAGAAACGCGCCTACATTGCCGACTACCGAGCTAAAGAGGGCATCGAGTTTGATTATGACAAAATTGTGAAGAACCCGGGTCTACGCTCTGTGGCCAAAATTGCCCTCAACAGTATGTGGGGTAAATTTGGACAAAACCTCAACAAAACGCAGATCCGTGTTTTCAACGACCCACAGGCCTTTCACGAATTTCTAGACTCTGACGCCATTCAAGCGTCCAATGTTTGCATCCGTACGCCCGAGCTCGTGGAAGTTCACTACAAATATCAAACCCAGGATATTCCCGTCAACCCTCATCTTAATATCGTCTTCGTCTTTACGAAGCGTTGGAACTGTTAGGTCATCGCGTTCTCTACTTTGACACGGATTCTGTGGTTTATGTTGAACACCCCGATGATCCTAACGAGCCACAACCCGTCCTGGGCAATTATTTGGGGGATTTCACGGACGAATGTGACGACGGTGACTACATTGTGGAGTTTGTGAGCGGCGGACCCAAAAATTATGGCTATCGGACCAAACAAGGCAAGGTCGAGTGCAAAGTCCGAGGATTTAGACTTAACTCTGAGGGCAAAGAACAATTGAATTACCAGATCATGCGTGACAATGTTTTGGCTGAACTCAACAATCCTCTGAACAAACCACGCGAGCATCAAGTTATTAAATCTTTCCAAATTTTTAGAGATGCTCAAAAGTATGCCCTTGAAACACGTATGGAAGCCAAGTTTTACAAACTGGTTTACGATAAACGCGTGATTGACTCGAACACCAAAGACACATTACCATATGGTTATTATCAAGGACAATAGGGTTTTCTCAGAATTGAGATCACATTTCTAAGAATAAAGGACACGAACGTGGTCGCTTTATTTCATTCAGCATCATGGATAGTTCAGTGCGTTTTTTCCGAGTTTCTCAACGTAAAAATCCCAAACGTGGTATCGAAGTCCAAGAATATCAAGTCCATTGTGTGAACTCTAGCCGAGAAACCCTGATGACCTTGGTCCTAGAAAAGATTACGCAAGAACTTGACCCCGCGTTACAGTGTAAAGCCAGGATCTGTCTTCATTTAGAATCCCAGCAAGATTTTTGTTATTTGTCTGTCTCTTTGGACGAATGGAACACTCAACAGAAAGAGATCCATCAAGCGTTGCTGGAACAATTTCGTCAGGATTTGAACGAACAGGAAACGCTGTATCTTAGATTACAAATTTGTCACTAAAGCCAGTTTGATTGACACTTTGTCGAACAGAACACGCTGTATTTTGATTGATCCTTTAATAAATCATTGTTTGATAGATATCCTAAAGTTGTGGTGTGATTATTGCCACTTGGGTGGACATCCCAGCGGTTACGGTAATAGGTTTCAAAACGTAAAGCTCTGGGTTGAAATCTAGACGGCATGCACTCCCCGATAGTTGAGTTGCTCTTCGCTTCTTCTCCTCTGATTGTGGCATCCAGTATGTCCCATGGTAATTTCCTCTGAACGTCGTTCCGAAGATACCACACAAAAGTAATAGGCACTTTGATGTTACGATGCTTTCTCTGAAGAAACTAGTTTGAGGTCGTTGCGAAAGACTTCGCAGATCTCTTTTGCTTTTTTTATCGAATGGCCCGATGGTCTAATGGTAAGACATCTGACTCCAGATCAGAACATTCCAGGTTCGAGTCCTGGTTGGGTCAATCTTCTTTTTTCTTTTTTCTAGCCTCAAAACAAAGTTAGGGTTATTAAGGGTTCGTTTAGTTAGGGTTATTTAGGGTTAGTTATTTAGGGTTATTAAGGGTTCACCCCGTTAGGGTTAAGTCTCACTTACGTGTACGAGCTTGGGGTTAGGGTTATTATGCAAATGCCGCGTGTACGTGCTTAGGGTTGAAACCACGTGTCTAATTAATTATTCCCATGCGGACGTCGTGTAGGTGTACGTGCTTAGGGTTGAATCCACGTGGCTAATTAATTATTCCAATGCGGACGTCGTGTAGGTGTACGTGCTTAGGGTTAGGGTTTGATTGACAGGGCGGAACCCTTTGATTTGATTGACAGGTCGGCGGCGGCGGCATCCTTTGATACCTGAAGGGGCCGACATTACTGCTAATGCGGTCAGCTCTTCTTTGCATACGTTCGATCTTAACCCTGCTCAAGCAACTGAGCCCAGTAGGTTTCTTTTCGTTCTCGATGAATTTACAGTTCTTCAAAAGTAGATTAAGGAAAATCGTTGCTTCAACAAAACAAAATCCACAACTCTTTGTCATTTCTAACAACAACAGCAAGATTTTAGGACGGTATAGATGAGCGTTTAAATCCTCCAGTAAATTTTAAAAAATCCACTCAGTTTAGACTGTCAGCTGCCAAAACACCAAAAGACCTGCACTGATATATAGTCATACAATTATGCCGGATCATCATCATGTTATATAAATTCGCTTAAAGCTCGACTCGATAATGCAGCACGCACAACAGGACATCGTTACAGAGTTTTATTTCATTTCTACACGTTAATAGTGAAAAGTACATGTAGCTGCAGAATGTGGCACGTTTACTTTTGCTACCGTACCGGCACTTGATATAGAATGTAACAGTATACAAACTTGCAAAACACTTTTGCAAGTTTGATGCCAATCTTTTACCAATCTTTATCAAACTTGACATCCAACAATTTCAATGCCTCCAACGCCCTAATCAAAAGCACTTTTGCGAATGCCAAGATTTAACAGGCCGTTCTTCGCAAACTTCACTTTTATTAATCTCAGAGTGCGCACGTACAGGTCTCCTCTTTCTCACTGTTTGATGAACTCTCTTGAACCTGAGCGCGGCACTCCCTAAACTTTATCCAAAACTTAATTTGGTTGGCTTTCGGACTATTTCATGACATTATTATCAAATCTGCAATCTTGTTGACAAGAGGAAAAGAAATTATAGCTTGCTGCTAAGTAGCTGTCAATCAAACTAACTGGAAATCTGTCATGCTTGTTCTCATAACACGAACTTCGAAATTCTATCCTTAAGGCCGCGGGTGAGACACTAAGTCACCAGCATTTATTTATTTAAAGCGTATGCACGAAGTGCGACGAATGCTAGCGACATTTGTGCGAAATATTAATGAAGAGGCTCTTCAGTAAAGCTTTCAGTTTCTGAATCAATAATTGCACGTGCGTTAAATCGTGTGCTATGGAGTTGTGACTTTTAAGCATTTTTAAACAAAAAATATTGTCAAGTCCAGCTTTTTTTACGTGAGACGTTTTCCAAAAAACAAAGCAAAAACCAAAATAATACTTCTTATAGCTAACATAGAGCTTCGGAAACGCTTATATTATTCAATCCAAATATTTGCGATCTCTGAATTGCAACGTATTGTTCTTTTCTGGACAGTGAACATTAGCTGCTAGAATTTAATTTCCATAATTAGCATAATGTTACCTAAACATTCGTGTTTATTCGGTAAGCCTTCGGAGATCCTAAAACCACCAATTTTGTGTCCAAGAATACAGCGCGGATACAGAATTTCCTGAACTGACACAACAGAGAGGTAAAATAGGTGTGTTGTAGGTTGTCACAACAGAAGCACTTTTTTAAAACAGGCTTTTTAACAGAATTTTGAAGGCTTCAAATTTAAAGAAGGACGATTTTACTGATTTAAAGGCTTATAACTTTCAGTGGAACTTGAAATCACAAAATCGGCTTCTGTTGTGACACAATAGAGGTTTTAACTGATCAATGAATGGTAAAATCAAGAGGTGTTGTCCTCTCCACGGGGAGAAAACTTGGACACGGAGTCGCGTTTTACAAAATCTTAACTTTGGAAGCTCATAGCATCGCAAAGGAGCGCAATCTATCAAACCAAAAGCAACCTTTTTGCACTTCCACCATTGATCAAGCTCTCTGTTAAGTTTAAACGGAATCGGCTCCCAAACGTACAAGATATAACGTTTTTAGCATAAGACCTCCACCAAACTTTTACCTTATGAATTTATTCATGAGCAGCTTGTCACCCGCGGCCGTAATGACCTGAATCACGCAATATCAAAACTAGAACAAAACGTTACACAATACAACTGTTACTTTCACGACACCACATGTCCTATTTGTCTTTACGACTGCTAAAACCGTTTAATATAGCTGTAATAGTACAGTAGCATATTAGATTTTCGCACTAAGTTCATGCTTGTACTTCTATATTTTTTCATTTGCGTAATGTAAACTTAGTCCTGTGGGCAGCCATTAGTAAGGGTAAATCTAAATCTGGCTCTTTTAGACCTGGCGTTGATTTTTTTCTATTTCAATCATGCCTTGGTTTACACACAAAATAAATAATAACACATAATGTATATCCAGAAGACAAAGGATTTGTAGACCATTTTTTTTTATTATTATTACTTGTCAATGATCGTTTAAATTCCTGTTAGAAAAGCTCCCTAAGGAGCTAAGCTATTTTTATTTACACAACAACGCGAACGGTTAACTGCGCAACCTCCAGGTTGGTTTTGGACCTCATTGGTTATTTTCTGCTTCCAGGGAAATAAGAAGCCGACTGGCCCAATTCTAAAACGAACAGCACTTTCCTTAATGATGAAGTGTCAAAAAATGAAGTAAGTGAACTTGTCTTTTTAAAGCCAGTGCGAAGTCTACTGTCCTACGTGGTTGTTCTGTGATTTTTTCTTGTCATATTTAGCGTAGTCGAGCCTGTAGTTATTTCAGGATCAGCATTTTGTGTGCACTGGGTTATGTTAGCTTGTGGTTCAAGTCGACTGCATCTTTTGCAGAGTTTTTCCTTGAAGAGAACTCGCATTCTCTTTGTAGTCGTGAAGCACAGCGTAATGAAAAACCCTGTGAAATATTACATCGATATCAGTCCATCACCTTTATTACATATCGTCAATTTACACAATGAAAACTTCACTACCTCGACTAACCTGCGACCTTAGGGAGGTCTAACAACATTTGGGTAGATTTCTGTTCGGATACAGTCTATCTGAATTATAAGGACCACCTAGTTTGGAAAGCTGCAGGCAGAAGCTTTAGAAGAAACAAAAAGTAAACCGCGGTGATAAACAGAAAGAAATATGAACGCATTTCTGGAAAGAAAAAAGGCTTTATCTTGACGTTTCGTGTGTTCCAACATACATCTTCAGAAGTAGTAAACCGTTGAATAACAACAGAAATCTAAGTGTATAATAAGTAACTAATTATAGAAACAAAAGATAACAAATAGTAGGAAAATTTGCATATGAAAGGAAAAGCTTGCAAACTAAAAAAGGGAAAGTTTTTCACTGCTGACATTTTTATTTAGGGAAGGTTGTAAATCCCTAATCAACAGAGTCTCCTTTATCTTGCAATGGGTGTCCGACCGTCCTCTTGCCAAAATTTCGAAATGGTCCCATTTCATGTTATGACCAGTTGACGTGGCATGGTCGGCAATAGTAGATGAGTGACTGCTACTCGTAATGGATTTGAAGTAATCCGTTTTCCTGTCATGCAATCTTCGTTTAGTTTTACCTATGTAGAACTCCTGGCAGTCTACGATTTAGAAGCTTTAGACTTGGAATTACAGGGAGAAGTGGCGAAGAGGAGAGTGGGGGGCAGGGGTGGAGTCGCCTTTACCGACAACTTAATCTATATCAACCTCACTCCAACCATGATCCCTTATTCTCTGCTAATAAAAATTCATGAATTGAATTAATACAATTAATTAATCGGAATTATTAATAAATTAATCAGAATTTTGTGATGCATCTGGCACAATAACCTACAAGGACAAACCTGCAAGAGCAAATCCAATTTCAAATTGTAATATTACAATTGAGGAGGCCTAATTAACATAAGCCTCACAGTTTCCTTAAGGTCTCCTCGCCACTGTTACCATCATTCTTTGTTCTGTCTTTTTATTTATTCATTGTCTTTGTATTGTTGACTGTGGCGTGGCAAAAATAATAAAATTAAGCATAAAGAGCATTATTCATTTGGTAGAATGATGAATAATATTAAAATCATAAGTACCTTGCATGCTGTTCAGGACAGTGGAAGGATATTCCAGGAATGCAGCGTGTTGCCAGTTGGCCATGAGTGCCAGAATCCAAGTCAGTCCCATGAGTGTGGTCAGTTTAATGCAGATCAAAACTAGCGGCACTCGGGAAGTGTTGGTTGTTGCCAGTCCGGCGCCCTGGGGACATAAGAGAAACTCAAGTATTACATTCACAGAGCCAAAGGCAACAGCTTAGTAGTATTGGTGTGATATTAGTGTAAAATGCGATAAAATTTAATTTAAGTTCTATATATTAAAAAAGATAATAAGTCGGGATTTTGATCTCGTCCTCAACTCTGTTCCAAAGTGTTTCACCCAAAGATTTTATAAAGTTAAATTTACTATAATTGGTACAAACTGCAATGAATTTTCATACCTGCTGTAAGTGATAAATGGCGTAAACATTTTTCGTCAAGCACACTATGTTGAAGACCAAAGCGAGGCTCACAGGTGTCACCATGGTAACAGCTATTGCTGTTTTGTCTGAGATCCAGCAATAGTAAGAATTTCCTGAAATTTAAAAAGTCTTTAAGTTTAGTTTCCAGTTTCATGGTTGATTGTTCAAAGAAAGAGAGGAAAAATGTTGATTTGGCGTTACTCTAGCCACCCTATTAGTATTTTTATTTACTATGTCCTATAGACCACTTTACATTAGACCTCTATCAGCCCCTTTGTAGAATTATATAGTCGAGAAAATGCCTACGAGACCATCTAATCATCTTAATCTCGCCGACTCGACTATCTATAAAGGTACTGCCAGCTACACTTATAAACTCGTATTCTCTCTATTTAAGGGACGTTTGTATTTTCTCACTAGCCCTATGGAAGAGTAGTTATTTTAGATGAAACACAAAATTTTGGATTTATTAACGGAGTTGATAAGGTAGATTGGCCACCGTAAAGAGATTGAAAGCTGACGTTTCGAGCGTTAGCCCTTCGTCAGAGCGAATCAAGGAATTGTGGGTTGTACTTTGTTTATATGGGGAGTGATGGAGCTACGCTATTGGTGGGAGCATGGCAACGTGAAAAAGAAGAATAAATTAGTTGAATGAAAAGCGTTCGTTGATCCCGTGGGGATTAAGTGCGCCGATTTGAAAAATGAATTTTTGTTCTACATTTTTACGGCTTTCCGTATTACCCTGGTGTAGGGAAAGGCCGCAGATAGTCATGTGTTGGCTAGAATGGTTAGGGAGATTGAAATGTCGGGCGACTGGTTTGGATGCATCCTTGTCATTTCTTTCAACGTCTCGTAGGTGTTCGCGGAAACGGTAACCTAGTCTCCTCCCTGTTTCACCAATGTATATCTTTTTGCATAAAGTGCATGCTATGCAATAGATAACATTTGCGGAGGTGCATGTAAAGCGATCGGTGATTTTAATCGATCGCTTGGGTCCTGTTATTTTGTCGGCATTGTGAATGAAAGGACAAGTGAAATTATGAATATATGAAACTCATATATTTGAACTGCGGAATGAAGAAATAAGTGTAAAGAAGATCCTCGCAGTTATTAACGCAACTTATGCAGTTGCGAAAAGAAAGCCTGAAAAAATCAGGCTTGCCGGGATTCGAACCCTGACCTCTGCGATACTGGTGCAGCGCTCTAACCAATTGAGCTAACAAGCCAACTGGGAGCTGGTCATTAAATTGGTTCGTAATATACCCGGGAAAGATGAAGATGAAATTATGAATATATGAAACTCATATATTTGAACTGCAGAATGAAGAAATAAGTGTAAAGAAGATCCTCGCAGTTATTAACGCAACTTATGCAGTTGCGAAAAGAAAGCCTGAAAAGATCAGGCTTGCCGGGATTCGAACCCTGACCTCTGCGATACCGGTGCAGCGCTCTAACCAATTGAGCTAACAAGCCAACTGGGAGCTGGTCATTAAATTGGTTCGTAATATACCCGGGAAAGATGAAGATGAAATTATGAATATATGAAACTCATATATTTGAACTGCAGAATGAAGAAATAAGTGTAAAGAAGATCCTCGCAGTTATTAACGCAACTTATGCAGTTGCGAAAAGAAAGCCTGAAAAGATCAGGCTTGCCGGGATTCGAACCCTGACCTCTGCGATACCGGTGCAGCGCTCTAACCAATTGAGCTAACAAGCCAACTGGGAGCTGGTCATTAAATTGGTTCGTAATATACCCGGGAAAGATGAAGATGAAATTATGAATATATGAAACTCATACATTTGAACTGCGGAATGAAGAAATAAGTGTAAAGAAGATCCTCGCAGTTATTAACGCAACTTAGGCAGTTGCGAAAAGAAAGCCTGAAAAAATCAGGCTTGCCGGGATTCGAACCCTGACCTCTGCGATACCGGTACAGCGCTCTAACCAATTGAGCTAACAAGCCAACTGGGAGCTGGTCATTAAATTGGTTCGTAATATACCCGGGAAAGATGAAAACGAAATTATGAATATATGAAACTCATATATTTGAACTGCAGAATGAAGAAATAAGTGTACAGAAGATCCTCGCAGTTATTAACGCAACTTATGCAGTTGCGAAAAGAAAGCCTGAAAAAATCAGGCTTGCCGGGACTCGAACCCTGACCTCTGCGATACCGGTGCAGCGCTCTAACCAATTGAGCTAACAAGCCAACTGGGAGCTGGTCATTAAATTGGTTCGTAATATACCCGGGAAAGATGAAGATGAAATTATGAATATATGAAACTCATATATTTGAACTGCGGAATGAAGAAATAAGTGTAAAGAAGATCCTCGCAGTTATTAACGCAACTTATGCAGTTGCGAAAAGAAAGCCTGAAAAAATCAGGCTTGCCGGGATTCCAACCCTATTCATAATTTCATCTTCATCTTTCCCGGGTATATTACAAACCAATTTAATGACCAGCTCCCAGTTGGCTTGTTAGCTCAATTGGTTAGAGTGCTGCACCGGTATCGCAGAGGTCAGGGTTCGAATCCCGGCAAGCCTGATTCACCGGTATCGCAGAGGTCAGGGTTCGAATCCCGGCAAGCCTGATCTTTTCAGGCTTTCTTTTCGCAACTGCATAAGTTGCGTTAATAACTGCGAGGGTCTTCTTTACACTTATTTGAAAGGACAAGTGTTGCATCGTTTGCGTGCGCATTTAAAAGTACCCGGTTGATCATCAGATTTAAGTACACTCTTTACGGTGGCCAATCTATCTTATCAACTCAGTTGATAAATCCGAAATTTTGTGTTTCACGTCCCCACCGACGCAGCACCACAGTTTCTTTAGAAACTAACCCCCTGGATTTTAGATGAAAGACTGGCCATTAAATCCGTCGCATACCATTTTCCCATGTAAACTTGACATTTATTATTATCACATATCGACGTTATAAAAATCATCGATACACGACAATACAGCTTAAGGGCATTTTCTACTAAAGGTTTGGTTTCATTTGGATTAGTAGACACTGGTGCGTTGTTCTGCCAACTGTGCTATGAAGCCTCATCATCATCATCATCATCATCATTTTTTCATGTTTGTTGCTACAGTGATCATTTCACTTTGCAGCGTTTTTCCGTCATACAAACCATATCCAACGTGAAATGTTCCTGTGAAGTCCAACACAGCGCACAAAATCACAGCTACTGCAGGGACACCCCAGCCGACAATACAGTACTTGATGAATGTCTTCCTGATGTCAGACGCCTGTCTTGTTCTGTTACTCACTGTCAAGTGAAACAAAACCAATTATAATCACGTGCTTTAGAACACTGGGGGTTGTAAATAATCAGTTTGTTTGCTTTGTTACAGAAAATTATCCTACTCGAGTTCGTTCTGCTCAGTTTACAACTTAAAATTACATGTGTGTTTATAGAAATTATAGAACAACGCTAAATTTTGGCGTCCTCCCATTAGTCGAAACGATCATGTGACGCGAAAGTGTCTCTCCTCAGCGGGCGCCTATCAGCGCATAATGCCCGTTTTGGCGATTTTCACTCAAAATTTAGCGTTGTACAATAAAAACAATAGAGTTCTTCTGTCTCAGGCCCTGTTTGTAATAGGTTCTCTCGGAAATTTGATGTTCAGTCTTCGTATAAGCCCTGTAACGATTTGTTGTGAACATCAAATTTCCTCGGGCAACCTATCACAAGATAGTGCCTTCGACAGAAGAACTCTATTGTTTAATTAGTAGATTTTTCTTGTATTCAAAATTTCTTCAGATAGTTGTTTTCCCTCTGGTAACTTATTATCAGAACAATTACTGTGACACTTGGCCCCATTCAATAATTGAAGCGCTACCTGCAGTAAAGTCCTGATTGTCTGGGGCTGTTTTCGTTGAAAATCTCGTTTGCTTCTTTGTTTGTGTTTGCTTCGAAAAAGGAACTTGCTCGTCGAGATGTTGTCAAAGTAAAGTTTAATACCAGTTGCTCAAAGTAAATTGAAGTAGATTAGTTTAACTTACCTTGAACTTTAAAGGTGCTTGATGTATCAAACGCCATGATGCTCATCCACGAAAAAGCAGCAAGGACAAAGAAATGAAGACAAACAGCGACAACCTTGCAGACAGTAACAACTTCATTGGACTTTTCAGCGAAAAGGAAAATTATTTGATAACAAATTAATGCCCATGATAAGCTAATGAGACATTTTCCAGGCAGATTGCGAAGTTCTTTGAAAGACAGGTAAACGGCGAGCAGAAAACACAGCGAGATAATAGAGAGCAGTGTTCCCGTGAATGTGATGTAAATAAGAGCCGTGGAAAGTTCACGTTGCTCATACTTTTCATGTTCTGGACACAGTATGTAAACAGTGTTTCCTTCTGGCTCCATTCCATCCTTGCCGAGTGAGCCGATTTGTTTTGATGAAAGGACTTTCATACGACTTATGTTAACGTCCATCTGTGTTGATTGGTTCCAAGTGAGAAGCCAACATGTTTTACTTCCATAGGTGTCTGTACAGTTCTTTGTAGCTGAACTGCAGTTAAACACTGAGCCTTGTGATGTCAGATTGAAGCCTTCTGCAGGAGGTTGGGCTGTCTTTGCTTCTTTTTTCGGTAAAATAGGCGGGCTTATATCAAGGAGGATTGTCAGAGGCGGGAAAAAAAATTCACGAATCGCTTTCTGTCTTCCTTGAGGATTACAAAGAGCACAATGCGGGTTTCTGTAGAAGTATTTTAAGTCATTCCCTTCAACTTGAAAGACCATAGAATAAGACGAACACAACTCTTTGATTACAGCCATCCCTGGTAGCTGATTAGAGGCACATTGTGAATCGTGTATCACACAAGACTTGTAAAGGTGCTTGAGGTTTGAGGGCGGAGCATAGTTCCATAAGCACTGATCATCTTTTTCTTTCAAAAAGCTCTTTAATCCTGTAATATCGTGTTGAAAGCGTTTTAATTCACTTGAGCATTTTGCGTGGAGGCCCCAAAACGACAAGCTTCCTCCACTGTTGCATCTAGCGCAAGCAATGCTTCTGTATGTGACGCTGCTGTTCCAATCAAAGACTGGCAATTCTTGTTGTAGCGTCTTATTCAGCTGTTGAACGGTTTGGCAGTCGTTTGTGGCTTGATTGTTCAATAATCCACAAGTAGATTTCATGATTACTCCGGACCATAAAAGATCATTGATGTCCCCACATGTCTCATTTTCAAGTGATGAGTTTCCGACAACGTTTCCATTTGCACCACACCTGTAAATAAAATGCACAACAGTAAGGGCTTATTATCGTCAATAATTCTACTGAACAAGCTTAACCAATATTGCAGCGGACCTTTGAAGAAACAGCTCCTTACCGGAATGATGAGGATCGAAAATCATTAATGACAGCCAACAATCACACTTTATTTGGCGGGGTGTAACCAGTCGACCTCATCGGCACTAAGTAAGAAGACAGAAGGGTCGACATAATTTTTGCATTGGTTTTGATTTTCTAAACCCGATGTCACCCACCCAAAATTTTCGAGTAAAAGGTTTATGATGACAGAAAATTGTGTTTAGTTTCCGTAATTTTAATATAGAGATTGAACAGTTTTGCAGAGGCGTGCATATGATTTATTTAGTAAAACTTTGTTGAAGAATGCAAATTACTTCCAGAGAACTATACGTATGCCGCCGGTTTTGATTTTCCAGCAAAGAGCATGCGCAGACCTTCGACGACAGACTAGCTGGCTGTGAAGGTTAGCCCACCAGACAAGGCAAAGCTAATAAACTTACACAATTTGCAGCATTTGGAATGGTTTAACAGTCGAAATTTCTACGGTGACAGGTAGGGTTATGTTCCTACCCAAAACTCAGGAATGGCCTAAGCGCTTTGTATTAGTTTGGTAAGTTTCTCTATTTTTTTTTTATTAAATTCTCAATCTCGGTTGTTGAATTTCTAGCAGGCCGCACGCAGGTTATCAGCGATTACAACCCACCGATTAATTTTCGCGCGCATTCGTTGGACGAAACACATCACGTAGTACGAAAATGGGACGGTGGATGTCAGGCGATACCCGCCGCCCGATTTGATATCCCGTCGTTCGATTTTATTGACGAGAGAAAAACAAGAAAGTCAATTTTTCAGGTTTTAACTTTTCAGATCTAATCACAGTGTGATAAAATCAAGTAAACTAACCAACTTCGATTTCTTTAGCCAAAAATGAGCTATAACCTTCACGGACTGCTTTCTCTAGATCTAAACCACAATAAAGAGCGTGCGTTGTGGAAATTATCGGAGAGTTATGAAATAAATAAATCCTCCCTGGCTTGCTGGTATATCAGAGGATATTGCCCTTGGCTGAAAGATTGTCCTCAAAATTTTACAGTTCAGTTTTCGGATGATCTTCCAGCCTCGGGCATTATCCTCCGATACAACTGCCGGAAGGATTTATTTTCTAAAGGACATTGCGTTTTGCAAATTGGATCCCATGTAAAGTAACACGGCGCTCAAAAGTTTTCGATATGAAGCAGGTTTGTCCAGCGAGTGACAAACCTTCGACGACGACTACCGAACTTGAGAATTAAATAAAACAGTTATTCCTCTCGAGCCTGTTCGATATGAGATGATTATTAAAAGAAGCGTGTAGTGGAGAGTTGGTTATCTATCACCTCATATACAAAGCGCACTAGTGGAATGAGCGTTAATTAAACAATCTAGAGGGCCAATTGTTAGAAAGCTGGCTAACACTAACCCTAGCGATGAAAACTTCACCGAGGTTCCTATTTCTCTTGTAGGAAAGACTTTTCAAAGCTAATTTTAACCACCAATTGGAAGGCAACCAAATTAAAAAAGTTAGGGCAAAAAAAGATTTACAGAAATGCTCATCGCTTCGCTATAAGACTAGATTAAAAATTGACACTTATCTTGGGTTAGCTTATTCGAATTCCTACTTTGAACAACCGGGCCCTGAGCTCTAGGTCAGTACTAATCCTGGATTTTTTTGAAGTGATAACTTAGCCTTTGTTTACTGAGTGAGTGTATTCTATTTTATCTAGTCTCTGGATAGCCTAACGGCGCGTTCTTTTCGGACTATCCCGGAATAGGAATACTCGGAATAGAAGGTATTTGTGTTCTTTTTGGAGCGATTCCGTTTTCGGAATGAACGGGTTCATTCTGCTCCTGATAGGAACACAGTTTACTCGGAATAACCAGAATACGCGTTCTTTTGGGAAATTTTTGGAGAAAAATCCTACGCGACCGCCCGCGCGTGTGCAGACATAGTTCTCAGGTCACTTACGCCATGGGTATTCCGTTTTCAGAAGGAGCGTTCTTTTCGAAATTGAAATTCCGTGCCATGATTCTGTTATTCCTAAACCTGAATAAGAATAGCCAGAATAGTCCCAAAGGAATGTACCCTAAGTATGCTGCAGTTTGTTTTAAAAATCTTATTGATTGACAGGAAATCAATCGTCTAATTTAAAACCTTACAGCTGTAAGGCTTAGCTGTAGGAACCAGTAAAAGTAAATCATTGATAATAATAATAATAATAATAATAATAATAATAATAATAATAATGGTTTAATAACACTCCAAAAATTAATTGGCTCTTCTATGTTACATAAATATCTAAATAATTATAATATATACATTACTATTACTATAATATAGAAGTTCTACTAGGATAAATTAATATGTGGAAAAAACCATTACAGCATCGTATTGAAAAAAAATATATATATTGTTCAGTCAGTCTATTTACAGCATTCGAAAAATAGTGTGCTTTAGACAAGCGGCGAAATTCACGATTGTCCTTGCTAGATTGCTAACATTGACGTGTTGCGTGGTAAGTTCGTGTCAAAAGTTTTGAGTGGACGCTTTGAAACAAACATAATATGCAACTGAAACGCCTCTCTAGAAGCTTAGGATTTAAAAGTATGGTGATTGTTCTTATTCGAGTCTCACCGCATATGAAAATCCAAGCAACAGTCACCCCACGCTTTACAATCCTTGTCACAGTAACACCTCTCAGGAGAGCGGCGTCTTTCTTCCAAGAAACATCTCCCTTCGCACGACTGGGATGATGAGTTTTGCTGAAGGGATACTGCTTTAAGAAAGGTTGTCTCATTTTGTGGTACAGTGACGTTAAAGGCCTGGAGTAGCTGAAGAAGCTTTAACAAACTAATAACTTCACCCCTAAACTTCACAATAAAGTCTTGGTCGGCTGAATCTAAAATCAGGGTGGAAATAAATTAATATAAGTTAGCACTCTCTAAACCAATATAAAATTAATGAAGATCTGTTTTTCGAAATGCATTTAGCCGCCGTTAGAAACAAACAAAACATCTAACGTTTTCGACAGCAACGAAATAGCGTAAAGGTTCATGTAAAAGTTTTCACGAAATAAAATACTAAACGTACCAACTCGGATAAGAAATGCATCAGATTCGTTTTTTACTAGCCTAAGATGAGATTTCGATGTTCCTGTGAAACTCAAAACTACAGCTACCACAGCACATATTGACATCAGATTTGGATTTCTTGTTTTCATTTTTGCTCCAAGTAACTTTCACGCAATGGCAAAGTGCATAAAATTAGCTGCGACGTATATTTACCGTCGCCTACAGTATTTCAACTTCCGTACCCTAGACTTTACTAGAGATAACTGACCTAGTAGAATTGTAATACACCTTAAATATCTATGTGATTCTAATTAAAATAAGATTCATTTCGTTTTCTTTGTTTTTTTTTTTTTGTTTGTTTTTTTTTTTTTTGTCATAGAAGATCTGTTTGAGGTCGCACTATAATTAAAACGTTGCAGTACCGAAGGACAACTACAACATTCACGGTAAATAAATAGCTCAATGGTCTCACAATAAACAATATTTTTAGGGAAACCACCCGTTCAATTTATGCAGTCTTAAGCAGCTGCTCATGTTTCAAAACAAACGAAAACTAGTTCCTAACAAACCAAAAAGCTAGAGATTTTCGCAATTTTTAACCATTTAAAAATGTTGTAAAGGAGGGCATTTTTAAATTAAGTCAAATATCTGAAATAGTCCTATTAACAATGGTATCACTGCAAAAAAACAAATGCTTGGTCACAGCGTTAAATTTAGAAAAAAAAAGCCCGAAGTAATTACTTTTCATTTATATCTTGGTGATTCGGTCTCCGACATTGAACACAAGGAACAATGGAACAGCGATCTGAAAACACACTCAGCGCTCATTTGATATTTCCAAAACAGTTTGACGCTGAAGCCCTAGGTTTTTCTTTTTGTTTGTTCTGTGTTTGCATATTGCTTTATAATAATTTGTTAGGTCTTCAGTAGAAAACACCAAATAGACCAAAAGCTGCAAAACCCTTTGCCAATTAAATAAACGCAAACAAGGCAGGATTCATGAAGTTTGTAATTGATCAGTCTAGGTAAATAAACATCATTTTTCAAAAGAAAAAGTTATCTGAACACAAAAATGGCGAAGTGTAGATTTCCTGGGACAAAAAGAATTTTTTTTAATTACTGCCTTTCGCCTGGAGGAAAGATTTCTTTTTCAAAAAACCTCACTGGCTCCTTTGTAGTGTGTTTTTCCGTCACGTTTGTGGGTGACGACTTGTAAGGACAGCACTTTCCTCAACTTTTCAGGGCAAAAGCAAGAATGTAGTGAACCTGAAACTACGGTGATAAAGTCTACTGTTCTACGCGGATGTTCCTCGATTTTGTTGCCATATTTAGCGTAGTTGAGCGTGTAGTAATTTTCGGATCTGCCTTTCCTGCGCATTCGGTGATGTTTCTTTGTGGTTCAACTCGATTGCATCGTTTTCGGAGTTTTTCCGAGAAGAAAAGAGACTTCGTCGGTACTCGTTTTGTAGTCGTGAAGCACAAAGTAGTGAGAACCCTGGGAAGCAAGAACCTTTATTAATATCATCAAATAATGCAACGAAAACTGTGCATCCCCGACCTAACCGACCTAACCTGTGACCTCAAGCAATTCTAACGACATCTGGGTACTTAGTTTATTGGATAAAGTCAATTTGAAGCATATTAGAACTATGGAGAAGCAATAATTATAGATCTTTCGACTTCGAATTACAGGGAGAGGGAACGAAAAGGAGGGGGTTGTGGTCTATATTGACAACTTTAAACCGTTTTCTACATAAACCACTCTCGAACCACTACCTAATATTTCTCGTTTATTTATTTATTTATTTATTTATTTATTTATTTATTTATTTATTGTTAAAGTGGTACTACAATCAAAAAATCACTTGTATTTTTTCTTCGGGTTTCGAAACTATGTTTACTAAACACTCCCCAAGCGAAATTTAAAGCCTTAATTTTGAGAAGAAGACCCTTTATTTAAACTGCAATTTTCCGTTAAAATGGTCCGCCATTATATTACACGAGAAAGGATACAATGACGTCATTCACTCAAGAGCTGTAGAATGCAGTGTGAGAACACAGCTTACAATTAATTATGCAAAACACGAGTTTGAGAGTCTGAAAGCTCAAAACTCTCGTGCTGCATACTAAATAAGCCACTTTTTATTTTCCATGCGGCATAGAACAGAATTGTATTGTGGCATGGAAAATAAAAATCAATTAAAGAGTTATTTTCTGAGGAATGTGACGCGAGGTAGGTACTTACTTCAGTTGAAAATCCAAGCAACAGTCACCCCACGCTTTACAATCCATGTCACAGTAACACCACTTAGGGTCGCTTCTTTCTTCCAAGAAACATCTGCCCCTACACGACTGAGCTGAAGATTTCTTCTGGTGAAATACTTCATCAAGAAAAGCTTTCTCATTCATTGGTATGGTGACACTATGGTGACGGAAAAGCTGAAGTAGTTTTATCAGACTAATAACTTCACCATTGAAATTCACAACAAAATCTTGGTCGGCTGAATCTAAATCAGGATAAAAATCAATTAATTAATATTACCACTTTCTAATATAACATTAAATTAATCAAGATTATATTTTTTGAGCAAATTATTAGAACTAACTCTAGCTAAGGAAACACGAAACGTTTCCAGAGCAATGAAACGAGTGACTATATGTAACAGGCATCATTTGAAAGACCAACCTACCCACTGGCAATGGAAATTCATCAGAATCGTTCTTCCCAGTAGTGCCGTTGTAATGTAGCAAATGTTTTTTGAGATTCTGATGGCCCAGTGTGGGTAAAAACAACACCTGCCACAGCAAAAGTTGACATTAGATTTGAACATTACTGCTGGCTCTCATTTTTTTTGCATGCAACAGTAAATTTCAGTTTCTCGAAGGAAATCTTCATTAGTTTCTTTAGAGAACCAAGAGCTAAGTCATCACTTATTGGTCATCTCTGGTCATACATCCTCAAATGGCGATCTCTCATGCTTTGTCTGTGCTATTTTAGGAACCTTTCACTCTAATTAATACGCCAAAAGACCCATTTATTGTGTTTGTTTTTAACTGACTTTTTAAAAAATGCAAACATCAAAGTGAAAGTGCTAATTGAACTAACACAATTTTTCTGTTCTTAGCTTCTGAATAGCTTTCATTTGAGTTGCCTTGCCAGCTACTCGATTGTACCGAACTTTACCTCCTCATAGAAGACCCAAAGCTCTGGAATGACTTGCCAATTATAATCAAACAGTGTTCCACAGTTGACTCTTTTAAATTGAGATTAGAAACTTTTCTTTTTTACAGTGTCTATAGTTAGATTAGGTAAATAACTTATTGTAAAAAGCATTGAGACTTCCATACGTTGTAAAATGCGTTTTTAAGCACCTTGTCACAACTGCAGAACAGTTTCGGTGGTTCCAAAAAGTATGTCAGTAGGGAAATTAAGGACGGTGCCTCCTAATACAGATGTATTTTTGCAAAGGTTATGGCTACGGGGGAAAAGTAGATCTTAGCAAGGGTTACTGGAATCAAAATAAAAAAATGTGGGTAACCACGAGTTGAACTGACACAACAGAGAGGTAAAATAGGTGTGTTGTAGGTTGTCACAACAGAAGCACTTTTTTAAAACAGGCTTTTGAAGGCTTCAAATTTAAAGAAGGACGATTTTACTGATTTAAAGGCTTATAACTTTCAGTGGAACTTGAAATCACAAAATCGGCTTCTGTTGTGACACAATAGAGGTTTTAACTGATCAATGAGTGGTAAAATCAAGAAGTGTTACACTCTCCACGAGGAGAAAACTTGGACACGGAGTCGTGTTTTACAAAATCTACCCGTTTTTCTCTTGATGTTCTGTTATCAACATAAGTAAAATGTGTTTTCTCGACGTGTTATTTTGGTTTTGTCCTAGAATCCCCACTTTAACGTTCAAATCTTGACTTTCCTCGACCCCCTCCCCCTCTAAACGTCCAGTGGACGTTAAGTAGGGAAGTTGTGAATATGTCGACGGCCCCTAACTACATTTGGTCCTATCCAACTCTTCAATTTGAAATGAGTCAGGAAGACATAACATAATTTAACTAACTCGTACTTCTCGTACACTGATAAGACACGGTTTGTCGCTGATATGGCCAGCAGCATAAAAGTAATTTAACGCTTCTCGAACATCCTGAAACGACTTTTCTTTGTTGTTCTTACCGGCGCTAATCAAGGGCCATCGTTCCCGCAAAAAATTTGTTGGTACTCGTCCCAGTCCATCCGCATGAACTCAATACTCGTCTAACCGTAGCGGGTTAACTGCAGTCCTCCATCTTAAATTCCCTAGTATAGAGACCACGGTAGTTAACTGAAGTAACCATAGATGTGTACCGTTAGTCCTTGTTGCCAGTGTAATTCAAAGTTTTGAATAAGCTTTCTTGTGCAACCATGAACATGTTGGTCGTGTATAATCCGTCAGCTAGGAACTCAAGGTTTAGATAACTTTGCATGTGAACTAACATTTTTTATTCCCATTTCCTATTACTCAGGGATGTATTTGCTTTCGTTTTGTATTTACTAGCTAATAATTGGTCCATGGAAATGCAAGGCAGTGTCCCTGGAACGTGTCTCATGGGCGTATAACAACGCCACTTGTTGCAAGGACAGTTTGATTTGATCTGTAATTAATTATTATTTTTTTACTTTTTCGTAAAACCGATGGCGCACTAGCCTGCATAACAGGCGTAAACGGTAAGGGGGTTGGGGGAGCGAGAAAGAGCGAGGAAAATTGGGGTCTAGTAGCACAAGAAGAGAGAATTAAACTTTGAGAGGGCAAGTCGCCAGGACTCGTTCTTGCAATTCAGATCAGTTTGTGTAGAGAGGACAACCCACAGGATACAAGTTTGGTCCTCTTGACTTGACCTTCTGGTAAAAATAGGAAGTTCATACAACAGGATTTCTCCTTTGGACTTTGCCAGGGGCTAGTCTAAGTCAAATGAATGCTTACACGTCTTCCAGCGCTTGGCAGCTCTCACCTTATCGTTTCCCCGCCTTTTTGAATTGGTAATGCTGCAATTTTAACAGGGGATAAAACAAAAGTACAGTGGGGTTCTTTTCGTCCTCGATGGAATCATTAGTCTTGAAACGCACATTGAAATTGCTGTTTAAAAAGAGTAAAATATATTCTTAACCCTTTGTCTTTTCTAACCACTACAGCAGGATTTCAGGATCGTGTCGTTGCGCGTTTAAATGCTCAAGAAATGCAAGGAAATAAAATCCCATTCAGTTTGGACTGTGAGCTTTCAAAACACCAATAAGATGCGCACTGATAATCTAGAAAGTTATGCAATCATACCATAATCATCGTCGTATTAACAAAATCCACATGCTCTTAATAATCTCAATAATCGGTACATTTTGACAAACTCAAGTTTACTATTGCTACCATACGGCCTGCACTAGATATAATGGATATAAAATGTAGTATATCAAGACGAACTTGTAAACGAATAGTTTATAACCCATTAGCTAACTGATATCATAAAATTGCCAATCTATTTTAAAAACAATCCTTGACTCATCTCTATCAAAACATTTAACAATTTCAATGCCTCTAACGTCCACGACCCAAAACCTTATGTCCTAGATGTCTTTTAATTTCCACTGACAAAACCATTTGACATATCCATGGTAGCGTCTGCATACTTATATATTTCAGTTGCGTAATATAAACTCATTACCGTGGACAATCATAAGTAATTGTAAATCTAAATTTGGTCCTTTTAGGCCTGGCCTTGACTTTTTTTTCTATTATAATCACGCTTTGATTTACTCATAATAAATGATAACACATAATGTATATCCAGACAAGAAAAGGATTTTTAGACTCTTACAAGGCAGCTGTCATTAATCGTTTAATTCCCTGTCAGAAATGCCCCTCAAGGAGCTTGGGAAATTTTTATTTACACAACCATGCGAGCAGTTTACAGCGCAACCTCCAGGTTGTTATTGAACCTCATTGGCTCTTTTCTGCTTCCAATTGAATAAGAAGACTGGTCCAGTTCTTAAATGAACAGCGCTTTTTTCAATGATCTAGTCTAAATAACGAAAGTAAGTGAACTTGTCTTTTTAAAGCCAGTATGAATGATCTTATGAAGTTTACTGTCCTACGTGGTTGATCCTTGATTTTGTTTTCATATTCAGCGTAGTTGAGCCTGTAGTTATTTCACGATCAGCATTTTGTGTGCACTGGGTTATGTTAGCTTGTGGTTCAATTCGACTGCATCTTTTGCGAAGGTTTTCCTTGAAGAGAACTCGCATCCTCTTTGTCGTCGTGAAGCACAACGTAATGAAAAACCCTGTGAAACATTACATCGATGTCAGTTCATCTGGTTCATCACCTTTATTATGAACTAAAAACAAGAACTTTCAAATAACACATTGAAAACTGCACTTGCTCAACTAATTGTGATCTCAAGCAGTTCTAAAACCATTGAGGTAACGATTCTGCTTGTATTAATTCAATTTGAAACACATCAGAACAATCTGTTGTTTCTTACACTTGAAATTGCAGGGAGATGGGACGAGGCATGGGGAGGGGAGGGGAGGGGGTGGTGCCTGTACCGATAAACTTAGACTGTGTTATCCTCACTCAAACCGCAAACCCTTATTCTCCACTAACCATTTATATACAATAGTTTCGGACGAGCAGTTTTTCTCGTGAATTAATCAGAATTTTGTGATATATCTGGCACCGTAACCTACCAGTACAAATCCTCTGCAACTAAGAGCATTATTGGTAAAAACATAAATAATTAATTATGTGTACCTTGCAAGCTGTTCAAGACGGTGGAAGGATACTGCAGGAATGCAGCTTGTTGCCAGTTGGCGATGAGTGTCAGAATCCACGACAGTCCCATGACTGTTGTCAGTTTGATGCAGATCAGGAGTAACGGCACTCGGGAAGTGTTTGCTGATGCCAGCCCGGTGCCCTGGGGAAAAATAAAAAGGAAATTCCTGTAATACACTCGCAGGGCAAAGAGCAAGAGCTCAGTAGTCTAGGTATGTATGTAAAACATGATAAAATTTATTTTAAGTTCATGATAGAAAAGATGATAAGTCGGGATTTTGGTCTCGTAGTCAACTTTGTTCTAAAGTTCACAAAGATTTTATAACGTTAAATTTACCATAATTGGTGCAAACTACAATGACAAGTCATACCTGCTGTACGTGATGAATGGCGTAAATATTCTTCGTCAAGCACACTATGTTGAAGACCAAAGCGAGGCTGACAGGAGTCACCATGGAAACAGCTATTGCAGTCTCGTCTGAGATCCAGCAATAGTAAGACCTCCCTGAGATTAAAAAAGTCTTTAATAGTTTTTAGTTTCACAGTTAATAGATCAAAAGAAAAAGAGAAAAATGTTTATTTGGCTAAATTGGCATTTGCATTTACCATATAGTATACACTACTTTATATTAGACTTCTAGCAGTCTTTTTGTAGATTTACATAGTCGAGTAAATGCCTACGAGACCATCTAATCACCTGAATGCAGCCAACTCGACCATCTCTAGAAAGGCACTGCTTACACTTATATACTCGGATTATTTGTATTTTCTTACGCTAACTCTAGCCCTTTAGAAGACTAGTCATGTTAGATGAAAGATTGGTCCTTTAATCGATGTACTAACCTGGCATTTTTTTATTATCATGTATGACGTTATAAAAATCAGACAATAAAGTTAAGGGAAATTTTTTACCAAAGGTTTGGTTTGGTGATGATGATGATGATGGTGGTGATGGTTATTATTATTATTATTATTATTATTATTATTATTATTATTATTATTATTATTATTATTATTAATATTATTTTTATTTTTATAAAAATCATACACTATAGCTTAAGGGAATTTTGTACCAAAGGTTTGGTTTGGTGATGATGATGATGATGATGATGATGATGGTGGTGTTGGTTATTATTATTATTATTATTATTATTATTATTATTATCATTATTATTATTTCCATGTTTGTTGCTACAGTGATTCCTTTACTTTGCGGTATTTCTATACAAACCATATCCAAAGTGAAATGTTCCTGTGAAGTCCAAGACAGTGCACAAAGCCACAGCTACTGCAGGGACCCCCCAGCCAACAATACAATACTTGATGAATGTCTTCCTGATGTCAGACGCCTGTCTTGTTCTGTTGCTCACTGTCAAGTGAAAACAAAAACAATTATAATCACGTGCTTGAAAACACTAGGGGGCTGTAAATTTATCGCTTGCTTGGTTACGGTGTTATTGTATTTTCTGGTAGTTGTATGCAACAATTTTAGTCAGGTGTTCCGACCGAGAGGAACTGTACCCTCTGTTGACGTAAACAAAAAAAGAAGAGCATGTTCTCGAGTAGTTTTACGGAGAAGTACAGGAACCCTTTGAAAAAGAAAAGATTTTAAACTAGTGCAAATACAAAGTGGAGAAAACCAGACCTTTGTGGATATTGATGTAACAACAGCAAATTATCGTACTGGAATTCGTTCTGCTTTTTACAACTTAAATTCATGGCTATAGGAAGTTGTAGATTGCTCTTGTTTTCAAAATGTCTTCAGATAGGAGTTTTTCCTAACTTACTATTAAAACAATTAATTAAAGGGCACTCTGCAGTAAAGTCCCAATTGTCTGGGTGCTTTTTTCATTGAAAATCTAGTTTGTTTGTTTGTTTGATTTTCCTTCAAAAAAGGAGCTTTCTAGTCGAGCTGTTGCCAGGTTCAGGCTGTCGTAGCTGTAAGTTGTGAACCCGATACCCGATTTTTTGAAATGTATTTTTGTTCTTGTAAAGTCGCTTAGGACACTTAAAATTGCCCGAGTTGCTCAAAGTAAGTTGAAGGCGAATCATTTAACTTACCTTGAACTTTAAAGGTGTTTGATGTATCAAACGCCATGATGCTCATCCACGAAAAAGCAGCAAGGACAAAGAAATGAAGACAAATGGCGACAACCTTGCAGACATTATCAACTTCATTAGACTTTTCAGCGACAAGGAAAATTATTTGATAACAAAGTAACGCCCATGATAAGCTAATGAGACATTTTCCAGGAAGATTGCGAAGTTCTTTAAAAGACAGGTAAACGGCGAGCAGGAAACACAGGGAGATGATCGAGAGCAGTGTTCCCGTGAATGTAATGTAAATAAGAGCCGCAGAAAATTCATGCTGCTCATACTTTTCATGTTCTGGGCACAGTATATTAACAGTGTTTCCTTCTGGCTTCATTCCATCCTTGTCGAGTAAGATTTGTTTTGGTGTAAGGACTTTCACACGACTTATGTTAAAGTCCATCTGTGCTGATTGGTTCTTCAGTGAAGTGAGAAGCCAACATGTTTTACTTTCATAGGTGACCGTACAGTTCTTTGTAGCTGAACTGCAGTTAAACACTGGGACTTGTGATGTCAGATTGAAGCCTCGTGTAGGAGGTTGGGTTGTCAGTGGTTTTTCTTTCGATAAAATAGGCGAGCCCAAATCAAGGAGGATTGTCAGAGACGGAACAATGCTTGCATGATAAACCGCTTTCTGTCTTCCTTGAGGATTACAAAGAGCACAGTGAGGGTTTCTGTAGAAGTATTTAAAGTTATCCCCTGTAACTTTTAAGACCATAGAATAAGAGTAACACAACTGTTTGATTACATCCTTCACTGGTAGCTGATTCGAGGCACACTGTGAATCATGTATCACACAAGACTTGTAACTTTGCCTGAGAACTGGAAAAGGCGCATATTTCCATGAACACCCATCTTCTTCAACAAACTTCTTTACAGCTGCAATGTCGTGTTGAGGAGGCTGTTGACCACTTGAGCATGTTATTTGGAGGCCCCAAAACGACAGATTTCCGCTATTGTTGCATCTAGCACAAGCAATGCTTCTGTATGTGACGTTGTTGTTCCAATCAAACACTGGTAATTCTTGCTGCGGCGTCATCTTCAGATGTTGAACGGTTTTGCAGTCGTTTGTGTTGTAATTGTTCAACACACTGCAAGTAGACTTCATTATTACGCCACCGGTCCATAAAGGATCATTGACGTTTCCACAAGTCAAATTTTCAAGTGAAGAGTTTCTGACAACATTTTCACTTGCACCACACCTGTGAAAAGAAAAGCGCGTAACAGTTAGGGCTTGTTATCGCCAGTAATTCTACTGAACAAGTTTAACCCATGTTGCAGAAGAAACAGCTTCTCACTGGAATAATGAGGATCGAAATTCATCAAGCACAGCCAACAACGGTACTAAATAGTACGGTACTGTACTCTATATATAGTACTATAGTATAAGTATTATATACCAGGACAGACGACCTCACTAGCACTGACTAAGAAGTAGAAACGTCGACATAATTTTTGCACTGGTTTTAATTTTGTGATCCCATACGGCACCCACCCAAAACTTTCGAAGGCTCAGCGAATTTAGAAAAAATTAACGTGTAAACATTTAAGAAAAGGACATTGGTGTTTATTTTTCGTATGTTTACCAGAAATTGGACCGTTGTACCAAAACATGCATATGGATAAGTAAAAACATTACTGAAGAAAGAGAACTTACTCCCGAACTACAAGTATGCCAGATTTGATTGTCCAGCAAAGAGTATGCACAGGCGATCAAAGACAGACTAGCTGCGTGGACTAGCCCAGCTGGTGCCAGTGTATTTATTTGATAGTATATTCATATAGTATGTAAGAGTACATTCATATAGTATATGAAAGTAGATATTCATTTCAGATAGTTAATAATGATAAAAAAATAGTTTCTATTTGAGCCAGCTTACCGCGTGTAAAAGTCCAGACAACAGTCACCCCACGCTTTACAATCCGTGTCACAGTAACACCACTTAGGATCGCTTCTTTCTTCCAAGAAACATCTGTGTGCACACGACTGAGCTAAAGATTGCTTCTGACGAAATACTGCATCAAGAAAAGCTTTCTCATTTTTTGGTACGGTGACATTATGGTAACGGAGAAGCTGAAGTAGTTTTATCAAACTAATAACTTCACCTTTAAACTTTACAACAAAGTCTCGGTCGGCTGAATCTAGAACAGGATGAAAATAAAATTAATAAAGGTCTCGTTTTCAAAAGGTTAGGAACAAACAAAATATCTAATGTTCTCGACAGCAACTAAGCAGCGTACAGATTCGTGAAACAGGCATCAAAATAAAACACTATACCTACCGACTGGGAGAAGAAATGCATCAGATTTGTTTTTAATAGTGAAGATTTCAGTAACGTTCTTTCGTATCAGATACTCTCGAGATTTTGATTTTCCTGTAAAACTCAAAATTACAACCACCACAGCACATATTAATATGAGATTTGGATCTCTTGTTTTCATTTTTGCTCCAAGTAACTTCCACGTAACTACAAAGGGCATGAAATTAACTGCTACGTGTTTACTGTTTTGGTGGCTACCGTGTTTCAACGTATGTACCCTTAAGCTCGCTGGTAATAACTTACTGAGTCGAAATGTAATACACCTTTAATATCAACAAGATTCTAATTAAATTGAGATTCATTTCGTTTTCTTTGTGTGTTATCATAGCAGATCTGTTTGAGTTCGCAATATAATTAAAACCTGGGGGTACCGAAGATATTTTGGCTTCGTTAATTATATTTCAAAAACAACCACAGCATTGACGGTAAATAAAATGGCTCAATGTTTCTACAATAAAGGATATTTTTAGCGTAGTTTTGTGCAGCTGGTCATGGGCCAAAATAAATGTAAACTGATTGCTATCAAACGAAGAAAGCTAGAGATTTTCGTAGTCTTCACTATTGAAAAATGTGTTAAAGAAATATATTTTAAAATTAAGACAAATGTTCTAGTTACAACAGTGGTGTTACTGCAAAAGCAATATTTATTCCCAGCGTAAAAATTGAAAAGATAAGTCCATGCGAATGTTCTTAAAATAAGTAATTATTTTTCATTAATATCTTAAGGTAATCCGGTTTCCTACATCGAAAACGAGACACAATGCAACAACGTTCTGAAAACACACTCAGCGCTCATTTGATATTTCCAAAACAGTTGATACTGAAGCCCTGAAACCCTTTTACATGGTGTTTTCTTTTGTTTGTTCTGCTTTGAATTTTGCTTTATGATATTTTGCTTGCTCTTCAGTAGAAGACACCAAAAAGAGCAAAATTAATAAAACTCCAAGTTGCCAATTAAAACGAGGTAGGATTCATGAAGTTGTAATTGATTAATCTAGGTAAATAAACATCATTTTTCAAAAGAAAAAGTTATCTGAACACAAAAATGGCAAAGTGAAGATTTCCTAGGACAAAACCATTTTTTTTAAATAACTGCCTTTCCCTTGAAGGAAAGATTTTACTGTAATTAGCGGCACTATCTAGACTCCAGTGGGAAAACACGCAAACTCTACCTCACCTAATTCATTCAGTTACAAAAGGCTCAAATCACCAAAAACATAGAAAAAAGTTCCCGGTTAGCGTACAATATCGTTTGCTTCTAATCTCAGGAAACGTGCTGCAATTTTGTTTACAACGCAGATTATTGAAAAAGAAAAACGAATCACGACGTTTTTAATTTAAAAAATAACAGTGTTACTGTATGCATTCAACAACAAAAACAAAAAAACTGAATCATTCATCGATCTATTCTAGTCCATAGAGGTCACTGTAGCACAGGTTTTGGCATTTTTGAGTGATCGGTGGTTGTTTTGGGTGTTAAGCGTGTATGTTGTGAAAAGGAAAATCCTACCAATTTGACTTTGAAGTCTTAAAATAAGCAAAATGATTTTTGTGCTAATCGAAAGATTATCTCTCTTTCAAACATAATTAGCAATGACCTCGATATTAATCCAGGTGCATCATTTTACAAATTGTGTAAAAAAAAATGGCTGTCCGTTTCATATATTCCATCACTCAAATATCGCCTGTAAAATCAAAGTACTGAAAATAGCAATCCTACTTAGTAACAAGTTTAGTTATTATGTTCTGAATAAGTATTATGTATTATGTTCTGAATAAGTATTATGTTCTGAATAAGTCTGAATAAGCAAAATGATTTTTGTGCAAATCAAAAGATTATCTCTCTTTCAAACACAATTAGCAATGACCCCGATATTAATCCAGGTGCATCATTTTATAAATAGTGTGAAAAAAATGGCCGTCCATCTCATATATTCCATTCCTCAAATATCGCCTGTAAAATCAAAGTACTGAAAATAGCAATCCGACTTAGTGACACGTTTAGTTATTATGTTCTGAATAAGTCTTGGAGGCTCCTTTTACTTGTTTAATGACCAGCCATAAAATTGTTGATTCATCATGTAGAACTTCTAAGGTTGCGTTCCGCTTAGTCAATCTATTTTAAGATTTATTAGTTTATTTGGATTGTTTGGATTTTCGTGCTAGCTGGAACAAAAATCTGAAAACAGCTTACACCCTAAGCTTCCTAAATTAACTGAAAGCACAATTCGAAACTTAGATTCAGGTTCTAGTCTGAATCATACACCCTCGCACATGCATCTTTTGGAATGCAATCTTAAGGCAGAGTAGTGCGGACATTATTCAACCTGTCGCGCAACAATGTTGCGTTGCAAGTTGACTTGCTTATTGCGCGTATTGCCACCCCCTTCCCCCCCCCCCCCCCGTGCAAAAGAAATGTTGCAAAAAGTAGAAGCGAGGTCTACTTTCTGCAACGTGAAAATTTGGCGCGCGATGAGGCGGTAATATGTGCAACAAACAATCACAATTATCAAAGCAACACTGTTGCGCGACAAGTTGCACGAAAATGGTGCCCGTAGTTCACTTTCCCTTGAGATTGGTTTGTTCCTAAATGAAATGAAAATCTAAATTTCGACTACAAAGTCAAGAATTAGTTTGGCTAAATTAAAAGGAGAGCGATTTGCAATAAATTACTGCATGTGTCCTCCTCAGATACTGCTGCTCGCGGAAGTGTCATAATGGAGGCCTTGATGGAGTAGCATATATTTGGGATGGACACGCTCCAAATTTGTTACGCGCGATTTTTGCTTCTGTGTCTAACCCTTTTCTTTTGTTTCAAATCATGAAGCAAACCTAGAACTCTTTAAGCCCAATAAAGAAAATTGCGGAAGAATGTTTAAATACAGTGGTGTTATACTATGGAAACGCCTTCCGCCTGAAGTCAAACTTGATGGCTAGCTTTTCTTTATTTTTTTAAGTGGCAATATACCACCACTAACGCTTCCAAATTAAAGGCTCCCGCAAACAAGGAAACAGTCGCGGAAACGTTGTTTCCCTCACTGTTTCCCCGTTTGTGCGCACAAAACATTTGTTGCGGAAACATTTTTTGTTTCCGGCAAACAGCGATGTTTCTGATATATTTTCAGGAATAATTTGATTCCGCAAGAAATGTTGCCCCTTTTCCCTCCGAGGAAGCAATCGTGGTTGTGTAGATTCCAGGGTCGTGCGGGATTACTTCCTAAATTGAACATGCACAGATGGCTTCGGGCCTGAGCGTATTTGTTTCTTTTGAAATGTTCCGTGGTTTGCGCGGCAAAGTAACATTGTTTCCCGCTCGTTTGCGCGCCCGCGAAACATTATGGGAAACAACGTTTCTGCAACATTATTCCCTTGTTTTCTGAAGCGTGTGTTTTGTTGAGGTAAGAGTGCGCGTTAATTGTGCGGTCCTGACGTAAAAAAAAACAATTTGTGACGTCACAGTAGCATCATTGGCAACTTCTTTGGCGGGAATTTTGTCGTTACTGTTTTTGCAAACGCAGTTAGTTTAAATTGAGCAATTTATGAATGAAATTGAAAAGTTTGTTACTATACTTTTCATACTCTACGCTGCCTATTCCCTGTACGAAAAATGTGAGGCCAATCCCAGAAGCGGATTTTGCGGTGAGTACACTCCTTATAATTTTCAGTTTCTAGTTTTCTCAGAATTCTGTCCATTAAGGATACTTGATTCTTGGGTTTTAGGGAACGCCTTATGGAAAAACTCGTACTCTTTTCTATTCGACCAGTTCAGTTTTGGAGAAAAGAAGAAATCTCATAATCAGAACATGGTCGTGACTGGAAATTATAGTTATATAACTGAACCACGATTTGCGATTTGCACAGTTATGATAGCTAAAGCCGCGGCTGCGCGAGCGATTGTTTTGCTTGCGATGGTGATGCGACTTTTTTGAAAACTGTCGCGTCGCCAGCGCGCGGCGAGCCGATCGCATGTCTAGCCACCCTCGCACAAGTGATGCGACAGCTGAAAGAATTACAGAAAAAAATCGCGACAAATTCAAGAAGTTAAATTTTTTGTGACAAAATCGCGGACTTCGTCAAAATTTGTGTGTAGCCACCACCGCGCGCTGGCGAAGCGACAATTTTCAAAAAATCGCATCACCATCGCAAGTAAAAAATCGCTCGTGTAGCCGCAGGTTCAGACAAGGTATGATTCATTTGATGATTGTTTTGTACGCTTAGGCGATGTTCTGTTTGTACAGAGGATGCGACAGTGAAACGTGAAATCGCACACTGAAGCGACAAGAATGGCGAGTTATCAAATAACGAAGAGTTTTTAATGCAAAAGTACCTACAGACTTGTTTTGTCACATTCGCACCAGTGAGACAAATAACAGCTCTGAGTTCTGATGTGACTCTTGAATTTCAAACTGTACGCGCGATTATCCAGGGTGTCCTCGAGCATAGGAACATGGAAAAACTGAAGTTCCCCGTTTGGGCACTCAAGTAACAATTGTACGAAAGCACAACGTTTCTGAAAAAAAAATTAAAAAACAGTTTTTGGCTCATCTAAAGCAAATTTGCTACAACAACCTTTTTTTGGCATGTGGAAAAACAAGAAAACGCTGAAACAAGGAAATGGATAAATGTGTGCGCAAAAGTGTTCACCTCATTTGCCCAATTTCATCACATTTGCAAGAGTGTGTTATGTTATTTTAGGATAACGTTTTGAGTTTTGCTTTTTCTACAGAATTTCTCCAGCTTTGGAAAAGTCTTTTGCGACCTAGGGTGGATCTGAGCAAGTTTTTGACAACTGTACTATTTTGTGCAATAATTGAGGTACTTACCAAGTAACTCAACATAGTAAATAATTTTAAACCAAAACTTGTAGCGATGTAGCCTCCCACGCAGTCGTTTCTAGGGGAGTCGTATTACCCTTGGAGGCTAGTAGCGATGCGAATATTGTGCGAATTAGCCACAGAAGTGTTTTTTTGACGTGAGGCACATTAATCTTCAGATACTTCAAACTTATTGTTTGGTGTGAGTCGTTACTCGAAATGTTACAGCAAAGAGTAGAACTAAATTAACAAAAAACTTCAAATTTATTTGAGAGGGGTGGGGTGGGTCCCTCAAAAAAGTGCTCATTTTGGTGCAACGGCCCCAGCATAAAAGCACCTCAGATCTCGTTGGGGCACCAAAAAACAATTAATTATGTCCCTGATTTCAACATAAATCCCTTAGAATATCAAAGGAGTACCGAAACACGCAACACAAAACTGAGAAATATGTCCGCATGTAGAGAATGCATCTTCGACATTCCTTTGACGTCACAGCTTTAAGCTGAAAATGTGTGTTGCTGTGCAAAACACAGTAGAGTGTAATAAGTAACAGCGGCGTAATCAACACCAAACCTATATGACCAACTGGAGGGCCTCTTGTGCAGACGGACACACACGGGAAGGGAAGGGATGGGGGGGGGTGAAAAAACCAAGTACGTCTGCACCCTGCTGGGTGGATGTAATTTGAGTCTAATTTGAGAATATATTAAGAACGTGCAGAAGAATAAACTGTTTAACATTTTCTAATGGCAGAGGGAACGAGAACGTATGGAAGAAGAAGAAGAGGTTGATTTGCCGGAAATTGAAGAAGATGAAATTCACGTTGAAGAGGATCTTTTTGTGTACAATGAGGATTTTCCGAGTTACAAGGAAACAGCTGCCGATAATGAGATACACCCCAAGCTGGTGCCACTGTTACTCAGTGTGATGTTTTTGATGATCTATTTAACTTTAGTAAGTAACCCTGTTCTTTTACTGTACCTCACTATTAGACAGAGCTGAACTTCACTGACTGACAGATGGCGATCAATTTAGCGCTAGCGTCCGGTAATTCTTTTCCTGTGTGTACGTACGTACATCCGAGGCCGCGATCATTTTGGACTGCGCCCGGCTACCGAACGAAAATCTTTTCAAATTAAGGCGCCGTTTACATGAGTTATTTCATCCCGGGATGAGTTTCATCCCGGTGTCTGGTCATTTACCTTTAAACGTTCACATGATTTGGAGCAAAAATTTGTTCGCCCCGGGATGATTTCATCCCGGTCTTCAGCACCGGGATGAAACCTCATGTAAACGGCGCCTAAATGTAGAAATAAACGGACAAGACCATCAAAAATACCAGGAAGAGTTCTTACTTTGGCGAGCGAGATCTGGGTACTTAGTACAAACCAAGCGGGTTGGATCCCAGTGTCCTTCACATACTCACTTAGCAAAAGTTAGATTTCCTGTTAGATTCTGAGGGATTCAAGATATGGACATGTTTTTATTACTAGGGCTTCTTTAGAGCGGTTTTTAAATGAGTGTCGTAAAACCAAAGCAATTACTCTAACCAATCACAACAAGAACAAAACACAAAATGAACCAATCAGAAATTGAAGCAAATACAAGTAATTAGCGTCAAGGGCGGGAAAATGCGTGCGAGCAAGACACGATTGGTTTTGGTTTTGCTTCTGATTGGTTAAGAAAGTGGTGCGAGCTTTTTTGAGCCAATCAGGGAGTGAAGTAGAGCAAAACCAAAGCAAACACGACACTACTTTCGACACTAATTTGAAGAATGCTCTATCACATCAATTATCAATCGCAACTCATGGTACAACTTGTTTTAGGTGATGTCACTCAAGGTTTACTCACTGGCGAAGATGGAAAAAAGAGACAGCGGTATATCAGATAATGCAGTCACAGACATATTCGGTGCAGTTCATATACTGAAACATGTGTGAATAGTTATTATTAAAATATGTCCGTTTTATAAAGCTTGCATTAAAGTGTCACGTTTACCGCCAATAAACGGTATTTTTCTTGATAAATAAAGAAGATGGTAGCCTTTTTCTTATTGATGAAGGTAAAAAACAAAATTGACACTGAGTCCTAAATTTAAATAATTCCTTCTTTCCAGTACCTTTTTCGTAATAGCGCTCATCTCTCTTACATTGCAACTGAACACTTTCTCGCAATTTGTCATAAGCTGAGTTTTCACAGATTATAAAAACACATTGTCGCATTTTGTTCTTACAAATTGCTGAAAATTGTTATCACCATTCAGTTGTGATCGGATGTGTTATTACAAAATGCGACGAGCACTTTTACAAGTTGCGATGGTAAAACCGTGCCTCGTACAGTTACGAATATAACTTTATTTCTGATGTGGCAAATAGAACATCATTTGATTTTTCTTGTAGCGAAGTTTGAAAAAAAAAGAGTGTTGTATTCATTTCCTTCCCAAAATGCCACACAGTTTTAAAGCACGTACTGTCTCGTGTAAATAAATGACGTCTTCTTAAACAAACTGAAAAGTTTCCATTTTACTTTATTAGCATTTTCACAAGTTATAAATCCCAAGTAAACGCACTACTACTAGTTTGGATTTGGTTGCTAATTCAAAGTTTGGGTTCATATTTCCGAAACTGTCACATCGACAATTAATTGTCAGTTGATCTGCATTGCCCAAAACAAAGATAAACGATTTTTGTGATACATTTTCCATACCAAGGTTAGAGAAATGTGTTCGCACAAAGCACTTAACTTCTCTTGTACAGTTTCTTCATTTTTAGGCAGAAGGAACGTTCTAAAACTAAAACTTTAAACTGTTGCTGATTTCATTTCATTTCTATAATTTATTACATTTTCGACCAGGTAAACAAGTGCAAAGACTGTTGATGAACACTGCACTAATAAAGGTCAATAAAGATCGATCATATATTGTTCTTAGCCCACTACAAAACTTCGAGTTTCCCTGGAAATTTTTAATATTTCAGTATAACAAGATTTGAAAATCCAACAGTACAACAATATCATTCCTTCATTTGCGAATAATTTATACAATTCTAATTTCAGTGATCTCTGCATACATCAGCTCAAAGGAGTTTATTGATTATATTAGGGGATTCACCGTATAGCCTTGAAATGAATATCTTTTGTACCACAATTATTTGAATCCATATGGTGTCAATCACCGCACTCAGTCAGCAATATTGATTAAATCTTTCGATCTCTTGTAATTATATTAACTTAGACTAGGGCAAGTCTCTTTTCGGTGTTTTGTTGAGCTTTTATGCCCAACAAAAATATAAAAATCTCATTGTCGGCCAATAAAGCGCATTAAAGGATAAAGAGCGGTTTTTGTCCACTTTTTTAAAGCCTGTACGCATCTGCGAGGCCGCTAAATTTATCGGTCCACTGCCGGACTTAGTTTGTTTTGTTACAGTAGCTTCATTTTCACTTAAAAAACTCATACATTCATAATTAAGCGTAGAGTAATTATGAAGAAGAAATTTTTGCAATTTCCTGTTCTATTCGGATACTGATGCTACCGTTGCTATCCCAGGCCCCCAGCCTTCTCCTGACAAATCTAACTGAATACCGACTTTGATCAGAAAAGCGCCGTTTTCTAAGTTGTCTGCAACAACCAACTCTTGCTATAATCTTTTTAAATCCTCTGCGATAATTCTCGCTAAAAATGGCGTACAAACATGGGTTCAAAGCGCTGTTAAAGTGCGCTAAGACAAGGCGAACGAACAACCAGTCACATGACAGATTGTAGCCGTAGGCGTACATGCAAAGTCTGATATAATACAATAACCAGCAAAGAATAAACGCTGATACAACTATGGACACCAAGCGAAGCACCTTCTTTTTCACAACTTCTCTGCGTCGGAATCCCTCGCTGTTGTTAGACGAATTTTCAGGTGTGAGCCCCGGAGTTTTTCTTCTTTTCAGTGTGATCAGTATAGCGGAATAGAGTATCACAATCATAAGTAGAGGGATTGTGAACATTACTATCACGTTAAAATAATAGTACAGTTTGTTTGTTCCTTGGCCGAATGTCACATCTAAAAGAAGATTGCAGTAAAGTTTTCCTTCTTCGGTCATGAGTTGAACGGCGTAAACACTGGGAAGACGAAACGCCAAGGCAACAAGCCATGTGCATAGTAGTATCACCTTACACAGGCGCGAGGAGACGAATGTGCGAAGGGGAAACACCACGGCATTGAAGCGATCAAAACTGATAGCAACTACAGTGAATGTTGAGACAATTATGGGTGTTTGGTTAAGTAAGATGGAAAGCTTGCAGAATACATAGCCAGCAGTCCCGCCGACCACCCACTCGTAACCAAATAAGGCGATGGAGATCACGCGAGGCATGTAGAATGTAATCAGTAGGTCTGCTATGGCCAGATTCACAATGTAATAATTCACGGTTGTTCGCATTCGAGGATTCTTCAACACAACTGCGACAACCATTGAGTTCCCGATCAGAGACACAACGATTATCAAGCAATATGGAATAATACGCGCCGATTTGATCTCCAGTGAGTCTTCATGGAAGCACGCGCTTTCCGATACTAGAGGCTCTCGTGAAGAGTCGTTTATACCCATGTTGGCTGTGGAAGATGAATTGGAAATACCCGCAAAGTACGTTCCATCCATTTAGATATAGGAAAGTAAAATTCGGCTCTTGAGTATTAAGCAAGCAAGCTTTTAGCTGTTCTTTACACTTAGTAAAGCACCCAAGCCTTATTCGCTCGGTAATGAATTTAAAGAGTGGAATAAACACACGCTGTACTTTAATTAGTTCGATCTTGTTTGGTGTCAAGCATATGTCAAGCACTAAGTACTTTCAGCGCTCAAAACAGCGAAACAGCAATTCAAAGATCAAAGGGTGTTTTAGTAAATGCGGTTATGCTGGGAACATTTTATGAGCCTAAAGGAAAACAGGTGCATCTTTCAGCTTATATCATTTTCTTTGTTTAAGCCTCTACAATTTTCCTTCCTCGGTTCGACTTTTGAGGCTTTTGAGGTAGACGGTTTAAGCCTTCTTGACCGTAAAAACAAATTTACCGTCGCGTCTTTCTGGACAGGTGGTCTCGAGTAATTTAAGTTTTAACCAAGAAAAGCTTTTTCGCGAAACGCTCGTTTTAAGTATTTGAGATTGACTTATACGATTTATTTGCAACGGAAGACGTTTGAACGGCTTAAAATCGGTTTACGTGTCTATAAACAGCAGCTTTTAACTTTTACTACCAATATCTGCGATTATTTTGAGCCCCCAAAAAACAAATTCACAATTTTTTCTTACACGCAAAGCATAATGTCATCAACATAGCAATATGAGCTGATAAGAGAAAATTAATCTCAATGTCAAATTTTTGGACGGTTTGGTCAACATCAAGTGACGTTGTTTGTCAACCAAAACTGGAAATAAAATTAACAGAGTAACCATGATTCAGGCGCAACTGCTTGCTTTTACTAAGAACAACATTAACCGGCGGTTACATTCATGGCATTTTCATTTCTGAAGTGGACATTAAAAAGGTTGACAGAATGGGCCTCGCGTGAAACTTTTTTTTTTAATAGCCTTCTTCAAACCTTGTCACCCCTAAAGGAAACTCATGTCGTTCTATTTTAATAGACAAGTCATGCTTTCTTTATGGTAGTTTGTTTTCCATTACATAAAACTACTGTGCAGTAAAATGGCAGCTATCACTAATTGTTTTCGTTATTTCTTCACCTGTTCACTTGTCAAAATTGATGTAAAAACTCATTTTAAGCCCTATTTGATTAGTTTATTAACCTTGAAAATTACAGTTTCTTAGGGAGCAATATGGTTAAAAAAGGAAGGCTAATTTTACAGTTTTTTAAATATATCAGTTCTCCTACCGTGAAAGTAGCCTTGCTTTTTTACCGTTTTGGCTTGTCATTTTTTAGCTGATTAGATCCTTTACGACAGGATCCGGTGCTTATATTTTGTTACGGTGGTCCATGCAAAGTTACTTGTTTCTAAGGACGATTTGGTTAAGTCTGGGACAAAACCTTTCGTCTGGATCCGGGCCTCAATGCAACATCACATACAGTTACTGGGGGAATTTGATAACGCCAAACAGACGAGAGGTGCTGTAATGAGCAGGCGATGACTTAGCCAAACGAGATCTTGTTCCTCAACTGCCAACCATATGAAATAAAAATGCTCGTAAATATTCTAGCAAAACTGAACCGAAAGATTTGATTCTATAGAGGGATGAGGGACAATGGTTTTCGAACGGGAACAACTTAACGAACTAATTGTAACTCACTCAGATAAAAACTGGCTGCAACTGAGCCCGGAAAACGCGCCAAGTGTTGATGCGGCTTGGATTTGGTATGTTGCATGTGTTGGATCAAAAAATTAATCAACCCAGATTCCAAACACATAAAGAATTTCAACAGCAACAATTGAAATTCACGAAAAGACTGGTTCTGTTACCGTTCCTGGTATCATTTTGTGATACAGACTCGGCTATGACTCAACTTGGTGCCTTACTTGGTGGCCAGCACGCATCTGTTCCCAAGACTCATATCCAGGCTCTCTTCACTTACATCTAGAACACCAAGGACTGCGCTGAGGACAATTTATCTGAGTGTGTGTAACACCTCCAAGAACCCAGCAAAATTGCGCTTTCAATCCTCGCAGTTAAATTTTGCAACGCAAAGATTGTCTTAACAGGAGGGATTGCTAAAAGTCTGAGTAGAAAAATTACGTGAGAAGCCTATAAAAGTATTCCACCATTTGTACTTTAAAACAAAATTCGCCGACCAGATGAAAAATTGAACACAGGACAATGCTTATATCAATGTCTTTTTCAACAAATTTAGTAAAAGACTGGTGTGAATTGGTGACGTAATTAGACTCTGAACTGTGTAAGGAATGATTTCATCGAGTATTTAACTTTGAGTCTAAATTTCACATTTTTAATATCCTTGAGTATTTGGGGCGCAAACAATCAGAAAAGGAAACTACTGGCTAACCTGACATATTGTGGGCAAACACTAACGAGAAAAGCTAAGTTTAATATGAAAATTAAAAGGAATATTTGCTTGACTAATAGCAAGGCTGTTCTTTTTCTTAAAAGCTTACCTTGCTTAGGCTGCAAGCTTTACGTGCATCTTGTTTTAGAAAAACAACAATTCTTTGTAACTTGGCCTTAACTAGACCACTATCCATGTACGACATTCCACTTAAATTTAAAAAAAAAACATGAATGATAAGAAAAACAACAATTCTTTGTAACTTCGCCTTTATTGTAAAAGCACTATCCATGCAAGACATTCCACCTAGATTAAAAACATGAATAATAGGACAAGGTAAATAGGTACATTACTGAAAGAGCAGGCCGATGAATAAGTTAGAAGAAACTAATAAAACTTTTTTTGAAATGTCAAATGAGCGAGTTTGGACCGTTATTAAACTTCAAAATCAACTTTCCTGTTCTTTCACTTTTATAAATCCTATGCATCACTTCAGCACTGAGCAGGCAGCAATAATTCACAAGAGTTAAGATGCAAGGATCAGAAAATTTCAACATGACTTCTTCATCAGCGCCTCAGAAGAACGCCTGTTTTGTTTGGGATCCCTTACCCTTAAAGATTGTCCGGATCTGCGCTTACTGCTTAGTGATCGTAGTCTCTTTAGCTGGCAATTTTTTAATCATCACGGTAACATGGAAAACCAAGATCGCGAACAGCTGGAAATCCATTCATTATCTGATTGTGAATATGGCGCTGGCTGATATATTCCTCACGCTGTACATGCCGCGTGTCCTAAGCATGGTTTACGCGGGTCTTAAATGGCAAGTTGATGGCAAAGCAGGAGAGATATTCTGTAGAACTTCAACTCTTCTCAACCAGACTTGTACCGCAGCGTCCATTCTTACCGTTGTGGCCATCACTTTAGATCGTTTTCTTGCAGTAATGTTCCCTCTGAGGCTGGGTATTTTTACAGTTAGGAGAACCAAGCTAACGATAGTCTTTATATGGCTCTCAGCTTTTGTGTTTCGATTTCCCATGGTGCTTGCAGCAAGTTTAAACGACAAACAGCATTGTTTTATTCAACTTGATGAAACGTTTGGCCAAGGAACTGAGAAGATTTACTACTTGCTCAATCTTATTTGTCTCTTCGCCTCGCCTTTTCTCACCATTCTTATTTTATATTCTGCCATATTAGTTACGCTGAAGAGACAAAAACTGACAAAAAATGACCGTGTGTTAAAAAATGTCTGGCATCAACGCAAAGAACAAACAGCAAGGAAAGTGTTTCAAATGGCGACAGCTGTGGTAGTTGCATTTGTAATGTGCTGGTTTTTGTATTTTATTCGTCTGATACTGTATTCCTACCAAATAGAGATTCCTTGCAATGTTCTGTTCATTCGCCTTTTCCTGGCGCACAGCAACAGCGCAATCAATCCATGCCTTTATGTGGCCTTCAGTGAAAATTACCGCCGCGGTGTGAAAAAGATTTTGTCGCAAATGTGTTGTCTTCAAGTTTGCTTTACATCAAGTTATAGCTTTCCCCGTGTCCCAAAGAATGGAAAATGTAACGTTATATTTCATGAACGCCAATTTCATCATGGCTGCGGGGAAAACGAGTTTTCTACTAAGTTGTAGTATGACGTCTTCAGTTACTATGGTAACATTACTCAGTCATGACGTCATAAGTGGCCTGTACTCGCTATCTTCAGTCCTTCATAGGCTTTGATAGATTGTGCTCGCATAATCTTTGCATAATTCGTCATTACAAGCGATTTTCCGAAAAAACCACTGCTAGCATAATTTGCACTTTTGGCTAGTTTTGCAGCTTTTCATTTATTGATCACGCAACCAATTTTTTTGGCCCGAGATCAGTGTTACAGGAAAATTTAAGTAACAAAATCAATTTTTTGTCTGCTTATTGTCACATTCCATGGCACCTGGGTCTCACAGGAAATGACCCAGGACTCTTTCCACAGGACTCAACGGATGCGCATAACTAGCCCGGTTACCCAAGCTGGCGTCCACGACAGCGAGTGCATACAGTGATAATAATGATGAGGTTACACCACGTACAGAAACAGCTGGTGTCTCAGCCCCGGCGGGCCCAGCTAGAGCGACGATAAGCCGAGAAAGAACTGTACGGACGATGGAGGCAAAATATGGAAAGAGAGGAAAATCAGATGTGAAGAAAGTGAGCTTACATGAACGCCATGCACTAGTTAAGTTTCTAGTTGTAAACAGGGTAAATGTGTTTGCCATTTACTTGTTTGTTGGATAGTTATTGAGGTGTTTTTACAAAATTTAAAGTAAAAAGAACAAGCATAATTTCTGCATTTTTTGCTAAAATGAGCATAATTTGCAAAAAATTATTGGCATGATTTTAGAAATAAAGGAGCACTGCTAGTAGCATATTATGCTACTTTTGCGAGCACAATCTATCAAAGCCTTCGGAAAGAGTGCGTTTCTGAACAGCACGTTAGACTACATTACCAAAACCTTTCAGTTTGTGGTTTAACCGGCCTGCTAATTATGTATGGTTCGTGTACGAAAACTCATCTGGAAGTAGAAAGTGGTCTGATAAAGGAAAACAACCTAAATCTCCCCGTAAAAACGGGGTTTTGCAGGAAAATACAAAAGAAATATTCAACAAATCGATGCATCACTGCAATACAAGCAATCAACTGACCGGTGAGTGGGTGTAATCGATGCCCAGTTCCTCTCACTCTTTGAAGAGTGAAAAGATCTGGGAACGAGATTCCTGTGGATGGTAAAGAGGAGTGTTTTCTAGAATCCACTTCTTGACGGAAAGTAAAAACAGTCGTTTCACGTTTTTACGGGTACCTTTTTTCATGAAAATCACCTCTTACGTCTCGCTCAGTAGATCAAGTTTCAGGCCAAACAATTTGGCACCCTACACCTCACGAAAAAACCTTTGACCCCCTTTATTTATTACAAAGATTGTAAGTGCAGCTAATCACTATAGCAATCAATAAATATCTCACATAATCTACCATTTCGGATACAAGAAAAAGAAAAGGCACCCTGGGTGCGTCTTTTTCAAAAGAGACTTTGTAAACAAATTGTGGTGAACCGGCACTAATTCATAAAGCCTTGATTAAAATCATGCCAACTATTTGTTCAATTATACAATGATTCTTTTATTTGTACTATCATTTTACCTGAAAATGCAATTCTAGGCTTCTTATTTATTCACCAGTAATGTTGCTCAAAAGCGGGCATTTTTATATCTTCGTTTCATTGGCTATCGTAACAAGTACTAAACATTCATTAGTATAATTTTAGATTAGCTTTACTCTTAAGCGTTAACTGCCTAATGTTTTATTACCAGCGCGGAATGTGAAAATGTCTTTTCTTTTAATTTAAAAAGAGTAAGGTGTCTACTAGTAATTTTGGCTTCTTATTTATTCGCCAGTCATATTGTTCAAAGCGGCGGTGTTTTACATCCTTTTTCATTGGCTATTGTAACATAATTGTCAAACAGTCATAAACAGAATATTTATTTGGGCTTTACGCCTAAGTGTTAACTGCCTGATGTTTGATAGTCGACGTTAATTGTGGAAATGTCTTGTCTTTTTAATTTAAAACAGTAAGGTGTCTACCATCAAATTGCTTACTGACCTCTAATTCTTACCCTAATCTTTCAATGCTCAAATTGTAAATAACTGGTATTTCCACTAGTCCCAATATTAACAAAAAAGCTACACGGTTACTAACTATATATACACTGTTTACGTTCACTTGAAACCCTTCTAAAACAGACAGCCCTGTCACGGAAACATGAACTAAGCATGTTACCATGATGCGTTTTTGAGAGGTTTCTGCTTATAAAAGACTTGACTGTAATGTTCAACAAGATAATATACTTGCAATATTCCATAGAAACTGGGGGCAACCAACAAGGAAATCGTGTTTACATGTATTTCCCCACATCTTTTTCAGGCCTTCGTAAAGTATATATGTCAGCAAAGTTTAGATGAAAAATTTATAGAAGGGAGTCTTAATCCATACATTTGTAAGCTACTATCGCCTTTCTGAAAGACTGTTCTCCTTGGTTTAATCGTGTTTACAGTAAGCGCTCCTTCAATCTGCGTTAACTCCGATCTTAGTGTGGAGTTACTTTTCTTCTTTCCGTTTTGATCCAAGATATCTGCAGTTGTGAAACGCTGAAGCCAGCAAATGGAAATGGTGCATTCCTCGCCTTCAGGGCCGTAGCCAGTAGGAGGCAAGCCAAGGCACTTACCTCAGTCATTTTTTTCGTTTTCTCAGTCGCTTGTTTTTCGTTTAGCACCCTGAATACCTAGAAAGAGATTTTAACCATGGACATTGCCTCAGTCGTTTTTTTTTTCTGGCTACGGCCCTGGCCTTTAGATCGTGTTCGACTCGCATATCGTTGTCGGTTTTAACTTTTAAAGCCCAGTGTTTCTTCGTTCTTTGTTCGATGTCCGTTCTTCATCTCTCGCTGGATCTCTATAGCTTAGAGTCGTACTGTTCAAGGGAGATATCCTTTGACTAACAAAGCACCAGTTGAGCGGGCATCGACGCAGTATATGCTTGAATCCTTCACGAAAGTTCTCATTAAGGACAAGATAAAGACAGGGATTCATAGCACTGTTCAGATGCGCTAGAAACAGACGCATAAATAAAACTTCACAGGCAACTTGGATTTTATAAGAAAACAAAATTAGCTGGATAAAGAAAAGAAGCCAGCACAAAACAAACACAGCCACCACAATCAGCACCATTCGCAGCACTTTCTTCTTTATCACAACGTCTCTCTTCTGCTCTCTACTCGTGTTCCCCGAAACGTCTTCTCCTGGAACATTTCTTAGTTTCAAGGAAATTAAAATTCCTGAATAGAGGATAGCAATTGCTGACAAAGGTACAGCAAATAGGCTAATGAGAGTAAACTTATAGTAAGTTTTCTCCGCTCCTTTGTTAAAAGTATCGTCCAAAGACAGAAAGCAGCCAAGTTTCCCTGTATGCTCCACACGAATCTTCAGTCCATAGAACATCGGTAGTCGAATGGTAACAGATGAAATCCATATAACAGAGATGATCACTCGGCAACTTTTCTTTGTAATGAAAGTCTTCAACGGAAATACAACAGAAAAAAACCGATCACAACTTATGGCCACCACGGTTAATATAGAGGCAGCGATGGCTGTTTGATGCATGAACACGGATAGTTTACAGAAAATAAGGCCTAGTATCCCGCTCACTAGCCACTCGTATCCTGCCAACGCTTGTGATATCACTCGAGGCATGTACAGGGTTATAAGTAAATCTGCCACGCACATATTCACAATAAAAAAGTTGATAGTCTTTCGCATGCGCCTCTCTTTCCACACCACAGCAATTATAACAGAGTTTCCACACAAAGATACCAGTATAAGGATACAATATGCAGTTATACGTGCCACCTTAACAGTTGTTGAATCATTCACAAAACAGGCCTCATTCGCGGCGTCACTTCGCTCTTGATTCGAGGCATTAAAGCTTCCATTTTCCGACATGGTGTTAGTATGAAGGGGGCTTAAGCAAACTTGGCACTGCTTGTAGTGTTAGAATATCCCACAGGCTCGTATCTTCACTTGTTCGTTTACACTCGGTTCCAACACTGCGCTGGTGTATCGATCAATAGCAGAATTAAAACATTTTCCCTATAACGGTGGCGTTTGCAGTCTAAATTTCGTTTTACTGATTAAATGGTCTTTGTTTTGCAATGATAATATTTCAGATACCACGCCGGCCTCTAAATTTAAATACACCTGCCAAAACGAAATATAGATGCAGACATTTAGATCAACGTCCTGACAGATATCACCAGGCTCCTAATGTCGTTTAGTACTTAATCACAAGAATTCCCATTTCGCCAATACAAATTTTAGAAGCAACTGTGTTTACGAGACTTGCCATTGTGTTCATTCACTGTATATAAATCGATCATTTATATTTTTGCAAGTATTGCCGGTTGCTAAATCGACGCTATTTTCCCGTCCATTGTGCTAAATCGACGACGTTTTCTTAATGCAATTGTCTCTTCAATGTAGCAGTGATAATTGCAAAACGTTTTGCTTTATCGAAACTGGTTTTGTTGGTTTTGGATACAAGAGGTTGTTTATTTTAGAGCCGAGTCTACCAATTGCTCGTTAAAGTACATCGACTCAAACGCAAACACACTTTTTTAACTGTCAAAATTATGGTCGTCTGTTGCCGACACTGTTTGGTTTATTGAGACCCAGTTTTATACACAAATATTCCTATCTATTTTGCGTGTGGGCTTGTTTGATATTTTGCTCATCATTTTATCCAATCGCATCGAATCGTTGGCTTTCATGGTAAGCAATTTTAACTTTGCTTCTGTCGTTTAGTTCTCTTTATTATTAAAAACACCTATTGCATTGCTTGTCATTGCCCAAGTGATTAATTTTTCCACACTGTTTCTGCAATGTTTATTCTATGTTAGCTGTCTGAATTTAGTGGTACAGCTGATTCGTACCTTGCCTAGTTTCTTTACGGTTTTTTCCCAGTCCTTCACGGTAAATCCATTTTACTTTTTCGCTCGGACCACGTGACCCGAAATGGCTCGACCGCGACGAAATAAGGAGGCCTAGGAACTAGGCAAACTCGTACCCAGGCGCCAGGCGCTATCAAAAAGAGAAAAAGACGGAGGAGGTTTGGAGCAGGCAAATGGGCATATCGAGACCCTTCCCGAGACTACCCGTGCGCTTATCCACTCTTGTATCCCGCACCCCAAAAGCAGCTAAATTTAAAATAGGGTACGACTCAGATGGTACACCGAGACATTGTTTGCTTGTTGACATCAAACCAATAATATTAAAAAAAAACCTTTGGAGGCACCGTTCACGCTCCTCAAAACTGCCTTTGCGAAAAGCCTTCACAAATTTCCGCTTGACTTGAAAAATTTGGGAAAATCTCACGGGCTAAATTTTCGCGCGCAATTTTTTTGCCCATCTTGACATGTTTAGGCTCCAGTACAAGCGTGCTTGGTAACAGTCCAGCACCAAGGTCCGATAGTTTGAAAGCAGAAGAACTTGGTAAAACAATTGCAATTTTACAGCTCTCCAATAGAAATCACCCTAACCTCTCACCTCTGACATAAGGTTAAGGTGACAGGGGCCGTTTTTGCCAAACATTTGACATAGTTACAAAGCCCGCCTTTGATTTAAGTCAAAGGTAGTGCCCATTTTGATGCGTTAAAGGTGCTGTCAAATGTTACTTTGACTTGTTGCGCGTCAAACAACAGTCAAAAGCAGTGTCAAAGAGTTGCTAACGTTGCAGCTCTCTGGAACAGCCTGCCCTGAAATCGTACAGACACGGCATTCGTGGAAAGCAGGTTTAGTTAGCATTGTAATGTTTAAGATTAGTAGTAATGTTTAAGATCAGTCTTTTTCACATGTTAGGATATCTTATGCTTTATGGGTATCTTATGCTTTATTCTTATGGATAACTATGTCGAAAAATGGCTCTTGAAAATAAATCCTCACAAAACAAAGGTACTAATTTTTCAAAAACAGAACCGTAAAGCCACCCGGGAAAAACATTCTTTCTTTTTAAATGGAAACCAAATTGTCAATACTCCTGAATACACCTACCAAGGAACAACATTCAATTCGAATGGGAGCTTTGCCACCTCCAAAAAGAATTTAGTAGAAAAGTCCAGACGTTCCGTATTTGCTTGTAAAAGATATATTCAATTCAACAAACTTTCTATATCCTAATGTAATTTCTTGTTTGATACCTTATTTGCCCCCGTTCTTCTATACAGTTCGGAAGTTTGGGGGGCATATGATAGCCTCAGTCTCAAAAAATGGGGAAAAAAACCCAATGAGCGTTTTCACTCACAGTTTTACAAATCATACCTTGGCCTAAACAGAAGAGCACCAAACGTCGCAGCACAAAATAAACTGGAAGACTCCCTCTCAAGTTAATTGTCTTCTCTAATATAATAAAGTTTTGGCTTCAACTACTAAAGCTTCCGGGCTCAAGCGTTGCTGGACAATGCCTTCAAATATCAACCCAATTGGCAGACTCTGGAAAAAAATCCTTCGTGCTTACAATGTATGATATGCTCAAACAATATAGTAACAGTTTTCACTCCGATTTCCAAGCTATGATTGACGCTAACGGGGATGAACTAAGAACTAAACAGTACCGATCCAAAGTAACTGAAAACTTTAAAAACGACATAAAAATTCATCAATATGAGATGTAATATATCAAACACGAGAAAGAGTGTTTCATCAGGATATCCAAACACCGAGAAGTGGGTTGAAAAAACGAGGCGCAGCCGAGTTTTTTAACCGACTTCGAGGTGCTTGGATACCTGATGAAACACTCTTTCGAGTTTTTGATATGGCTTCTCAAACCATTCATAATTCTTGGAGAAATTCAAGGCAAAAGTTCGCAAAGCTTTATGCTAATTAGGATCCGGTATCCAAACCACCGTCACGGTAGTGATTTCCTTTGTTTTCTCTTTATGAATTATTAATGAGTTTGAGAAGATCAAATGCAACAAAAAACTTACATTTTACTCTACCTTCAAAACAGATGTAACTACCTCTAACTCACTAGAACTCATTACAAACCAGAAACATTGGCGGGCAGTAGCAAAACTTAGGGCAGGTAATCATAACCTAAGAATTGAAACTGGAAGACATTCCACCCCTAAACTCCCTGAGCATCTGAGAATCTGTCAATACTGCAGCTCAAATGAAGTTGAAAACGAAGCACACTTCATCTTATTTTGCAACAAATATGACACAATTAGAAATTCTTTAGTGGTCGATATCATTAGCAAATATCCCGAATTCGATAATTTAAATGCTAATAACAAAATTGTTTTTCTCTTTAATAGCACTGATGTTTTCATTTGTAAAAGATTAGGTCACTTCATTTACGAAGTTTTTCATTAAGAAATGAGTCATTAGATACAAGAATTGTAAATTAACCGCTTTCGCTACTTTAATTTTATACTTTTTTCTTCTTCTTTTTTTGTTTTTTGTTTTTTTGTTTTATGTGTAATACCATTCAGTGTAATTGGGAATTCAAATGAACTGTTGTTGCATGCTTTGTTATTGTTTTTTGAATGTATTCCTGGTGAATTTTACCGTGTTTAAATAAAATTGAATTGAATTGAACACCTTGAATCAAAAATGATCAAAGCCGATATGTAATAAAACATGTCATCGAGTGAGTGAACGACAAAGCTTGGACTAGAGAACTGGGAACGAGTCCGTTTACGGCGAGTTTGTCCAACATGAACTCGTGCTGTCACCGTCGTTTGTGAAATAAAATGTTAAGGCGCTTGAATCAGGCCTACGCTTGAATTGAAACAGATGAAAATCGGTTTCACAGCGATGTTGGTCATTGTTGATACAATCTTCAGGATCTGAGAACCAAGTTTTGATTCTTCGCATAGGAAAATAATGAAGACAGACAACGGTTCTCACTGTGAAAATACTCGTATTTTAGCTTTATTTTTTGTCAACTCATGGTCATAATGTTCAGTCATGTACAAATTAAAAACTACACACATTTATGTCAATGAATTTCTCGAGCGACAAAGTATCTGCACTTATTAACAGGTTTTTACATTTACAGTCAATCAACAAACAACCTTATTCCACTGAAGTTCGCTTCGAGTATTATACTCGAGTCTTTCTTTTTCTGTTGGCTTCTGTTCGTGGGAGGTTTGTTCCTTTCGCAGCCCAACTCATCTCACTCCTTGCAGGTAACTACATGGACCGCTCAACTGCTTTTAAGAACTCAACTACGTTCTTCATACTTTCTTCGTCTGAGGACACGGTATTTTCACAGGCCGTGCGAGCTTTGATTCCAAACTCTTTCGCCTGGAAAGAACAGAACGAAATATCAGAAACGAATTACATTAATCACATCAAGATATCATATAAACGCCAGTCCACGCGCGCCCTATTCGAACACAAATACAAAGCAAGCGGATGACGTCATACACTTTTCGGCATTCTGATAGGTCAATTGAACAAGGCCCTTTCCATGTAAGGGATATTTTTGTTTGGATCCTTTCAGCTACTGGCAGATGAAACAGATTGCGCACAATCAGGGATTTCAAACAGATTTTCAAGATCATACGAAACTGCTCTCCTGCTCCAACTCAGAGATCTTCAGAACTACTGCATCGTTTTCTAGACGTGCACTACTCTGAGTGTGCTAATAATAATAATAATAATGATAATTTAATAGCTTGTATAGCGCTATTTACATTTTCTGATCAATAGCTTGAAACTCAATTGAAAAATTCCAAACGGTATGATCTTACTTTAGGCATATCTCCCAGGATAAACTGTAACATGGCTGTGGTGAAATATATTTTACACATGACTGCAGGTGTCTGGACTGATTGTTGCTCTCGCAGGTCTAATATGGCATTTATCACCTGGATAGCTTCAGCCTCTTGAGCTTCATCTGCAAAGAAAACATTCTTAGATTAACTTCAATTCTACAAATGCTTTAATTTCCCTGACTTTGCATGCCTACAGAAATGAAGACAGTAAGAGGCTCTAATAAGTACGAAGTTGCATTTTACCTAAAATATCAAAATCTGTGGGAACTCCAGAGTTAAAGGCTGGTCCTATCCCAGAAGGCTCTGCCGGAGTCTTGGTTCTTTGTTTTAACAATCTGCTGAGGTGTTCATACCAGATGTCTGATACCTAAAGAAACAACAACCATAGGCAATCATCATTCGTTGTTTATTTAGACAAGAAACTTTTCTCCATATTGTCCCCATACTGACGTGCAAATGGACCAATCACAAAACATCCTTTTTAGGTAATCTCCTTCCAAAGATACCTAAATGCTAAAGACATTTAGAATACTAGAAGCTGATATTTTGGTTAATTACAAAAATGTTCCTTGACTGGGCAACCAAGAAAAACAAACAGTGGTTATTCGTGTACATGTCCAGGGCAACTAAGAAAAACAAAAACTGTAATTATTTACATTTTATGGAAGTTGAGCTAGTGGTTACTAGAGAACTGTTATGAAATGCTGGTGGTAAGTTACCCTGCAATGCACTAGAATCCCATCCAGGGGGGAGTAGTAATGGGCCTGGTCACTTTATGCTGGGTATCCTGTGATGGACTAGCATCCCATCCAGGGGAGGAGTAGTAATGCTCTTAGTCACTTTATGCTGGGTATCCTATGATGGACTAGCATCGCATCCAGGGGGAGTAGTCATGGTCAATTTATGCCGGGTATCCTGTGATGGACTAGCATCCCATCCAGGGGGGAGTAGTAATGCTCTTAGTCACTTTATGCTGGGTATCCTGTGATGGACTAGCATCCCATCCAGGGGGGAGTAGTAATGGTCATCGTCAATTAATGCCAGGTATCCTGTGATGGACTCGCATCCCATCCAGGGAGGGGGTAGTAATGCTCTTAGTCACTTTATGCTGGGTATCCTGTGATCGACTAGCATCCCATCCAGGGGGGAGTAGTAATGGTCATCGTCAATTAATGCCAGGTATCCTGTGATGGACTCGCATCCCATCCAGGGGGGAGTAGTAATGCTCTTAGTCACTTAATGCTGGGCATCCTGTGATCGACTAGCATCCCATCCAGGGGGGAGTAGTAATGGTCATCGTCAATTAATGCCAGGTATCCTGTGATGGACTCGCATCCCATCCAGGGGGGAGTAGTAATGCTCTTAGTCACTTAATGCTGGGCATCCTGTGATCAACTAGCATCCCATCCAGGGGGGAGTAGTAATGGTCCTAGTCATTTTATACTGGGGACCCTGTGATGGACAAGCATCCCATCCAGAGGGGAGTAGTAATGCTCTTAGTCACTTTATGCTGGGTATCCTGTGATGGACTAGCATCCCATCCAGGGGAGGAGTAGTAATGCTCCTAGTCACTTTATGATGGGTATCCTGTGATGGACTAGCATCCCATCCAGGGGGAGTAGTAATGCTCCTAGTCACTTTATGGTGGGTATCCTGTGATGGACTAGCATCCCATCCAGGGGGAGTAGTAATGCTCCTAGACACTTTATGCTGGGTATCCTGTAATGGACTAGCATCCCATCCAGGGGGGAGTAGTAATGGTCCTACTTACTTCATGCTGGGTAACCTGTGATGGACTAGCATCCCATCCAGGGGGGGGGGAGTACCAGTAGTAACAGTCCTGGTCAGTTTATGCTACAGGAATGGCAAGAAGAAAACCACAGAAGCTGTGGACCTTTAGGCTTGTAAATTTTATGTAACTATCTAAAGTTTACCTGATTGTACAGAGAGAAGGCAACATCCAACTTATTCTGTCTGTAAAACACATTAGCCATGTGAAAATAACCACCAGAAGTTCTGATGTCATCTGTGCCATATACTCTTGATGAGTGGTAAATCTAATGAGCAAACAGTTTCATCTGTTAGTCAGGTTACTCAAACCAGTTTATTGGGAATGGTGTTAGAAACCACCAGGGTCACTTCAAGTGAAGAGAATTTCACTGAATTGTATGTCACAAAAATTAGATCAACTACATTACAGATGCACAAAGACAGTAGACTGCTTTTTGGTTCACAATCAAGACCACTGAGATCCGAGAGAAGGGCATGATCCCACCATCAGAATTTTCAGCCATTGAGGTGAAGAATTGACCTTGAAAACCTGATTTTTCATACCCTAGTTAACAACATTGCCCTAAAATCTCCCCCTTAAGATCAAAATTAATGGCTTGACAACCACACCCTTAGCCTACGTAGCAAGCGTTTCCATAGTATAGGGCTTTCCACAGGTTTGAAGCATTTTTTGCTTTTTGAATGCGCGGAAATTGGGGCAAGCGCAAAAAAGTGCGAGAAGGGGGAGGGGAAGGGAGGAAACGAAATGCTTGCCCAGAAACTCCACGTTTTTGAAAAACCTGTTCCTCCAGGAACAGAGTTTCCTGATTGGCGCCGCATAGTAGTGCTGATTGCCATGTAACAAATCCGTCAATCAAATCAGGTGTGTCCATGAACACAACGAACTGGTTACTTTCCTTACTAAATTGTCTTGATCAGGGAATTCTTGTAGTGACTTTCCCGTATTGTCACTATTTTGAAATGAAGTTCCTCTCCAGCTGGTAAATCGTTGACGTTCAGGTTTGACTCAAGAAGACCATTTTTGTCCTGATCCGACGGGAGATCTCAAAAGATCAAAGACTTGCTGGAAGCTTTTTTCCAACAGGGAGGAATCTACATGAACATTCTTGCGACAAGGACTGTTGCCTGATGGAGTTTTGGAGCAGCTGTTTACACAAATTGATAGACTGCCTTGGCGAAGTTTGGGAAACAGCAGACTCACTACCTACCGCATTCCGAATAACTTCGAATAACCCCCCAAATTCCCAATTTTTCGAGCGAAAATTGCACAGGCACACTAAATAAAAAAAATAGCTCCAAGTTTTGAACAACTTTCACTCCAAGCACTCTGCAAAGATCAGCGAGAATTGTTCCATAAGAATCCTTTCTTTGCGACACTTTGAAAAGGTTTCCAGAAACTAGACCCGATTTTCCAGGTTGAGATAAAGTTCCAAGTTTAACTGTGAAATCAAGACAAATCCTCAAGCGATCGCTTGGAGTTTGTTTTGATTTTGATGGAAGTAAATTTGTATCATCCGGTGATCTGTCATTCGTAAAATACTTTATTCACAGGCTGTCACGCTATGAATATTATCCAACTGCAAAAGTGACAAAGGGGCATTTTTCAAAATCATGGTGTTTGCAGGCAAGCATTTCCTTTTCTCGCCTCCCCTCCCCCTTCTTACATTCTTTTGCTCTCGTCCCAATTTACGTGCATTCAAAAAGCGAAAAATGTTTCAAAACTGCGGAAAGCTTTATACTGCGGAAACGCTTGCTTTGCAGGCTACCACACCCTCCATGCTGCACACACCTTATATAACTTAACCCTTCAAGCCCTAACAGTGACAAAAATGAAATTTCTCTTTACATCATCACTACAATTCAAACATTCAAGTGATGAGATAAAGGAAGTGATCACCAAGGAGAAGATGTCTTGGTATTTAGACAAATTCTCCTTACTAGTTCCATAAGAAATGTACAGAGAACAGTGAGGTGAACATGCATTGCCATACCAAGGCTTAAAACTGTTCAACAGGGGATTACCTTCCCCCTTCCCCAGGAGTGAGAACCATTTCCCTTTGAATGGTGATTGCATTCAAGTACTTTCAAGCTTGGGAAATTTGGAAATTAATCATCAAATCCACAAAATCCACAAACAAGGAACAAGCTTCCAAGGAAAGTCTTTTTAAACCTACACATCATTATTTCATCTGTAGAAAACAGGAACTTACATCATCTGCCAGCTGTGAGAGAGCATCAGAGTAGTTCCCCTGCGCAGCATACAGCAATCCCAGGTTTCTAAAGAGCTTTGATTTAATACCATCAGTACACTCTGGAGTCTTGAGCACTGTCCACTGAGCTTGTGCTAAATATTCTTCAGCTTGAGATAAACGACCAAGGCCTGAAGAAAAGATTTCAAATTATTTAAAGATCACAGCAGTCATTTGCGATGCCAGTCCACAAATTGTCATATATCTTTCATGCTGAATACAAGCAACTAGAAGGTTTTACTTTCCAATAGCATATTGCATACGATCATATTCCATCAGCAGAAGGCAGTGATGATAATTTTACCTGATTAGACCTGCCTATTTCCAACAGACCCATATATACACTGTATGTCAACTCTAATCTCCTGATCTCCCATACGAGCCACAAAATCTCCTGGATAAAAGTGGCTTTTGATCTCTTCTTTACAAAAGGCTAAGGTTTCAACCTCAAGTTTCTCCAGTAGCCAAAAAATTAGCCTGAGGACACAGCCAACATTTTCACGAGGTCACCACTTGAACCCTCACAAAACGATGTCTGAGTAACGAGCGCAGAAATTCCATACTGATGACGCGTCACTACCCAGATCTAGGTGTTGCTTCTGATTGGTTGAAACGTGAGGGAATTTCGTTTCAACCTGAATCAGAAGCACTACCTAGATCTGGGTAGTGACGCATCATCAGTATGGAATTTCTGCGCTCGTTGCTCAGACGTCATTTTCTGAGGGCTCAAGTGGCAACTTCGCGAGACATCTGCTGTTTTCTCAGGCTACCAAGAAATGACTTTGTATACATGTTTTTTAAATTCATGTTATGGTCCCTGGCTTTATTTTCATGCATATTTCACTTAAATATTTTTTGACCATATAAGCAACTTTGATTGGATCAGTGTTCAACCAATGAAAATCCAGAAAAAAATGGGTGTTGCAAAAGAAAAAAATCTCCAGATTTTGGATCTCTAGAGGCTGGCATCTTTGTAGACCATTGCGTTTCTACTAAAAGATAATATTAAAAAGCACAATACTGACCTATACTGGCTTCTCCAAGAATGAGATATGAAGGAACAAGCTCAATACTACTCAGGCCATAAACCTCAATGGAGAACTTTAAAGACTCCAGTGCAGCAGGAACCACTCTGTCATATTTTCCTTCAAACAGTAACTTCTGACCCTCTGTACGACACAACTCAATCATTTGCTTCTGTTTTGGAGGAAGAAGAAAGGCATCATTACTTGTAGTCAGTTAGTTTCTTTCTTCAAATTATGTTGTGGTTCAATTTTATCCATAGTTCAATTTTTATTTCCTTTGTTTTTGTGTATGGTAACGTGTGATAATGAGTATAATACAAAGGAAAATAAAAATTGAACCAATTGAACCACAACATGTATTCCTTTGCATATTTTAATTTTTTGAAATCAAAACCTACATGACTTTTTTTAATCAAAACGAGAAGTTATTATTGAAATTACTGAACATCGGTCAAGCTATGTATTATAAATTAAAGTTTAAAGTTAAGGCACATTTGGTATAAATGTGATTTCTTTTCAATAAGCTCTTTGGAAGAGCTTACAATTGTTTTACCTGTCTGACTATTTGCTGCTGTTTTCTGTGCTGTCTTTCCTCTTCAGAACCAAGAAATGGAATCGGAGTCCGCAAAGGAACCAGTAATTGGCAAATCTTTTCATGAATTCCCAGCCAATCAGCTTTCTGATGTTCTGCAGAACTGAAATGAAAGATAAAAACTGTTTCATTATTTTCGCGAAATTTGTCCATTTTTTTACATGTAATAAAACAGAAAAAAATGCATCTATCTATCGATCCACTTTCAAGAACAACCAATAATATCGGAAACAATGTAGATAAGCTAAAAAGCTGTAAAATTAAAGTTGACTTGCAAATTCTAATATCAAAGCTTATTAAACCACACTCTTTGTTACGTCTTTAACTTGCTCTGACAGAACAGAATAGGACAAATCATAACCCATTGTTTGTTCTCGTCTTGCTACTTATTATCTAAAACACCATGTACATGTACACCATTTTACGGGACTAACTCTTAACAGTGTCGGACACTGGTACTTCTAAAATGTACTCACCAGTAATAAGTGACTCGACAATCCGTACATTGAACAAAAGCTGGTTTTGTGCACAATTCACATAACAGCTTGACACCCTTAGGGTTAGCCAAAGGATTGATAGTATTCATTTCGTTAACAAGCGATGAGACGGAGCTTAAATAAGTTGTTGAAACCAAAAAGTCATCTTCTCCATCTGACCGCCATATTGTTGCAAGGTGCGAAGGTACAGTTGCTATGCAACTAGCCGAAACTTGTCCCCAGGGCACTCTCGGCAATATTTAAAACCAGACGCCCAAAAGGCGGACTGGATCACTGGATTGGACACTGGATTTCATTTCCAGTAATTTATTTAATAGGCCATTTCTGAGTTGCCTTGAGCCTCTGTTTGAAAGCGAGGCCTCGTGCAAAACCATTGATATGAAAATGAGTTTTATTTGCAAGTGAATGAAACTAATATACACGTGAAAGGTTTTGCACTTCACCTCGTTTTAAAACAAAGGTGAAGGGCATCTCGGAAATGGCCTATTTCAATGAATAATCTCAACTTCAGAAAGGAATTCCAAGATTTCACAGAGCTGCTAGTCCAATCATGCCCAACATATTCTCTTAAGTTTCCTGGGATAAATGGTAAGTCTGAATTTTTTCCTCCCTTTCCCCTCACTGACTGACAAATTCAATCAATGTTCTTGCTGGTCCCCTGAGGTTTATTAGTTACATCTGAGTGTCCAATGCAATTATCAACAAGATAAATATCTGGAAGCATATTTCAACAAGTTGCTTACATTTTGCAATGAAACAGATAACATGTCGGGCTGAGGTACCTTCAGTTGAATGCAAAAGGGACAGGACAGAGTGTCCATACTAAGAATTATACAAATTTTTGGTCTCTTTTGGACCAAGAAAACTGTCCATTTAAGGGAGGTGTCCATTTTATAGACTGAGGTGTCAATAAGGATAGGATTGACTGTATAAATATTATTTATGAAAGGGGTGCATGGCTAAAGAAAAGGTGTTGCAGCTATGTTGACTTCAAGTGACCTATCGCACAACCAGTACCGGTAAGGTATCATGTGCTGTCTGGTTCCCTGTATTGAATATTTACATGATTGTTTAGGGTTGTCTTGAAAGACAGTAAGTTGGAATTAAAGCACCACAAAGGAAAACTTTGGAACATGGTTAAATTATTTTAAGCATTTATTGACAGGTATTTTTACAAACTTGGCAATAAAGAAACCAATAGTATCTAGATTGTGTGCAGATGCTTCCTTGTCCTTCTCTGCATTCCCATAAAGGTTGGTAGGATCAAACCGCTGAACAAGCAGGCATTCGTCATCTGACAGACCACAGTTAGGGTGACCTGGACCTCCCAAGTGGGGAGACTGGAGAGAAAGATAACAAAAACTAACCTGATTTCACTTCTCACAGCTTCTTTGAATTCTTTAAATGGAGCATTTCGTCTTAGAACAATGGCAAAAATTAAGAAAAAATTGCCAAGTCATTTCAAAAATTACTTTCAAGATCAAAGCTGAACAAAAATGTTAAGTCAAACTCAGGTCACATCACACAAATTTTGTTGGGGCATAGGGTGGGGAAAACATAATTCCACCCAAAACACCAACCCATGTAGCCCAATATGTTTGGCTTTTCTTTTTATTCCACATCAAGTTCTCTTTGTTCCCTGATCCCTAGCTTTATATATAATGGCCATGCCACAAACAACATCTCATTTGTGCTCATTTATTAATGTCATTGTTTGTTGACAAACAAGATCAGACATTCGTTTCTAATCAGTTCCAGACACAATTATTTCATCTTTCTTTATTTTATTTTAATGAATGAAAAAAAATCTTTTATTTGCACTAAAAGGAGAATTACAAACTTTGATAATTTGTCTGCTGAAGTAGCCAGACACCACTCACAGATTCAAGAGGGGGGTGGGTGTTGGATCCTATAGCATTAACCCTTTAAGCCCTAAAAGTGATGAAAATGAAATTTCTCTTTACATCATCAATACTTGTTCAAACATTCAAGTAATGAGAATAAAGGAAGTGATCATCAAGAATAAGATGTCTTGATATTTAGACAAATTCTCCTTACTAGTTCCATAAGAAATGTATGGAGAACAGTAAGGAGAATATCCATTTTTTATAAAGGCTTAAAGGGTTAAATATTGATAACTGTTGAACAAAAGAGAGTGATTCTCATACGGAAGAAGAAAAATGTACACTACAACTTTCCAACATGCTCCTCTATCATTCCACAAAACGTATTGAATGTTTGCTGACCTGTTTTTCCAGCCTCAAGCAGGGAAAAGATCTCAAAGCCCAGGCCACTTGTTGTTCATTTTCCTGTGGAGTTATGGTACAGGTGGAATAGACTAGCACACCACCTTCCTTTAGCAAACCTACTGCCTGCAAAATAACGTAATGGATGTTGAGTGAACCTGGCCATATGGAAATCATTTGAATCAGTCATTAAAGCTATGTGCTATGTGAGTACAGGGAGAAAAGAAAAGAAAGACTACAAGAAAAGGGGATTAAAGGACCAATTTGGTGGTCATTCAGTGACTGACTCTTTAAGCTTATTTGCCAGGATGTGGAGGGGGACAGGGGGCAAGGAGACTGGGAGAAAATGGGGCGGGAGGTGTATGGGAGGTAGGAGAAGAGGGGGGGGAAGTGTGAGAAAAAGGGGAAAATTATGCAACATTGTGCAATATTTTGCAATTGAAAAGATGCAAAGAGGCGGGAGCCAACAAATACAGGGCGGGAACCGGGATTAAAGGGTATGGGAAGCGGGTGGTTTAAACCCCAGTCCTCATTCTTTAAGTGAGGGCACCAGAGACCAAATTTCAGTTTCCATGGCACCTAACATGGTTCCCATTTGGAGAACTGGAAAAAGGAGAGAGGAAGGTAAGAACCAAGATAAAATGAGATGCAGGAGAAAAAAATAGAAGCATACACACACTAAGAAATAACTGTAAAAATAAAGAAAAATCACACATTATCAAGGTTTATCGACTTACAGCTGTGAAAAGCTTCCTTTGTAACCTAGGGTAGGATTGTAACTCTTTCAGAGTCATTCTGACAAGAAACTGAGGTCGCTGACCAAGTGCACTGCAGGGAGCATCCAGGAGAATGCAGTCAAATGTTCCACTAGGGTAGGGTGGGGATGCAGGAAGGGAGACTGGAAAGTAAATGATTAATAATACTTGACCAGTGATGACTTATGTACATGGTTGTTGGGTTTTGCATTTAGTTTCCCTAGGTTTCTATGATCCCTTTAAAAAGCCCAACATTTTATAAATCATTTACAAACAAGGAATCCAGGAGCCACAGGTTGGTTACTTAGTATCGTATGTCGCAAAAAAATTTGGAAGAAGCACACATTTCATAGATTGGTCTCTTCAGCTGACACAAGGCATGTTAATTTGTCGAGGATGACTTTCTTCCCAGTGATCTTCAAACTCTACTCAGAATCGGCCATCATCACCATGTATCACAAACAGCTACCCTGCCAGAGTACCATTCAATCTTCCTAGCAAAAAGATCAAAGGAACTCTGCCTGCAGGAAACAATTAACAGACAATATGATTCATTTTAGTCATTTCAAAGTGCACAATCTCCATCCCAAGGTATGACAGCAATGTCCAGATGAGCTCGATTCTCAAATGGGTTGAGGCCTTCCAATTATTTTACAGTGGGTCAAATGTATAAATACAGTAAATTAAATATGTTCTTGGAATGTAAAATATTTAGGACTAATCAAAAGAGAGAGTGTATAACACTGCACCATCTGAGAACTATGTCCTGATGTAGAAGTACTGGTTTAAAGACATGTACTTGTCATTGGTGTACTTGTGAACTACTCACTTTTTTCGGTGTTCCATTGTTTTTCTGGATCAAGAGCCTTGACGCCATCAAACACAAAGCTCTTCACAGAATGGATGCCAAGCCTAGTACAGTTTGCCCCCAATTTTGCTACTTTTGGTTCACTCTTATCAAATGCCACAACTACACCCTGAAATAAATAAAAATCCTTACTCTACAAAGCACCAGTCAACAAAGCTGTATCAATAAAAACAACAGGGGCACAGAATGGCAAATAATCTGACTATTATACCAGTGCTTTCAATAAGCACCCTGACTGATGACCATTGAAAAGCATCTGCAAATTCACTAAAAGAAGTCAGCTACTATTTTCCCTAAATTGAAGTAATTAAAGAAAGAATTCTTTCAAGCCTTGTTGATATGGTCGGCTACTCTACTCAAACCAGCTGTCTACTTCAAATTTTATTGAAACCCCTGACTATACTGAATTCCCATCCCACTGTTCATGCATCTATTTAAAACAGTTATATTTGGAAAAAATAAACAGGGGAGTTGAACTCCAGATTCTCTGAAAATTCTGAGACTGCAATTAAATGGATGCAGATAAGAGCTGGCTAGCCCTAAACCTTAATTTGAACAGCCAGAGAGCTTATTACTGACAGAAAAGACTGACTTTTTGGGAGTGTGCACATTCCTAAAATGATGGGTAAGCTGATCAACAAGCCCGCTTAATTCTTTTCTTACTGCAGCTATAGCCTTGCTATGCTTCTACTTAAAGCATTACATATCAGTTTAGTTATTTCTTCTTTCTTCTCACCTTGTCCCCCATTAGTGAAGCAAGGTGTGTGGTTTTTCCACCTATAATAAAATGGCAAACAAACATTATTAATTAACTCTTTAAGCCCCAAAAGTGATCAGCATCAAATTTCTCCTCATCATGTCAGTGTAGTATAACACATATAGGTCATGAGAATTTAGTAAGTGATCACCAAAGCATTGTCATGATGTTTAAACAAGTTCTCCCAATTAGTAATCAATAAAATCTAAGGAGACCAGTAAGGAGAATTCTTATAATGATCTTGGGGCTTAAAGGGTTAAAATGTTATGCTTTCACCAAACGTAGTCACTCCTTTCAAGGCATAGTAATGATAACACCAATAACACAGACCTGGAGCAGCACACATGTCTAAAACAATGTTATTAGGCTGAGGATCCAGCACATGTCCAACAACAACAGATGGTAAATTCTGAAGGAAAAGCAACTGAGGAAGGACACCACTTAATGATGGACATCTGTACAGAGGAAAGGTCATCTGGATTGCTACACCACTACAAACAGATTTAAGTTGAAATAACGTCGTCAATTCTTGGTGCCTAGATCAAATTGGGTTTCAAATGGAAATGTTGATTTTTGCGGAGGAAGAACTGAGGTACAGCTGTAACAACACTCAGAGAAAGACAAGAAGCAGTAACAAACTCAGCCCCTGGAAAAATTCTACACATGGTCTTAATGGGGTCCCAAAAGGATCTTATAGCATTCCAATCCAGGAGCCAAATACGATCTGACTTAAAATCCTATAGGATCCTGCATAGGATCCTGGATCCTATTTAGGATCCTACAGGATCCTTAGGATCTTGTGTAGGATCTTATTAAACAATATCAGGATTATTGCCATTTGGATCTGGATAGAATCCTGTGTGACCTTACAGCATCCTGTTAGATTTTACAGGATCCTAGAGGATCCTAGAAAATCCTGTAGGATCCTATATAGGATTCTACCAGGGACCTGAAAAGACAGTAAGACTGACATTTAAACCTGGACTGCTCAACACTGTGCCAAACCTGCTTATTGGTTTTGTTTGTTTGTTTGTTTTTCTGGACATTAAAAGGAACTGTGAGTAACCTTAAATTTAAGGAGCAATAGTCATATAGAGTGTGTATTAGAACACCCAACTGCCCAACAAATGCAAGTTCTAAGACAGCATACATGTAGATAAAACAAGTTTTAACTGTCATACAAACGTGCCTCACATTCTGCTGTGAGCAGAATATATCCTTTCTGTCAAGCACAGCAACTCCATTCCCTACAAACACCTTCTGTCCATCATAAGGTTTGGTAAGACCTCGGCGACATTTGCCTTCCAGATCAGCATATACTGATACGACATCTCCTCTGCCAATACCTGATAAACAGCCACATTTTAGAATTATATTCAATTCCGTTTCACTAAGATTCTAGTAAGTATCATTGTCAGTGCAAATTAGGGATTACTGGGGAGAGGAGAATCAGGCATTTAAGTATGCAGAAAGGAAATGATCTTCTCTTCTTTTGAACCTGCACTCTCCTCATTTAGTGGAATTACCTTAATTTCCTATCTAGCCTCTGTGATGAGAGGCATACTGTCCTACTGTTTTGTGCGGTGGAACCCCAATATAACAAACCCCTACATAACAAGGACCCCAGTACAACGAACCACATTCTGCAGCCCAGTCAACGTAAAATTTACGGAAAAGAATCACGATAAACAAACCCCCGTTATAACGAACACATATGCCAGTCCCTTGGCACTTCGTTATATCGGGATTCCATTGTATATTTTTGCTTTTGAACATGAGTAGTCTTGAAAGGCAAACACTAAACATATTATTTTTGAATTGTCTCTACAACTTGGGTAGACATACCTGGCTTGGCAGTACCCTTGTAGAAATTCTGCCCAGGATCTTAACACAGCATCTTGTAGGATCCTAACCCAGGATCCTGATAAGATCCTACATAAGATCCTGTAAGTACTAGGATCCTATTGACATCCTATAGGATCCTTAAGGATCCTGTAGGATCTTGTTTAGGATCCTGTTTAAGATCCTGCAGGATCCTAAACAAGATCCTATAGGATCCTACGGGATCCTACAGGATCATAAACAAGATCCTATAGGAGCCTATAGGATCCTAAACAGGATCCTAGACAATCTCAAGCAGGATCCTGAAAGACTTAACAGGATCCTGAGTAGGATCCTATAAAACATGGTTAGGATTATTGCCATTTAGGATCCTGGGTAGGATCCTGTGCGATCTTACAGAATCCTGTAGGATCTTACATTTCTTTACTAGACCTAAAAAATTGAAAACTCAGAGACTACATGTATACTCACCAGGATGGGCAGCCATGACTCCAGGAGCAAAAATATCTGCTCCTCTGAGCACTGCCGCACCACAGTGCAAATCAACTACAATCTCCTTCTCAACTGGCACAAGGTCAACATGTGGACCAGAGCCATCAATCAACAGCACGTCTGTCAGTCTGGGATGTTCTCTCACTTGGTAATGACACTGTTGCCCTTCCTTGGCCTCATCCTTTGAAATTATCAAACAAGTATGACATTAAATTTTGTTGCTTCGTACTTATTTACCAGCAGTCTCCACTCAATATACAATAGGTATGCAGTGTAGTGGCATTTTATCATTTTATTCATTTTCATTTTTATTGAAAACTTTGAGAGACTTGGCATTATGGTGCCTTTGTGCAATGCACACAAATCAAACTTACTTTTCTTGGTTTTTTTTTTGGTTAGCTTTTAAATTTTGAAATCACAGCATATTGTATTTGCCATGCAAGCACAATAAAAATAAGGATCACAATTTGAGTGGAAGAATGGTTGCCATATTTTTTGGAGGGAATTCTTTCAGACTTCTGCAAATTTTGGAAAGGAATTTTTCATGTACAGGGACATCACCCCCATTTAAGATCTAGAAATTATGCACACTACTAAGGGGAAAAGCCAGCTCCCTTACCCCTCACCCAGAATAGACTTGCCAACTGATGAAAGCCTAAAAAATGTGATATAATTTCTTGAAACATTCCTTTGCAAAATACCTGATCCAAAACACTTTGTAACTGCTGCTGTGCATCATGTACTGTTGCTTTCAAAGTGTTCACTCGCAGAACAGTTACCAGCGGTGGAGTAGCTAGTGCTTCCAGCAACTGATCAAACCATTCAGAGCTGTCAATCACATCAGGTTCCTGTACTGGCAAAACAAATAACTCCTATTTCACTGCTACATTAAGTAAATAAAATATATGCTGACCATCAGGGTAAAATAACATACACAAATACGAAAACACATTTAGTCAACAAGCAGTTTTAGAAACAAGTTCTCAGTTTATATGGTTGGCTTTTGCAGTTGCAGATCTAATGATAAAACTGTCGTCATTCATGACTGGATACGTGCAAATAAAGTGAATTTACTAAAGCTTAAACACAATTACCTTTGCAGAAGAGAGAGAACTTCTTAGAAAGTCTCCGACGTTGGGGAATAAGAAGGATAACTTAGGAAGACGATTTGACATAGTCAAATGGCCGCCATCTTTAGTTTGTTAGTTCCCAGGCTCCGGCTGCGATGTTTAGTCTCTCCCCCTCCCCGAGTGCCGCCTCTAAGTGCGGTTGGTTGGCTGTCTTGTTAATAATCCTGGATTAGCCAGAGGACAACTCGAGCATTCGGACGTCCCAAGATGAGAGGTTTGGTAACACGAGATAGCGTAACTGCGAACCAGGGCGCGAAAAAGGATGCCCATCCTTTTTCGCGCCCTGCTTTATCGATTCTTTGCGTCACTCAGGACTGTAAATTACTCGTCTACCTTTATTTTCTTTGTGAATTCTTTCTATCCAGACCAGAGTTCGTCTGAGAGTATGGAGCAGGCTGAGGGTATACATAAAGTAGAACAATATCAGCAAAGGACCGCAAACGAAAATGCTGCACGTGTACGTAGGATCTAGTAAACCAGACCTAATCAGCCAAAGAAATACTGAAAATTGATTATTTCTTTGGCTGATTAGGTCTCGTTTACTAGATCCTATGTACACGTGCAGCATTTTCGTTTGCGGTCCTTTGGTGATATTGTTCTACTTTATGTATGTTTTTGGACCGTAGGTCTTTTTAATAGATCCGATATGCTGTTCTTTATAGCATGGTTTTGTCCATGTTTCTTTATAAGGTTGGTTTTGTCCATCCTATCTTTGGCTCTGCGAGACATCAACACGACACTTGGACTCTCGACCCTTCCAAGACACGTGATTGCGTGATTTGGTGAGGCGTGCGTCCTCGTTTAAGGCTTTTAACAGAGTGCACGGGTATTTTTACGGCATTTTCGCCATCTTGCTATGCCGTACTGATGAGCTCTAAGAAGAGCGAAACAGCTGTCTACGGCTGCAACCCTGCTCTGATAAAGTTCTTTTAGTGTCGTGTTGATGTCTTGCAGAGTCAAATCTTTCTACGTAGTCAGATCAGCCTTGCTGCTTTGTTTGTCATTTGAGGATATACAGCCTTCTTGGGGCAGGGTACGGTTACATGTACGTAGCAACCGACGTTTACCTACTGATCTCATAAGGGGCCGATTACACGAGGCGGGCTGGCTCGGTTTGCCGGGATCTCGGCACGTCTGTTAAACACGCTAAAAATCAAATTCGCGATTACATGGAAAAATCTCAGCCCGGCTAGCTGGGATCCCGGCATCGCAATGCCGGGATCCCGGCTAGCCGGGCTGAAAATTTACCATGACCATGTAATCGCGATTGCCGGGACAACACTTTCCCGTCACTAAATTTCGCTTCAAAGCAAAATGGCTCACCAGAAGATCGATATTTCTCTTTCTATATAACACATAAAGGTTTATCAGACCATAAAGCTACGTAAAATTGAAAATAATCTCGGTAGACCTAGCCAGCCCTGCTACCGAGCCAGCCCGGCTCATGTAATCGGCCCCTTAGTCGATGTTTACCTACATCTCAGTACCCTCCCCCCGCCGAGGAGGGTACGGCTACGCCTAGGCTAAACCTTCTTATCAAAGTCCGTTCCTATCCAGGAAATTGCTGTTGCCTGTTACCCTCCCAAGTCCCTCAGCAACATGATCAATTGTGGGCGTCAAACCGTGCGTGCTTTCTTTGAGTTTGCGTTTCACCTACCACTCTGGGATAAAGTTACATATGCCTACACGTGTAGCCGGAAACATCAAGATATAAACGGTATAAATCAGCAGGTTAATCGCTTGAATCTTGAATCATCTGCAAAAATACGTCTCCTTTTCCCACATAATTTATAATACCTATCTTTAAAAGCTTTTAACACTTTTATGATGATTTTCAATAGACGTTAAGGGTACGGTGCTGTAAATTTCGCTTAGTTTTTGAATTAATTTTTTGTATTGTACACTAACAGTTTTATTGTCCCATACTGTCCCAATTTTCTCGATGTGATGCGTATTTGAATATTTTGTAACTTTAAATAATGAGTAATTATTTAAGTCATAAAAATAAATATAAGGACTTTGCATATTTCTCTTGACCTCCCGACTGTTATGATAGATTGTAGTATAAGTGCGGTTTCACGTTTGACCTGTATATATATGAACAGGGTGTACTTGATATATGAGCAGATTATGCAATGACGGAAACTAGGAAGCTGTAAAATTGTTTACGGCCAACAGCCAGCCGCTTGGCTTTTTGTGCCATATTTATTCATTCTCCTTCCGCTGTACATGTACTTTTATAATGGGTGTCCTAATTTCCTTTCCTAAAACGCCTGATTAACACTAGCCATTCATTTTGAAACATAATTTTATTTAAGTGCGAGCATTTATGATGTGTTTTGGCAGAAACGTTTACTTTTTCAGTCTTCATCTAAAATGAAAATGTCCGGAGAAAATGTATACTACATATCATGAAAAGATAAGAAGGGCGTCTTGTGGATTATCGATTTAATTATTCAATTATATTTTCTCACCTACAAATTGTTCCTCTCATTACAACAATGGCCAAGTGTCACTTGTGACGTCATACACCAATCATCACTATTATTTGAAATATTTCCGGCGCATATAAATTCTACAACCCGCGGCTTGTTTAGTACATTGATCGCATTACGGTCATGTCGCTTGTCGTTTTGTGTGTTTATTATTCCTTCTGAACAGCGCTTTTCAGAATCATCTGTGGATCAAATGGGAGGTGACACCAACAATCTGTCGCGGCAGCTGAAAACGGTAGATGTGAACGGTGGTGGAACGTCAAAAGGCTGGCAAGCATTTCAAGTGATCTTTTGGACGTGGTTGAGTTTAGCGACTCTCATTGGAAATGGCTTAGTACTGGCTTGTGTTATGATGAAAAAGCGTCGCAATTCATCGACGTTTAAGTTTTACGGGAGCCTGGCGCTTGGGGACCTTCTTGTAGGTTAGTATCAGAAAGGAATAAGTTTGTTTTCAACTTCAAATTTGGGGCTTAGTTAATGAAATACAGATTATTGTGTTGTGGTAAATATTTATAATCATGGAAAAGAAACCTTATACCATCTCTAACCACTCCACAGAGCGCATCAGGTTTTGCAATACAAAGCCACATCCATGCAAGCAAAATATCACCAAAATTATGTTGATGAATAAAAAGCACAATATTTTTAAGATTAGAAAACACGTTTCGACAGATCAAAAAATAATTTCGAAGTACCTTTAATTGCGCATACTGAAGTACTTTATCCCTCCCTGGTTCCTGTGTTGCAACGCTGTCAAGCCGGCATTCTCAGAGTCCTGTATTCTGCCACCGTGTAACGTTAGTTTGTCATCCATGTCAATATTGCTTTGATGAATATCAAACATAAGTCAGAGAGTTGAGCGCAAACTTAATACTGACAGCTCGTACGTTCATATATCGACTCTATCTGAATTATATTTCGTGACCTGTGCTATCTCAATCGATTAAATCAAGATTCATGCTCTTCAATGCAAACAATGACTACGATTCACTATTTTCCTTTTTATATTTCAAACAAAGACGTCTTTTGTTACGAAAATTGCTACATCCTAAAATCTCACGAAAATTAACATAACAATCTCAAAAGGGGTCCCCTAACCACGGCAAGCTCTTTCCATTCTGTTGTTGACTTTTTACTTTGGAGGTTAAAAGATTTCCTTTATGGACATATACGATGAGATTCTAATATGTTCTAGGGAGATCTGAGGTCAAGGGTAAGTCTGGGATGAACAGTTTTCAGAAGCTGAGAAAGTTACTGCTGTTAGCAAGGCGAATGCGTGTTTTCCCTGTATTCATCCACAAACTGAAAACTCGTAGAGCAAATAAAGCTTCCTTCCTTCAAACTTCGTGCATTATCTAAACATTGAGATCATATCCGGACTACATGTACTTATATCGACGACGTCACAAACTAATGGAGCGGAAAATGATGGCCGTCGCACGCTTCGGCTGGCCGAGCCACAATATTTGTCCCTACTTCCGAGAGCAAAAATTTAAACCACATTTGCTCTGTTTTGCGCCGATCAATTCGAAAGTTCAACATCCCCCCCGGGCACCCCCCGGGCATTTGAACTTTCGAAGATTGGCTTGTTCAAATTCCCTCCCCTTAGGGCAAAAAAGCCGTTCAAATGCCCCACTAATTAGTACTGAACTACTACTCCTCAAAGACAAATTTCGTCTTCAATCAAACACTTTACACGCCTTTCAGAGAAAGATATGCCGAAATGACACCTTCAAACTTATTTTAAAGACCCTTTTGAAAGAATTATTCACTAACAAAGGAGAAATTCTATCTTGTAAATCCATCAAACCCTGCAAAAACCGAAAGCCTCACTAGCATATGACGTCAGAACAAGAGATAAATCCGGTCCAAATTCCCCACCCTTCCAACGCAACGTTCAAATTCCCCCCTCCCCAGGCACGATGCACAGTCAAATGCCCGGGGTATGCCCGGGGGGGGGATGTTGAAGTTTCGAATTGATCGGCGCATTTTACCGAAATCACTTTCTCTAGTGGTAATTTCCATAGAGAGGTACTCCGGGTAACGTTTTATGGAATTTGGAATTTGGAAATGCTGGTTTTTTCAATCTGGGGGAAGGAAAACCGGAGATCCCGGAAAAATACCCTCGGAAACAAGGTAAGAACCAAAAACAATCAACCCACGGCGACCCCGGGATTACGCCCGGGGTAAAACTGCTAACAGTAAACTACGAACAGTCTGTCCTCCCGATCAGGGGTAGTCTAGCGAGAAGAACGACGTGTGAAATGGCGCAAAAGTCGGCTCACACGCGGCAGCCGACTTTATCTGGGGCGGGGGATGCTCAGAAGATGCTCGGGAAGAGACCTGTTTTGTATAAGACACAAATGTCTGATTCTGCTACCCTGTTTAAGACAGAATTCAAATTTTTCGTACCCTGTCTAAGACATTTAACCCATCTTCATACACTCTTTACGGCTAGAATGGACAAGTCAGAGACTTCATCGTTTTCTTAGAGAGAGAGTGACTGTTTCTTATTGCATTATGCTGTACATTTGCAAACTGCTAAAAACTCGGCCTGAGCTGAGGTTTCTATAAACTAACCTGTTAAAGAATACATAAGGTCGTGTAACGATATCCAATTTATGGCAAAAATTGATGAAATCGATACCCGGTTCAAGACAAGACCCTCTGAAACCCACGCCCTATTGGGCCGCACGTCCCCGTTAAGGCCATATAAAGGACTATCCCCCCCAGTCCCCCCCGAGCAACTGTTGTGCAAGCACACGTTGGCAATTCTTTTTGCCCGACTACTTTGAGCAGAAAGAGAGACTGCTTGCGGTCTACAAGAAACTTTACATGACAACATAACATAGTCTTTATTTTCAACACGGTAACAAAGCATTAGTAAACCTAAAAGAAAAATGTAAAAAAATGCATCAATACTGTTTTACATAATGGTCATAATTGCCGTGTGGGAATTCGATAGGTCAGGGGTTCGGTTGATGTTTCGTTTGAATTGTGCAAGAGAGCCAGCATCCCTCAAGTTTTGGGACAGATTGTTCCATAAGAGGGCCTCACCTTAACTAAAGCTTCGATTTAAGTAATTCGTGTGTGGCTTGGGCAGGGCGAGTTCTCTTTCGAAGTTTTCAAATTATATTCTGCGTGGCAGGAAGTGAAGTACGTGTGTATCTTTGTCTGATAGGTTTTTAATGAGTGCTGGCATGAAGACTGACATCTTGAGGACTTTCAAGATATTAAACCAAGGAATCAAAGTTAACGTTCGTGTATATTGACGTGGCTAAGATTGACGTCACTTCAATGAAGGGTTTGATTAACTTGAAGGGAATTCAATAATTAAAGGGAAAATAGACAAGTAGAATAATATTGGTTGGAAAAGAACGATGATGATTCTAAAGAGAGTTCGTTCGAAATACGAGAACCAAATCTCGAGAAAGACACTGAGGTAACAATGAATGCTGGACATTACGAAAACTATCGTCGCGTGAATTAACGCTCTGAGAAATTAATGCGACTTCAATCAAAGCGTTTTTTAAATTCGTGTTGTAACTTTTGGAGTGTTATTTCCTATGATATCCGGATCCGATCCTGGTATAATAATAAGTCTTAATGACATGTAACATCCTTTTTTCTCTCCCCAGGAATATTTTGTGCTCCTGTTCTTCTGGCCGTGTCTTTCCGGCAGCAATGGAATATGGGAGACCCACTGTGTCAAGCATACTCCACTGTGATTTCAACATCGCTCAATGTCTCTATCATGACTTTGTTTCTTATTAGCTTGGATCGTTTAAACGCTGTCTCCAAGCCTTTTCATTACAGAGCAAAAGAAACATTTACACAGAAGTGGACAATCTGGCTAATCCTCTTTGCTTGGGCGCATTCTATATTCTGGGCCGCGGCGCCTTTAGTGGGCTGGGGAGAGATAATCAAGGACGATGTAACCAACTCATGCAAGCCTAACTGGGCAGCGGAGGGTCTCAAAAACAAATTGTACACCATGGGTTTGGCCGGGTTCGCATTTGCCATCCCAGTATTGTCGATGATAGTGGTATATGCCATCATTTATTACCGATCTAAAGTTAGCAGTCGCTTCATGAAGAATCGCGCTCACAGCACTGTATCAGAAGATACCGCTCGTCAAAAACAACAAAGCGCTATACTACGAACAGTCCTTGTTGTAGTCGGAATGTTTGCGTTGTGTTGGTTACCATACACTATCGCTACAACATTTAAACTATTTTTTCATAAGGCCCCGCCATCATGGTTAGTTCATTTAGGAATAATGTTGGCCGCCGCTAACAGCTCTGTAAATCCTGTCATTTACTCGGCATTTGATAAAACCATGAGGGATGAGTTCAAGAGAATTTGTCAGATCTGTCGGAGAAAAAGAGAAACTGTTGATGATCTGGACGGTGGGCGGAGTCGACGAACAAGCTCAAACTTAGCCACGTATAACAACACTGTTACAAAGATAAGTAACGAAACGATCAACAAGATCCTAAAGGAAGGTAACTTCACTGAAAGCCCAGCAACGCAAAGAAAAGATACAATTAGCACTGGAGATATCAATGATTCGTTTGTCGAAGACATTGCAGAGAAAATGGAGAAATCTGGGAGAGAGACTTGGGTTTAATTTGCTTGGTGCAAATATGTCAGGTATACACAGCGTTTCTTGAGCGCCGGCTCTCTTCTTGCTCAGTCGCTGGTGAATTTGCTGTCGTACAAATGGATCTAAGGCTGAAATCATATACGAACTGAGAGCATGTGATGAAATTAATATCAATGATTTTATTAATGAAATTAGTGATTCTTTCAGGCGCAAGAAGAACTAGAAAGAACTTCGAGGTTCAAAACAATTTGACGCAAGAGCCTCATTTACAACTCCTTCTAGGACTTTATTCAGTTTTAGTGACCGCCCTAGTTAGAAACTGTAAATTTAAGGACTAAGATAGATCTCGCAGTTGAATTAAATTAAGATATTTAACTTTTATTCAAACTGGAGTGTCAAGGAGTGATTCTGTAACATTGAAGTAAACAATAAGAGGGCAGTTAGGACAATTTAATTTATAATTTCTTTATTAAGTGAACACGTACACTATAAATAATTCGAATATATTAATCAATAATAGGAAAGACTGTTCCAGCAACTATGTATGACACAATTGTACCATGTCACTCGTCAGAAAACGTATCAAGTTGTTTTGTTGGTGTGCTTTGTCAAAAACACATCAACGAAGGCACAGAACCGACCAGCATTTTCCTTCATAAATGCAATTATGCCAAATTCTAACCCATTATATATTAAATCTACTATTTAAAGGGGCAGTCTCATCAATTTTTAGTACCACTGTGAAAAGCCAAAAGACACGCTTAGTAGTATAGAAAGAAGTAAATGAATACCGGCAATGTTACATAAAGTATACCGTCCAGAGGGGACACTCATCCTCGCCTTTGGCTCGGATTCGGACCCCTCTGGGGTGGTATATAATATGTTCCTTATTGCCAGTATTCAATTACTTCTTTCTATATTACTGAGGTTAATTGTGTATTGATGTTCCCGTCGACAAATACCGGCAGACAGCCACCTCACCCGTACACCCGTATTTACCCTTATTTAGCCACCTACCACACAAACCTAAGCCAAAAAAAGAAACTATAAGGGGGAGTCAGCAAAGCGAAGCATATAGCTTGCGAGAGAGAAAACATAGCTGGACAAGAACAAAAATAAACCGTGCCGGCTCACAAATGATTAAATATTTTAAAACGAAGCCGCGCGTGGCTGAAAAAATTCCAATTAAATATATAATTCAGTTCATTTGAACATATATGCAACAGAGTGTATGATACAATGAGCATCAACCTACAAGCAGTTGAAGAGTTTTTAGAACAAGTGCTTGCCGAAATTGGGGAAATATCGCTGGAAATAGAGCGATATGTTGAGCAATTGCTTGCAGCTCATGAGTTCGCCAGGGGTTTCTTCAAACTCTCAACGACTCCAAACGATCGTCCGAAAACATCACTCGATGAATTAGATCAGGTTGAAAGACACCTGAATAAGAGGGCGGCCTTCTTGGATTGGTTGGGTATCCGTGTCTATGAGCCTGAGCGTGTGAATGATAAAGTGATATGGCACCTTAGACGAAATCCGTCAGACAAGCTGACAAACATTCTGACAATCGGTGTTTACGAGGGGCACGCGTTCGTTATAAAGAACATTTCAAAACTGGCGAACACGTACGCTTGCGTTCATTGACGGGCAAGATTCACACAAGCTGGTAATCTTCAACGGCATACCCAAACGTGCGCCCAAGGAAAGACGGTGATCGATTGCCCGGCCGAAAGAGTTGAAGCACCGCAGACAGCTTTCGAGAAGGCCTTTTATCCACAAAGTAGCGCTTCTTCAGAATCTCTTCACTGGCTTGAGCAAGAAGCGGCGAGGTGGAAAATTGACATTCACCACGCGGCATGTGGGCACGGCGGCGAGCGATGGGTTGAAGGCTTTCCTGTGGACGGATATGACCCCCAAACAGTTTACCAATATCACGGTTGCTACTGGCACGGATGTCCGAGGTGTTACCCGGATCGCGAAAAAATCATCGACAGAAACAACGTGACGCATGAGGACAAATATAAAGCAACTGTGAAACGCACAAGAGAGCTCCAAGATGCGGGCTACAGCGTAATCGAGGCATGGGCGTGTCAAGTAGGTGAAATGAATTCAGAGCCGCCTCGACCCCAAACGCGAAGCTATCCACACGCGATCTTGTACGATTTCAAAGCGTACAGTGATAAGAATCAGCGAAAAGAGCCGACAGGCATGCTCACGTTCGAGAACGTGCATGTACCAATCTCAGTGAGCGACGGGGACACCCTGGATCGCGAGCCCACACACATCTGTGAAAAAGACCCAGTGGAGTTGGTCCGCAAGTTCATGGAAGAGCTGGAGCGGCGCGGGAAAAAAATTCGGACCAAAGTACGAGCAACGTACATGCCCGACGACGTGGAGATGCTTCCAAAACCGCAGAGCATTAAAATCGAAGAATGGTGCGATCAGGTGCCAGTTCTCGGTTTCAACTCTGGACGATACGATCTAAACCTGATCAGAGAATATTTCGCAGAGCGCTTAGCTGACACAGCCAACAAAGTCAAAGTGGCTAAAAATGGAAACAAGATCATGTTCCTGCTCACTCAGGGATTCCGCTTCCTAGACATCATCAACTACCTCGGGCCGGGGACCAGCTATGAAAAGTGGACGAAAGCTTATGAATGAACTACCGAGAAATCGTGGTTCCCGTACGAGTGGTTCGATACCCCCGAAAAGCTCGACCACCCGGGGCTCCGAGATTATCCAGCTTGGTATTCACGTCTGAAAGGCTGCTACATTCTCAAACTTTCAGAATGGCGCGCCTGTAAGCGGGTGTTTAAAGAGTAACATGCAGACGTTTGCGGACTGGCTGCGGTACTACAACAAGCTCGACCTGGCCCCCGGCCTGGAAGCCTTGGAAAGAATGCGAGCCTTCTACACTGAGAAGGGGATCGACATCCTGAAAGACGCGGTTAGCATTCCAGGGGTTAGCTTGCATTATCTGCTCCAAGGGGCGGTTGAGCGGGGCGCGGAGCTTTACAGCCCCAGCAAAGAAGCATACGAGATGTTGAAAGGAGCTGTTGTCGGGGGGCCGAGCCTCGTGTTCACGTGGTACCACGAAGTTGGGGTCACGAAGATCAGTTCACATCAGACAGCGGAACCGCGTCTTTGCCAGCGCATCCTTGGTTACGACGCCAACGCCCTCTACCTGTCGACGATGCTGGAGGAAATGCCCTGCGGGAAGGAAAAGGTTGTTCACTACATGGAAGGTTGGACTGCTAGAGCCGCGCCGCAACTAACACAAAGACTCAAAAACGGGACCTGGTTCGGATTCGCTGGAGTTGACATAGAGATCCCAGAGCCCATGCGGCCAAAGTTTGAGGAGATGTGCCCGTTTTTCTACAACAAAAAGGTGCCTGTCGAAGCCGAGCCGCAGCAAATGCTTGACTACCTGAAGCGCACGGGGTGAAACCGCGGGGACGGAAAAAAGTTAGTGGGAGCGCTTTCCGCTGAAAAGCTGCTGGTGTACGCCCCTCTGCTTCGCTGGTATGTCGATCACGGGGCGGTGATCACGGCTGTCTATCGAACGATCGACTATACCCCCGGCAAGGTCTTTGACTGGTTTGTGGAGCAGTTAACGGAGGCTCGCCGTACAGGAGACGTTGAAAAGAGCAAGGCGCTGCTTGCTGAGGTGATCAAACTACTGGGAAACAGCGGGTACGGGAAGCTCATGGAAGCTTTGGAGCGGCAAACGAACGTGATCTATACCAAAGACGAGAAGGTCGTTGACAGAGCCTTGCGAAGCGCCTGTTTCAGTGATCTAGACGAGGTCGGGGAAGCGTACGAGCTGGAAAGCCGAAAGCCTCGGAGCAGAATCAGACGGCCGTTCCAGATCGGAATCGCTGTCTACCAGCTCGCAAAGCTTCGAATGCTTGAATTTTATTATGACTTTCTTGACTTCGAGCTGATCCAGATGGACACGGACAGCAACTACATGGCCATTTCTGCCGAGCGGCTTGAGAACATTGTTCGGCCGGAGCTGTAAACAGAATTTGAGGCAAAAAAGCAAGAGTGGTTAGCTTGGGACAAGTGGAGCGGCCGCACTCCTGGGCTCTTCAAGCTCGAATGCGAAGGTAGAAGGATGATTGCGCTCTGCTCGAAGTGTTATTACATCGAGGAACTGGAGGGCAAAAAAAAGAAGTTCAGCATGAAGGGGATGTCAAAGAAACAGAACGAGATCACGTGGCAGCGTCTCAAGTCAGCGTTGGATGGTAGCAAGGACATGGCAACGAACATTGGTTTTCGCATGAACAACGGGAGGATGGTTACGTACGAGCAGCAGAAGCTGGGGCTGAGCACTTATTACGACAAACGCTGGGGTATTGGAAGACGGTATTCATACAGAGCCGATCGAGTTTCATAGTTAGATTGCTGGCGGTAGCTTTGTATCGGGAGGGACAGCTAACAGCTCTTCACGGACAAACCAGCGTTCTGGGCCGTCCAACAAATAATAGATAACCGGTGCATTTGGTTTTATCATAATCTTTTCAATCTCGTAAACTTTCAGAGACCAGATTGGGTTGGTAGCTCTTCGGTGGCCACCTTCATGTTCACCGGGTTGGTAGAGATAGCGAACACTTGAACCGGAGGGGAGCTTTTTTTCGTTCACACCAACGGGTCTCAAATAAGGGGTCGAGGGTTTAGCTGAAACAGTTTTCTTTTTGATGGCCTCAACGGGTTTTTTACCGGTCAGTCGAGTGACTTCTTTATTCAAAGCTGAAATAACAGCGGGCAATCATGTCACCCATTCAGTCGAACTTTTGTCGTCTGGGAGGCGCATTTCAACCCCATATTGGTGTCCAAACAGTCGTTCAGCCAGGGTGCGGTTCAGTCTTTCAACGATAGCTTGATCACGGTAAATATCCACACGACCGCGTCTTACCTCGACATTATGTTTCGAAAGCAGCTGATTCACAGCACCCATAAACTCACGAGCAGGATCTACCTGGAGCAGTTTTGGCCAACTCAAAGGGCTCCGGCTATAAATCCGTTCCAGTGCAGCTGCGACTTCTCTGGCCTACTTTGTAGTCAACGGTTCGGCCTCTTTGAAACGAGAGGCCACATCTGCCACTGTGAGGGCGTACTTAAAAGTTTTACGGGAGCGTGGTGGGCGATCGTGTGGGAGATACAGAAGATCGGCTTGGTGAACTTTGTCTGGAACAGGCACATCAAATTTCGGTCTTGGGATGTACCGAGGCGCTGGTAAGTAAATCTGCCAAAGAGCTTGCTTCACCAACCAGTTTTGAGCAACATCTTCAGAGACTTTTGCAGCTTGGGCTAATTTTTTGATCGCTGCAAACCCTTTCCAATACCCTTGCGGACTGTAATAAATTTTTGTCAACCTTTTGAAACTTTGCGCGCTCATTGTATATCACACAATAAAAAAATGGACGACCCATTTGGTTGTTTGCGAGGTGTGGAGTCGGTTGAGCACGACCTTTACAAACTGACCTCAGAAATGGTGGAAAAAAAGTTTAATGAACTGCCAAGGATTAACCATTGTCCTTCATGCGAGGTGCACCTTGTTAATGTGATGAATGAGTTCTGTCGTGAATGCCCAGAATGCCCAGAATGCCATAGAGTGTTTGAATATGATGATGATCAGTTTCAAGAGGTGAGTCCGGGCAGATCTGCTGCTCCCTCTGCTCATTTAAAAAATTCTCTTCGAAAATGGAAATTTACGAAATGTTTTCTTTCAACCAGATTTCTTTTTTGGGAAATGTTATTGCTCAATTTCAGGCGAAAACTGGCAAGTCAGTGAACTATTCCTGCTTTCTGCACAATTATTTTGAAATGGTCCCTTCTGAAGTGTGGCCCTGCAAAAAAGAAATTATGGAATCTATTTCGCATCGCTTCCTAAATCCTTTGCAGCCAGGCGACGCGCAAAACAGGAGTTTGATGAATGGCGCAGCACTATTTCTGTTTGAAACCCAACCCCAAATTTTGTTTTAAATTAATTGTGTTCCTTGCTGCCGCATGTCCCCACTGCCTTTGTTTCCACGGAACTGCGTCGAGAGCCTTCACCATTTTTTGTCGGCTTTGTGTTTGAAATTTTTTTCATTTTCACCGTATTTTTCATTTCGGTACGAACAAACACCATAATCCACATCATGTTTCATTGCGATCGCGTCTGTTGCCCCCGTTGGTTGTTGATACATTTGCTGAATCTGACCCGTTTCTGGATCGTAGTTCACCTGCTTTTCAAGGGGATTATATGGCCCGGTATAATTATGGGCCGGTAACGTCCAACCCCGTTTTGGTTTGGGTAGTTTTCCTATCGCTTTATGAATGTCAAGCCCCGCCCCATCTAACATAGCGATATTACCAAGAACACTACCGCCCTCCGCTCTGGAGGGCTCGCCTAGTTTCCCCGGCAGAAAACGTGTTTTTGTTATTCTGCAACTAGCGCATTTTGTCTTTAAGAGTTTTCGATTGTTCTTTGTAATTACAACCTTTTCACTTCCTTTCACATTGGGGGTGTGCCGTTTTTCTTTCACACAATACACGTCCATTTTTGTATATCTTATGAAAAATAATTCTTTACGATGCTTTCGTTTTGAAGAACATCGTCGGTAAACATTTTCAAAATGCCGGCGAAACTTGTGCCTTTGTTTCTTTCGTTTAAAAAGAGAAGGCAGTAATAACCACATCTCACACTTTGTTCCCATTGAATTTGGTTGTAGTTTCTGAAAAAATGTTTCTTCCCGTGGATTGACATTTCCTTTGTCCATTCTTAAGGCGGCAGAAGCCCAAATGAATCAAGATACTCGTACGTGCCATTTTTGGAACGCCAACAACACACCCAATGAGTTCCCAAATTTCCAAAATCATCCAAGTTGATAATGCACGGGGAATGGAACAGAGGTTTCGGTTCATTTCTGCTAAAAATACCTTTGATGGGAATGCGCAAAAAATCGCACCATTTTCTAAGGTCAGTGTTGGAGAGAGGCGTGTCTTTAAACTCTATTTTTTTTATACAATCATCCCACGTTCCAAAGAAAGGTGGGGGTCGCATTTGCATTCCTCTTCCCTTTGGAGGTGGGGGTCGGGGGGAGCGTCGTGGACGTGGTGGTTGAGTTTGCAAACCTTTTCCAAGTATCTTTTTGGCTAAGTCGATAGCCAAAGGTATCCCCATAGACGCTAACAAACCAAGGAAACCACCGTATTGTGCGGCGCCTCCTTTTACAACGCTTTCTAACATGATATCGCTCCACTTCCTTTTTCTGGGCAGGAGCCATTTGCTGGACGAGTTTGTAAAGCTCAATTTCCTTCGGCCCAAAACCCCTTCCGAATATCTTTTTCAGCCCCTTTTCCGCACCGAAACTCAAACCCGCACTTGCTAACGCCCCAAGGGCTGGCTTTATCAAAGGTCGTGCCAAACTAAGCATTGCAGAAAACTAATTTCCACCACGTTGCGCAGTATTTTGAATCTGGGTCTGGCTTATTTTGAGCTCAAGCCCTTTTCCAGCCCGGGCTGTTTTTTTCGCTCGTGAGATTTGAGTAGCAGTGAGAAGGAGTTCGTCGCCGCGTCCAATTTGCTCCGGTTTTTCCCTCAGAGCCACAGCTGTTTTCGAAACATAAGCCTTTCGTAGTTTCTTTTTCTGACCATCGGTCAGCGCTATTTTATATGGATGATAAGTTGTAGCCATCTTGCGTATATATTAATTGAGAATTTTTTTAGACGGTGACAAGTTCATTCCCAATTTGCTTCAGCACAAATTCTTCTTCATTCAAAACCACGGTGAAGATTGTGTAATCTTGAGCGTTAGCGGCTTCATTCAGTCTGTAATGAAATTCGAGCTTTTTCGGGTCGCCTGTCACACGTTCTTTGGTGTTTCGTAGATCAAAGTAGATAATTGGGTATAACTCCTGGAAGTTGGCGAGCTGCAGCTGAACGCCGGTGTTGTAGTCGTTCTTTCTGTATCTGAAATTGATTAAATCCTTCAAAATTCTTATTTTAAAGTCATGATCGTAATCAAGCTCAGGGTAAAAGCTTGTGCCGTACTGAAGGCGACAAGTGGCTAATCTTGCGGAGTTATCACCGTCGATATTAAACGTGTCAAAGATGTAAGGGTTTTGCGTATAAGAATTTTGTTTCCGGGTTTGTTGAAGGAATACGAAGACATGCTTCGGGTTTTTTACCCCAGGTGTAATCAACCACGTACCATTTGCATCTCTTCGGGAGCTGCTGAGATGCAAAACTTCTTTCAAGTATCGGCCATTGGGTTGGTCGCAAGAAATTTTCATTGACCTGGGTTTGACCTTGGCCAGAAAACTGTAATTGTGGGACCCACAACTCCAATCTACGGACGACAATCCTTCGAGCTGTTCCATCGTTTTGGAAAATCATTTCTCTGTCGTCTTGCAGAACAATTTCAAACTCAAGTTGCATTGGTGGCAGCAGCCTGTCTGACAGACCTTCGAAGAAGGAGTATCAGTTCAAAGGGATAATAGTTTGAACTGTCGCACCGCCACGTGACAGAAGTGCCCTTGCCCGCATTCCGACGTTCGTCGCAGCGTCTCCAGTCACTGTGGTGGCGTCGGAGTCAAGATAACAAAATTTGTTTTTTTGCCACGCCTCTCGAAAAATCGTCCGAAAAGTCGAGCAGGTTTTTGATGAAAATAACCTTGTGGATATTGTTGGCCTCGTAAAGAGTTTTCCCCGCGGATTTTAAATTCAAACTTTTAATCAATGAGAAAGAACCGTTGATCGGGGCCGATTGGGTGTCAGCATCAATGTCGGCTCCATTTGCCACGGCCTCAAACTTGAAATCAACGCAAAAATAAGCATTGTACCAGTCATAAAAAAATGTCCCGATCTCTTACGGTAAATTTGTGGCCCGACTTGTTTTGCGTTTGGTTATTCCCCGGGTATGTGAGTGGAGTGTCCAAATTCACTTGGACATATGCAGTCTTCTCGAGATATGGCTGTGAACTGAACATCTCAACACAAACGGTTATACAAAGGGAAAAAAATTTTACGATTAAATTTCGTTTGCCAAAATTCGATTTAATTTCAAGGCGGCAGATAGAGCAGGTTTTTTTCGGCACTTGGTTTTGCAAAATGTTTTCAAGTTTCTTTTTTGCATCCTGCGACACCTTTTGTGGTTTTGGCTTACGCTTTCGCAGTATTTGTTGAATTTGTTTTGACCCTTTTTCGACAGCAATTTCACCAACTTTCTGCCCCGCTTTTTCAGCGACTGTTTTTGCAGCTTTGTCGGCGGCTGTCTTCACCACATTTTTTGCAGTGCCTTTGAATGTTTTGCCGATAGCCATAAGAGTGTCACGGATCAAGCCCGACCCCTTGTGTTTATATCGATACCTTCCGGCGTTTTCGTGAAAAAATTTTGTCCACTCATTTGGGTGATTCATAGTGTATATATTAAAGACAACAAAAAAATCCTTACTCTTTTTCAATCATTATGCTGACAGCAACGTCTATCCCGTTGAGATTCAGGGGGTTGTCTCTTCCGTCCGTCACCCAAATCCTTATTGAATTAACCTCGCTTTTGTTCACAGGATGCCACTCGAGCTGATACGGTTCTTTTTGAAACAGATAACTGAGTTGAAGCCCTGTTGTTGAAAAACTGTATAAGACATCACTTGGAACATCGTTTGCTCGCCGGCTGATCAGATAGCAGTGGAGAAACACCCAATCAACGCTTCTTGTGATATTCGGGACCATTGGTCCAACAAAGTTCTTTTTTCCCGTCAAAATCTTTTTTTCATAACCAAGCAATTCTGCGAACACCTTCAGAAAGGTCAAGCACATAATTTTCACGCATCAGAATGACAACCCAAAATATCGTCATATCGAAATACAGAGTGAAAATGAAATCACTGTCTTTGTCTTTTGGGTCCACTTTACCGGTTTGGGTATGAAGAAAACTGTTGATGTCAGAGTAACCATACATTCCGTTCGGAAAAATCAAGGTCTGCCACTCTTCATTTTTCTTTCTCCAGCGAATTTTGTTGTTACCAAAAAGAGGCATCGATGTTGTACCATGAGTAGCTCATTGTGATAAGTTTGTTTAGCGCGGCTTTATAGTTTCCTGAACCCAAGCGGATCGGAGGTTGAAAGTTAATTGTGAAATCGTGTGAAATCTGGCGCTCCCCGGTTCTTTGTTGTTTTGCGAGGCTCGAGTCAAGCAGAAGATTTAACGACATTACTGGCCTATATAAACACGAACACTTTTTTTCTTTTGCTTCTCGTCGATTGCGCCGAGTCCAAGTAGTGAATCGAGTAGAGAAAATACCTGATTTTTTAGTTTTATTGAACTGTTTCCTGCTTTGATCAATCCTAAGCTCACGTAAAGTCGGTGAATCAATTTGTCAGCACTAGCGATACCACTTCCTTCGGTTTCCCAGTCCTGTTCAGAAAAGTCCTCTTCATCGTCTGATGGCTCAACAAAAGGTCTTCGGCTCATGACAGTTTTTTCCAGGGAGGTTGGAGGAGATTCTTTACTTTTGCTTGGGTGTGTAGACTTTAGGCTCTGCTTCCCCTGCTGCAGCTGTTTCGATAGAGGTTGGGTTGCCCTTCTTTTATCAGAGATCCCATGTCTTATTTTTTTGAGCTCCTCCACGGAATAACCATGTAATGGAGATTTTTTACTTTTTACTACGTAACTGGGGTCATCTCCGTATTTCGTGATCAGCTGATTGACCGTTTGCAACAGGGTTGATTCATGGTGATATTTAGGCTCAACCGGTCCCGGCATCCCCTACTCTTTACGTGTGGATTTTTTTCCATCAGCGGTGGGGGTTGTGGTGGAAAATCATCATCGTCAACATCTTCATATGGGGGTGGTAATGTTGGTTCTGGTGATGGTGATGGTGATGGTGATGGTGGTGGTGTTGGTTCTGGTGTTGGTGCATCCGGTCTGAATTATTCGCCAGACGGGTTGGTTCTGTCAAATTCGTCCATCGCATAATCAGGACTTCCCTCCACCTCTTGCGTAGTGGCGCTGCTCTTTTCATCAAGCCTTTTTGTAATAGGTTTATAAAGCTCCTCCCCTGAAAGCTGACCAAGCTCTTTGCTTATTTTGTTCATTCTAAATTTTTGGTGAATGTCTTGTGTTTGTTGATCGACGACCGACTTTTCCTCAGCCAACTGATTCCACTTTTGTACTGACATATTTCCAGCATGATTATATAGAAATTAAAAAAAATGAAGATTCCAAATTATGACCCAGGTTTTTCCAAGAGTAGCTACAAACAAGGCCACTCTTGCATGCCAGCCGATGTTTTCCGGATGCTGATTTGTGGACCCAGTAATTCTGGCAAAACAAACATACTACTGCATATGCTTTATGAGTTGCTAGAGTTTGATAAAATTTACCTCTTTTCAAAGAACCTGCACCAAAGCAAATACCAGGCTCTTTTGCAGGACTTTGCTGAAAAAATCAACCCCAAGGTTGGTTACGAGGTCATCGAGGCTCCCGGTGATGAAATCATTCCACTCGAAGAGCTTCCGGTGGACAACCAAAAAATTGTTGTCTTTGATGACCTGTTTTGTGAAAGCAACCAAAACAGCATCATAAATTATTTTATCAACGGGCGGCACAGAAACTGCTGCGTTATTTACCTTACTCAAACCTTCTACAAGGTGCCGAAAAATATCCGGGATAACTGCAGCCATTTTTGTATTTTCAGATTTCTTCCATGAGAAAACAAGCGGATTGCGGACAAGATAGGTGTTGATCATACCACGCTAGATCGCGCCACCGATAAAGAATATTCTTTCTTTTACTATGACAAACCCCAAAAATTAATGAAGAAAAATTTCGATGAAGAAATATAATGAGGTATATTAACAGCCAAATCCGTGAAACTGGCCAAACGACAAGTGAAACGGTGGGTCCTCCTGGGCCGAGAGGTGATATAGGCCCCGCGGGACCACAAGGTCTAATAGGTCCCCGAGGGGAAAAAGGTCCTCGAGGGGAGGCCGGTCCACAGGGAACCAAGGGCTAAATGGACCGCAGGGTCCCCAAGGGGTGGCCGGTCCACAGGACCCCAAGGGCGAGATGGACAGCAGGGTCCAATAGGCGACAAAGGTGATCCTGGGCTTGAGGGTAGTGCCAGCGGTGCCGCTGATATTGACATGCAAAATAAGTACGATATTTTGCGGTTAAAAAGCAACCCTTATCCTATCCACGGTGATCTGACAAAGATAATAAACTATCAGGACACGAGAGGTATTTTCCTTTCAAAAAAGGAAGGCGGGAAAATGGAAGCAAGTATTAATATGAATAATAATACACTCTACTACGTAAAAGACCCAGAAGGGGCAGATCAAGCCACAAAAAGTATGTCGACAATCAGCTTAAAAAAAAAACTGGATAAAGCGGCTGAAATTGACATGAAAAATCATTCAATCACCAATCTTAATCTTCCATCAAACCAGAGAGACGCCGCATGTGTCGAGTTTGTTAACTACAGAATTGATGTCATAACACAAAAAAAGTTTCTCAAATTTGATGGCACTAACAGTGTGACTGGAGACTTAAACTTAAATAATAATACAATTGTCAACTTACACACCGATGGCAAAGATCTGAAATCCGCAGTTAATGTTGATTTTATGCAAAGTGAAATAACATCTATGTCAGATCTTGTCAGTCAAACACTTCATGAATCCCATGTCGGTAGCTCAACAAATGAAAAAGATGCCTTCAGATATTTGATGGAAAACGCAGATGAATCTTCGAGTGAAAACAATATCAATGTTTTGGGTATTGATGATTATCCAGAATCTCCACATCAAAGAAATAAAAAAGCTCACTTTCTCAAACTCCTGTTAAAAAAAGACTCACCGAACCAGTACCAGTCACGCCTCGGTTTTAACCTCCATCCACTTCCGGTCGGTTACTACACGATGGTTGTAGAGTTTTTCCACCTGAAATGAATGAGGTGAGCGTGGCGCCTCAAGCCACAACGCTCTCGATTTCAAATCATACTACGAAAAATTTTGAGAAATACACGAGAACTATAATCCACTTTCACAGATGGGATAGCTCTCCTCCTCAGTTCCTTTTCCTCGATCTTCACGGTACGGTCCGTAAGACTGCACCACTAGTAATCGGAAATCTGATTGTTTACGGCGTTAAAGAAACCATTTTAAACGTAGATCCAAGTGTCTATGACACTGCTTTTGTTATTGAAAATGGACAAATGGTAATGCAAACAAACCTGTCTTTAAGCGGGCATCGTTTGCGTGGTTCCGTTCATTTCATAAATGGGAGTTTGAATACAAACAATGGAAACACATTTTTTTTAAATGGTTGTAACAAAATAATCATTCCAAATCATAGCCACATATTAACTATAAATGTGCTCTATTTCAAGCTCAAAAGACAATATACGCCTATTTCTTTAAAAATAAAACACAGTTCACATTTAACTCAATCAATCACTTACACTTCAACCCGAGCAACTCAATTACAGACAATAAGTATTAATTTAGTACTGGCGTTTGGTCTTATGGCTGCGGAACTGGCTTCGGTTGTAAAAGACGAAGAACTGTTACTATTGATTGAATACAGAGCGCCATAAACATTTTTCAGTTACTATATACCACAATGCGCGACATATACGACTTCAACCATATCGACCAGAAAAGAGAAAATTAAAAAAATGAAAGATTTATATGCGTATTACCACAAGAAGCATTTTGGATATGAAAAGCTGTACCGCGGTTTTCGAAGAAAAAATTTTGTTTGTAATCTTTCTGCTGGCAAATTTATTATCAGCGCCGCAGTAGCCGGAGGCATTACGCTGAACCCCGTTGTCATTGCAACTTGAACAGGGGCTGGTCTTATTTTAAAAGCAGTGGCTAGCCTTAAGAATTATGATAAGAAGACAGAACAAGCAAATTTTGCCCGGATCGAATACCAAAAAGTCCTTGATGAGATTCGCTTCTACCTCAGAGGCGAAGCTTTTGACGAAGAGGTCTTTCTTGATAGATTGAAAATGATAGATAATTTCGTCACTGATCATTGCATGGAGATTCTGCCATCTCTTTGTAAAAAATATGAAGAAACATTCGCTCCGTTGTAGATTTTCAATGTAATTATATACGCTAACAAAATGATTGCACTTTTTGCAGCTATTTGTTATTGGTTTTTTGAACTTCTAACACCGCCCGAAAAAAAACAAATACGATTTATCACTCGTGATTGTGTTTCAAAAATAATGTCCCCCACTCGTGATAAAGATGGCTACCCCATTTCAGGACGAAATGTTGTTCCGTAATACGATTTTCCTCTCCAAGTTAATTAAAAAAGATACAAAAAAATCGAAAAAAGCGTAACAATCACGGTGACATTGTGTGTCAACAAGCGTGACATTGTATGACAACCGGCGTGACTGTCACGCGTGACATTGTGTGACAGATCACAAGAAATGACAAAACACTGGTCGGGGGGTGCTCGTTGGCTGTTCTTGCCTAGCCTTGGACTAGGACTTTCACCTCACCGAAGTGAGGATTTAACCGCTGACAAGGCGGTTGTCAATTCCACATTTAACCTCTGGGAGCGAGGGTGAGAACTCCAAGGAGCCGGAGCGGGCTCACCCGAGGGCACTCTCCCACTGAAAGGAGCCTCCCTATACTCCGTAATTCACCATCCGCACGAGCCGTGAATGGGGTTCAGACAGTGGCCAACTGTCACCCCCCTGGACTCCACCAGAATTTGTGAACTAATTTATAATGCGACAATCGCCTTTATATTTCATTTAATTTTGTCTGACACACACATGTGGTAAAGCAATATTCAACCTTGCAACAGTTTCTGCCATTTTTTTCTCGTACGCGTGCGCTTCGACTGTGTTGTGACTGCGAAAGACTCCGCCTCAGCCCCCACTAGGTTCAAATTAGATTTTTAAAAAAATGGCGTCTCAACGTTTGAAAACGTTTTTGGCTGTTAAAACCCAACCTGTACCGCTATCCTGGGTAAATCTTCAACCTGTGTGAAGTTAATGTCTTATTGTGAAAGCCACAAAAGTTACAGAGAGCCATCGGAAGGAAATAAGTGGGAAAAAATCACGATCGATCGGCGTCACTAAGGCGAATAATGGTAAGTTTCAACTGAAAATACACATGTATTATGCTTACATGATATAAGAAATTGCTTCCACTCACTGGAATCTCATAAAGGTTTCGACATAGTCGTGCTTTTAATTCCATTCCGGTAGCAAGTGCCTTAGCAGTACACACAAAACAAGAAGTTATCGTTTTGAGAATACTTTATTAAGCCACTGGCGCGCACTTATGAACACCATTATTGATTTCGTCTTGAAAGATATGGTGAAGATTCCTAAATAGCCGTAGAGATGGCCCATCATCCACATCTTCATCGGAGCTTTGTTCATCATCTTATGATAAGAATTGTTGATCATACCTCCAGCCCAAATAGAGTCTGGGTAATTGTCGAGAGTCGAGAGTACCAAGTCGAGAGTCGAGACTAACATGTCGAGAGTCGAGACTCATTAGTCGAGAGTCTATGAAAACCCAAGAGTCGAAAATTTATCGATCTGCCAAACTAATCGATTAAAATCGATAAATCGATAAATGTTAAATAACTAAAATCCATGATAGATTATCGATTTGACAAACTAATCGATAAAAATCGTTTAATCTATGTATATAAATGTTATAAAAACTAAGAGTCGTGGATTATCGATCTGACAAACTAGTTGATAAAACTGTGAAATCGATAAATCTATAAATGTTATGATAAGTTGACAGTCTATATACTTCTGATTTTCTTCCTTTTCTACTCTGTTTTCGTCCTTTCTTAATTACAATTGTTCATTAACATTCAAACTGTGACATTCGACAACTTACACTGAAGAATTGCAAAATTCTTTCTTTGTTCGGCCTCTGAAAACGTGGGTTATACAATACCTTTCACCTTTTCACATTCTATTTCATCCGGTTCCGGTTTATATTTGCCGCACCATTTTTAGCGCGCTTTCGTTGCGTTACAACGTTACAGTGCACGCATGGTTACAAATGTTTTCCGACCTGCGGCAGTCGTGTTTCATTTGGCCTGTCACTTTGTATAACTGCAGAAGTAGCATTTCTAGACGCCTCCCGTTTTCATATGCGAGTCTAGGTAATTGTTAATACTTATACAAAGGGTATTGGAAGATTTGACCTCCGAAGAAAAGTAGATCTAGACGAGTCATAAAGTTCGCGTATTCAAATCGCAAACTCAAGACGTATCAATTCCATCCGACAGCTTTTGTCAGTCCCCCCTCCCCACCCCTCACCCCCCCCCCAAAAAAAAAATAATAACCCTTTCTAAAAACCAAGCTCTCTTGGGTTTATTCCAAAAGAATAATCAAATAAACGTCGGGTTACCTTCTTATTGCATCCTTCTAGCAGATTGTTACAACATTGCAATTTTATTGTTATTTGTAATCTCGGTTGTCGACAATGAGGAGTGTTGACAGATCTCCAAAAAGGAACCACCCATAATTATTTTTTGTATCACGCGTACGATTACTTACGCCACTTCGAATCTCTTCAGTGTTCGATCACCACGTGGACTAGTTATTTCATTTGTATCACTTTTTGGTGCAGCTCAAATTTGAGAAAAATGGCTTCTTTTAAGTCGGTTAGCAGCGACAGTGAAGACAACTGACAAGATATATCGATGACATATTCTCATGTGACATTCTCTGTGGAATGTTGAGAAAAAGGAGATAGAAGAGTTTATTGTCCTAGCAAACAGACACCACCCGACAATTAAATTTACGGCTGAAATCTCAGATAAAGAAATAAACTTCCTGGATACTACTGTCTTCAAAGGCGAAAGATTTAACAAACAGGCAATCCTTGATATCCACACACATTCTAAGCCGACAGAGACTTTCCAGTACACTCACTTCTCATCCTGTCACCCATCAGGGGTCAGAAAAGGGTTTATCAAAGGTGAAGCCCTAAGACTTCTTAGAACAAACTCTTCAGCGAAATCCTTCGTTGAGAATATCAACCATTTTAAGGCACGCCTTCGTGCGAGAGACTACCCTGACAGCTTAGTAGAAAGAATAACGTCGGAAGTCAAATTTAGCGCAAGGAAGTCGGCTCTTCAACAACGACAGGGAGTGCGAAAAAAAATTCTGCCTTTCGTTACAACATTCCACCCGGCTGTGTCTAATCTCAAGAAAATCCTTATGAGCAAATGGCACTTAATCCAAAATCAACCATCGCTAAGAGAATTATACAAAGAACCCCCTATAGTCTCATACAAAAAAGGAAAATCTCTAGGGGATATACTCGTGAGAGCTAAACTATAAGGTCAAGAAAACACATTAGCACGAGCATATGAGCCGCGTTTGGCCTGTCAACACTTTATTTTAGACTCGCATATGAAAACGGGAGGCGTATAGAAATGCTACTTCTGCAGTTATACAAAGTGACAGGCCAAATGAAACACGACTGCCGCAGGTCGGAAAACATTTGTAACCATGTGTGCACCGTAACGTTGTAACGCAACGAAAGCGCGCTAAAAATGGTGCGGCAAATATAAACCGGAACCGGATGAAATAGAATGTGAAAAGGTGAAAGGTATGGTATAACCCACGTTTTCAGAGGCCGAACAAAGAAAGAATTTTGTAATTCTTCAGTGTAAGTTGTCGAATGTCACAGTTTGAATGTTAATGAACAATTGTAATTAAGAAAGGACGAAAACAGAGGAGAAAAGGAAGAAAATCAGAAGTATATAGACTGTCAACTTATCATAACATTTATAGATTTATCGATTTCACAGTTTTATCAATTAGTTTGTCAGATCGATAATCCACGACTCTTAGTTTTTATAACATTTATATACATAGATTAAACGATTTTTATCGATTAGTTTGTCAAATCGATAATCTATCATGGATTTTAGTTATTTAACATTTATCGATTTATCGATTTTTATCGATTAGTTTGGCAGATCGATAAATTTTCGACTCTTAGGTTTTCATAGACTCTCGACTAATGAGTCTCGACTCTCGACATGTTAGTCTCGACTCTCGACTTGGTACTCTCGACTCTCGACTCTCGACTCTCGACAATTACCCAGACTCGCCCAAATAATCTTTTAAATAATCTATCACATTTCCGTTCTGCGGAGAATCTCGATCGAAAAGCCTCAGTATTTCTTGCTTTAGTTGATGAGGTGTAATCGAATCGTACATCCACAGAAGCCCTTGGTCTGTTTGATGAGCGAAAGTAAACGGATGAACCATTCGTTCTCGATTTTTGCTAAAATGAGGATCATAATAAATCTCGTTCCAGCCCAGCGATAATCGTTGACAAATCTTTATTTTGACATATTCATTGTACAATATTTCCTCAATCGGCCCCAAGTCTATTATATCTAAAATCCCATTGAGAAAATATTCCTCGATTTGTTGAATGATGCTTGCCATCTTGCAAAATATAAATACTTGCGCAGATATATTCAATAAATAAGAAATTATTTATGCGACACTCAGAGGTCAGACGCCAAGTGTTCTCGTTTGAAATATTTCATAAGACCACCAGGGACTCATTACAGCGAGAATTTAAAATAAAAGTTCCCTGTTTTAGTTGATTTCACAAAACCCTCGTTGAACACGAAATCATAATGTTCCTCTAACATTTTATCTGCCAATCTTTGGGGAGCCCAGACATCAAATACGTTTACATTGTCTCTTGTGCTCAATTGTAATATGAGAGCGATACCATAATTGTTTTGTTTTTCCTTGTAACCATGGATTTTGTATATTCCTTTTTGAAGATCACGCCAGCCGGCACGGTTTATTTTTGTTCTTGTCCAGCTATGTTTTCTCTCTCGCAAGCTATATGCTTCGCTTTGCTGACTCCCCCTTAGAATTTCTTTTTTTTGGCTTAGGTTTGTGTGCTAGGTGGCTAAATAAGGGTAAATACGGGTGTACGGATGAGGTGGTTGTCTGCCGTTATTTGTCGACGGGAACATCAATACACAATCAAACGCAGTAGTATAGAAAGAAGTAAATGAATGAATACTGGCAATAAGGAACATATTATATACCACCCCAGAGGGGTCCGAATCCGAGCCAAAGGCGAGGATGAGTGTCCCCTCTGGACGGTATACTTTATGTAACATTGTCGGTATTCATTAACTTCTTTCTATACTACTCGTTTTTATCTATGGAAGCCTAAAAATAATGGTCCAGTAGTATTCAAATGGGTATTCCAGTACATGGAAGCTATAATAAATATGTCTGGATAGGGATGGCCAGGATGGAAATGGCGTTCGACTTGAAAACTTCTGGCAGAGTTTTTCAAGTTTCTGCCCTTGTGTCTCAGATAAAATCTCCAAAAACTAATTTTGGCTTGTTTTTGTTTTGAAAATTTATTTAATATTGTCCCCTTGGTGGTCTAAAAGCAATTCATGTGTGAGCAGGGTACTTTGATATAAAGAAATCAAAATTGTGACAGAGAAGATAGGAAAATCGCCGTGAGACTGGCCCTTTAAGTATAGAAGATATTTTCTTCCCCTTTATATTATTTTGCATGAGCTGACTCGTCCCCAGTCGTCTTCATGTTGCGCGACGCGCGCGGCACGGGAGCTCGAGGTGTGACAGCAAGGGGCGCTCCCGTGCCATGCGCGTCGCGCAACACGAAAACAACTGGGGAGGAGTCAGGTGCATAAGTGAGAAGTTCACCAATGTCAAACAACTTGAATAAATTATAATTCCGGATGCTTATGTTCAGTCTCGCTGTTGATCTTACGTTCCAGTCTTCCTTGTATAAACGCCTCAACTTTCTTGTGCAGTACATCAGAGTGCTGATCAAGGAATCCCTGGTAATCCTCGAGTGTTTTGTCCTCTCTTAACAGGAATTCTTCAACAAATGGCGGCTGTTTTTCAATCGATTCCAACAAATCAACAACCTCATAGTCTACGCGCCGAGATTCGCCGCGGATATTTACCTGAAACACAAACAGGTGAATGAAATTCATTAGATTAGAGGAAGGTAAAGAGTGCACGACTACAGCCCCGGCTAAACGATCAAACATTTTCGTCCAACATCGTGTTGGAAGAACATGCATGTTTTATACTGTTTAGCCGCCTCTCTCAACTTTGCATTTAAAAGGTTTTCCGTGATTGATCTAGATCAAACATTATCACCACGTTTTGCCTTACGAAAAAATGTTTGATCGTTAAGCCACCTCTGCTAGCAGGACTTGCGCGACCAATCAGAAACTAAATTTGGCAGCTAGTAACGTCATACGTTTCAGCGGTAATCTATCTGACAGAAAAAGCGTTATGTGGGCTCACTTTTCGACACTTTGTGAAACGTTTGATCAAACATTGTTGGCTCGCTTAGCCACCGAACCTTTTTGTGTCAAATACCGTGTTGGACGAAAATGTTTGATCGTTTAGCCGGGGCTTTCAAAGATTTAGAGTTGAAATGGAAAAGTCGTACTCCTATTCAATCTTACACTCCTGCTCTGATGCGCCCCCAGCAGTTACAAAGTAGAACGATGTCAGGGATGAACAAGCGCTGACACATTTTTGCACGCAGTGATATAAACATACATCTTGACCTTCACGCTCAACGTGCAAGATAATCTGGCTCCAGGCGACCGTTGCGTTAAAGTGAAGAATGGAAAAAAAATTGTATGATCGTTTCGTTATCGAACTCAGGGGCGGGTCCAGGAAACATCGTGACCGTTTTTGACTCCCTAAAGTGCCATTTCCTAGGTTTCTGAGTCACTCGGACAGAAAATTAGCGAGTTCCATTTTCCTGCGATTAAGCATTAGAAATTGGCAGACTATTTCATCAAAATCAATTTCATACTGTAATGGATAAGGAATAAGGGAAGTCCTGTTAATCACGTTTGTCACATGGTGGTTCGCATCTACACTTCTGTCGCTTTATCGCTGACGCACATGCAGTGCAGCTATTAAGTGTAAAGAAGATCCTCGCAGTTATTAACGCAACTTATGCAGTTGCGAAAAGAAATCCTGAAAAAATCAGGCTTGCCGGGATTCGAACCCTGACCTCTGCGATACCGGAGCAGCGCTCTAACCAATTGAGCTAACAAGCCAACTGGGAGCTGGTCATTAAATTGGTTCGTAATATACCCGGGAAAGATGAAGATGAAATTATGAATATATGAAACTCATATATTTGAACTGCAGAATGAAGAAATAAGTGTAAAGAAGATCCTCGCAGTTATAAACGCAACTTATGTAGTTGCGAAAAGAAATCCTGAAAAAATCAGGCTTGCCGGGATTCGAACCCTGACCTCTGCGATACCGGAGCAGCGCTCTAACCAATTGAGCTAGCAAGCCAACTGGGAGCTGGTCATTAAATTAAATCCTGGTCATTGTCATTAAATCCCGGCAAGCCTGATTTTTTCAGGATTTCTTTGCGCAACTGCATAAGTTGCGTTAATAACTGCGAGGATCTTCTTTACACTTATTTCTTCATTCCGCAGTTCAAATATATGAGTTTCATATATTCATAATTTCATCTTCACCTTTCCCAACCAATTTAATGACCAGCTCCCAGTTGGCTTGTTAGCTCAATTGGTTAGAGCGCTGCTCCGGTATCGCAGAGGTCAGGGTTCGAATCCCGGCAAGCCTGATTTTTTCAGGATTTCTTTTCGCAACTGCATAAGTTGCGTTAATAACTGCGAGGATCTTCTTTACACTTATTTCTTCATTCCGCAGTTCAAATGTGTGAGTTTCATATATTCATAATTTCAGTGCAGCTATTATTGTGCAAATCTTGCGGGCAATAATGCGTCACATAATAGCTTTCCGGCTGGAACTGATCTCACTGCGTGTGACTGTACCCGGAAATCACACCGCATTTTTTAATTTTATTTTTGAGTTAAGCGTCACATTTTCGAGATTAAAACTTGGAAGTTTACTTTCATTCTGAAAAAAATTATATTAATCATAAAAATGCGACCGATTTCCATAAAACGGTGCCTGGAACTCCTTTCAATCATTTGTATTTAACAACTGCTCCGTAGTTGCAATCCTGTTTTGTTACCTCTCCCGGTGGTGTGTGTCCAAATGCCTCATCTACCACGTCAGCGGGTATAGACATGACGTCATCCTCCGTCAAGTGACCATCCTGGTCTTTGTCAAGCAATGCAAACCTCTGTACAACACAGAAATGACCAGCAAAATATTAAAGGTGAAACCTTCACAGCGGTCAAACGCACGACGCGTGCGCAGTTCCCGCCATAATTTTACAAAGGAAAGTACAGACAAATTGCGAAAGTTTCACTTTACCACAAAACTTAACGTCGTTTCTGAAAAACTTCACCTTTTTACGGTGAGCATGTGTTAAAAATGAAGTAGCCGTCATACATGCATGCACAAGTTTTGCCGGCGCGAAAGTCGGTTTGCCAGGGTTACATCGTTTTCATACGAACTTCAAACACATGTTGAGTTACAAACCTAAAACGAAGACTGTTTCATTCTTTTCCCAGATTAAATTCGCACTCTAGACCTGGACTTTGAAGGTTTTGTTTCACACCTAAAAACAATCTTACTTGTTCGTTCTACATAATTAAGGAAAAAAAAGGACTATTAAATTTAGACAAAGGTTACCTCTTTCGTGATAAGTCTTTCTGCCGTCAGTTCGCCCTGCATGGCATTAAATAAAAGAAAAAAAAACAAAGAAAGAAACACCGGTAACATTAACACGCAAGACAACAATGTGCTAACACCACAACTTTACGCTGAGCTATGAATTAATCGAGAAAAGTTAACTAAAATTGCGTTTTGAATACAGTAAAGTTTCCCATAAGCCATTAAGATGTTTGAAAAGACTTTTGGGAGCGCACATGGTCCCTTATGGAAGTTACATGTGAAGTTAAACACACCCAGACTTTCTAAAACTTAAGTGCTGTTTTATAAAATTTGTTTTCAATGACGTAATTTTCTCATGGAAGGGCGGTAGTCGAAGTATAGTAGTTAGCGAGTTGGTCCTTCAAGGTTGGTTTTTAAGGTCAGTTTCAGCATCTCGTTATTAACTTAGGACCATTTGCCAGAAACGGCCAGCCAGTGCAGTCTGTTTGTAAATGGCATGTGACATTTACAAACTTACCCGTCCTTCAAAATGGCACTTTTTGAAAAATGGTGTGCACCATTTTTGAAGAAATTCTAATGGCTGGTAAGCCGACCTTTTAAATTGGAGCACTCTGTCTACGCGCGGAATTGCCCGGCCAGCTAGTTCTGACAATTCAGGTAAGCGTCCCTAGTCAAAGAACTATACACCCTACTTTGTCTCGCTCTCCACCCGGGTTTATAAATGGGTCCTGGCCAACCAAACAAAATGCCGCGATAGACTACAATCCTATCCAAGGAGAGGACAAATACTCCGCGCTGCTTTACGTTAATGAATCTGGTTAAGCGTTGAACATGCGGGCCACCCGGCTAGTTAGAGTTCGAGTGCTTACCACAATTAAAGGATTGATGAGCTCAAATGATACAGATCCGCCATGTTCTTTGATAACTTGGAGGGCCTGAAACCTTTAATGAACAAACAAAAAACCACTGACTAAGTAACACGCACTTACATCTCTCTCCGCCGCAGTCCGCAGAGGCCTCCTACAGTCGCACCTTGACTGCACACTTGGGAAAAAACGCGCGGGGGCTAGGAAGAGGGAAAATTAAAGCGCACGGGGGACGCTGTGTAGGGAAAAGAGAAAAAGAAGGCTCCCGCTTTTTCCCTCTTCCCATCGTTCCCCGCGCTTCCGTTTTCTCTCTCCAGCGTTCCCGCTCCCGTATTTTGCCTTCACTGGTGTTTACTAACAGGAGCCTCTGCGGAGAAGAGAGCACTTTCATAATGTTATATCTTGGGGAATTGGAATATAGCAACTTAATGGGCGCCGGAATGTCGGAATGTCGTTGACATGAAAGTCGGAATGGCTGGTTGACGCAATGTTGAAAAAACTCACTACAGATATTTCGGTTATCCAGAAAAAGCAATCATGGAATGTTAGTTATACACTGAGTGACGTTATACTGATTCTATACCTTAGCTGTTCTCCAGGAGTAAACTTAAAGTTGCTCAACTTTGCTTGGGATAAATTGATATTTTCTGAGTTAACTGCAATAAAATTAAAAAAAATAATGAGCAACACAGTCCATATACCAGGTGAGGTGGAGATAGCATTGCCTGTCAAGTTTAATGAAACATCAGTTTAACTGAAAAACCTCACACCTTGGGTGTCCTCTTACTATTGAAACTCGGCCTTCTCTGTCCTGTTTGTCAACCACAAAGCGATTTTTACTGTGTCGTTAAAGATTTCATTAGACTCATTACACAGAATGACAGTCAGAACAACGGAACAGCCATTCTTGAGTCTTCGAACAAAATCACCAAAGGCCGGCTGCATTAACGCTACATACACCCGAAAGAAAGCACTGACGTTGTGTGTTGATTCAGGCGGAAAATGTAACGTCAGTTGCAACAGTATGGACGCAAGTGGCCCTCGCACGTTCGCCAGGCAAGAAATCTACGTCTAATTATATAGGAAGTAAAGTTGTCATAATTTCAGCTACCGCAGTTTTATTGCTCCGAATAGAGGTATTTTTCCGATCAGTGTTGGTATTGTTGAGTTTATATAACAAAACAGTTGCAGGCTTGTTTTGCTTACAAAAGCCAACCCCGTGGTGAAATTCAAAGCGGTCTGCAAATTTGGCTGCCGCTCTGACTCATTTTAGACCTAATTTTGCCTTTGTCGCCGTAACTCTTTTTTTCAAACCAGTGTGCTCGAATTCTGAAGTATGCAATTTATGTAGCTGAATTTGCACGTGCATGTAAGTGGGAGGTAGTAAGACCACACAAACGTCCAGGTCCAGCTGGTGCCGCTCATTAGATTCTTAACAGTTGCAAGTCGTACGACCAACTTTCACGCAACTGATCTCACAGGCTTCTCAGCATGAATTAATGCAAAAAGCATTTTACTTAAATGCTAAAGTTTCGAATTCGAACATCAGACGCCACAACGCTAAACAGACCATTCTCATCCACACAATCACACAATTGCGACACAACGTCGAACAAGCACCAACCTCATTTGTAAAGTTTCCTTTTGTTTTCCATATAAAAGTGACGGGGGTGATCGTCATACCTTGTAGGGGTTAAAATTTGAGGTGTGGTTCCCCTTAGGGTGCTCAAATCTAAAAATTACTACAGTCAAAGTTATGGAGGTACCTTTTAAGGTATTGAGCTGAAAATATGACAGAATAGAATAGAGATTTCTGACAATGCATATGCTTTCAAAAATCCTTACGAATAGGAGGTATTTGAAGGAATATCACAGTCTTCATTGCTATTGAAAATAGTACATTTTCTTAAAGTTGGTACTTCTTGGGGGAAAAAATTTATGTGAGCCACGCCCACAAAACAGAATTCTAGTACCTCTTAGGGTTTCTTTTTAAAATTTAGGACAATCACCCCTGTCACTTTTATATGGGAGTCCCCCCCCCCCCCCAGGAAAATTTTCTACATTTATATCTTAATACCTCACACAAACATGGACACACTTATTAATAACTGGTCCATTGTTTTTACGCAAATATGTTTCTGGCTTTTTACTGTACCTTCACAGTCAGTTGAGTTGAATCTGTTGAGTGGAGTCCACCAAATGTTTACAGCAATGTTACGAAAATGAGCTGTAACTTGATGAGCCCATCTGCATGAAACGTTGAAAGTGAGTACTTTATTAATTCTAATCCTACACCTGCTTCAGGCTTTTTAAAATTACTACGTTTCTTTGGAGAGGGCAATAAGGGCTCCTGGTGTTGCGGCTCCGTTGTTTTGCTATACCTGTTACCTGTAGAATTACTCAAAACCGACAGCCAATACAGCTGGTCACAAAGAAGCATTTTCAGTCTAATTGTTGGCCATTTGGCTCCGTTCACCATTAGAGTCTAAAAGAATGTTAACACCCTTTCTACTGTCATCCAACAAAACTAAACTTGGCTGCCTCCAACAGAATGTGTTGGGGGAAAGAGGTTGGTAGCCACTGTGAGGCCTTCGCACAACGGCGAGCAAATTTTGAAAGGGAAAAGTGAAGAGACAACTGACCCATAAGGTACAAATATACAGTCTCCAGGTTCCAACCGTGCAGACCACCATGGAAGGTTCTGTAAGCTTGGATATTTGAGCATGTCAACTTTGTCAACATTCACACTGCAATAATCCCCCTCACCATGATCCATCTCAATTAACTTGCTGTGTTCCTGAAAATAATAATATAATAATAATATTACATCATTATTATCATCATCATCATCATCATCATCATCATCATCATCATCATCATCATCATCATCATCATATAACTGGACATTAAAAATATTCAATCAAAACATATTGCACTTTGTAGCACCACTAATTAGACTGTAAGCACTCCTCCTATGGGGTGCAAACAACAGCAAAAATTCCACATGGATGATTCCAGAATAGTTTGGCAAAGGTTTGCGACAGGGCCACAGGCGGTGTGTACAAAGGGCAGACTGACTGACTGACTGACTTATTGATTGATTGATCAATTTAACGATCGATGGATGGGATTGGTTGGTTGATCGATTTGATTGATAACTTCATTTAAACAAAGCAATTCCTTCAGCAAAATTTCAGTTTCTCTAACAGTTCACAAGAACTTATTTACACTCTTGGATTCAGAGAGACCATGGAGCGAAGTTTCTTATCTACAAAGACAACGTGACAACAGAGACCTGCATGAGGCTCACACCTTGCATGGTTTCAGATGTAAAGTCTGAGCTGCTAAACTAGAGCACAGTCAAGAAGTCCCTCCTTCCAAGTCAACTGCCACATGCTAATGTGTTTCAATGTGGCAAAAAAATTTTGATGCACAGTTATATACTTTTAACACTCAACTATCCCTGAGAAAGGACAGCCTGCTTGTAGTCTAGCTCAACGTAGACAATGTAAGTTAGTGCTACACAGATCTGGGTGTTGCTTTAAGCCGGTTTCCAATTTTTTCAAATCTAAATTCCAATAGATCAGGGACAGTCTACAAAATGACAAATCTTCAGTATCAAATTTTTGAACTAATGTTCCTAAGAAGTTGTTTTGTAGGGAGACAACATCTTGCACCAGAATGCCCTGTGTGTTTACCAATGCAGACTACAAGAATACACACTGATTTCTCAGAAATTTACCAGGCATTGACAAGGTTAATATGGCCCTTTGTATTCACAAGGAGTGTGCAAAGATCTAAAAATAAATAACTAAAGGTTCATACCAGGTCTACTATAAACCATTCTTTGACTCCACTTATCATGCAGTTAATATTGTCTACAGTGTCCATATGAAGAAATGATTTGGAGCCTCCACTACTAAACCAAAAAACTGCATCCTACAAACAGAACATGGATAGTCATGTAGTCATGTACAGTATGAGTGTGCCAAGAGTTTATTACTGTTGTTACTGATTGACACCACTAACAGGTTTTATGTTTGCAGCACAAACAATTCTGATAGTAAAGAGACAGGGGGAAAAATAAAAAAATGGAGATGACTGTTGGGAGATGCATTAAATATTAATTTCAGATATTGGAAACCTGTCATTTTCTCATTTTGGCCTGGTACAGGAGGCCAATCAAAATTGAATATCATCAAGTTAATTTAGCCTTGAATTTTGCAATCGACCTTCGTTTTAGAGAGGATTATTGAACTAAATAATGAACTCTCCAGTTTTGCAAAAAGGATCAGTTTTGGCTCACTTACAACATTTACTGGTAGGTCAACTAGACAAATGCAACCCAAAGGATAGCAAATTTGAAATTTTTGCATCTATATTTCTTGCCTGCAATCTTGATGTAAATCCTCCACACAACAAACAAGTTGGAAGAGAAAATTCATGCCACATTGCTTCAGGTAGAGTATCAACTAAGTATCGGTCAGAATCATTGTAGACTGTTAAGAATTCTCTCAGTTCCATGTTGTCGGCAGATCTAGCTCTGTTCTCCTTTTTACCATAATCCACTCTGACAATAACGTCTCCATAATTTTCCCTACCAAATGCATTAAAAAGAAAACATACTTTAGGGCTTATAATAAGGACTAATTTATTATTTTGCTTCATTTATACCTCCCTGCTCTCTCCTTTCTCCTCCCTCCCCCCCCCACCAACACACACACTTGTCACATTATCACTCCCCAAACAAACTTAATGGTCAAAGCAGAGTCAATTACGGAGACATGTAAAATGTGGCTAAATGGAAGGCTAAATGGAATATAGGCAAAGTTAAAATCTAGCCAATGCTGGTCAGCGGTTTCACTAATATGTGGGGGGTTCCAGGGGTGCTTACATGTGCTTTCTGCTTTGCTGAGGTTTGCTGCACTAGCACATTTTGCTTTCCCTCCCCCCCATCCCAAGGAAGTACCATAGGTAAGTATAACTTCCACAGCACATTTAGTGCCGTGTTGACGGGTGCCTGGAGGTGGTCTGTGGCCAGGTTGCCATGGAGACCTCTTTACTGCTGAGGAGATTGCTGCCCTCCTCGCTTGCTACCTATACAGCACCTACCCTCCATACTTCAATTGGCTTAAAGTTTAAGTAGTTCTAATTTTTGAGAGTGTGGACGAAATCCTATGGTGTGACCATTCAAATGAAATCTCTTTGCCAGTATAGGTTTTGCAGAATTTGAAAAAATGAAATTTGGGATTTTTCTTGAATTTTTACTTTGGCCACTACTAGGAGTGAAAGGGTTAAGGAATGAAAACACAGTAATCAGAAAATTTCCTTTGCTTAGAATGATCCACAGACAGGTGGTTGCTTGTTTTCACACCCCCTGAGATGACAAAGTGAGAACATGCAACCACCAACTGTCTGGGAAACAAGCTACATGTAGTCTTTGATCAAGAGACACACTGATCATGGTCATCATGTACGAAGCCAGATTTAAGCCAGATTTGACCAAGAACCTGATCACTTGGTACTTCATAGTATTAACAATAAATTAATGAGATGCTATACATTCCCAAGCTTATTTGAAAGTGCCATCACATGTGCTAAGTCACTAAAATAAAAATAACACTATATATAATGTTAACTATTAAGAGCAACTTTCAGTAAAAATCAAGCAAAATCTTACTATCGCGGCAGTAGTTGAAAAATCGATTTCTTTCATATTTCGCATATAATTAGGTATTGGTAAAGCTAGAAACCTGGCGTGGTTCGTTTTCGCCAGAAGCATTTTATTTTCGAAAAAAAAACGAGGAAATCGATTCTCAGGTGCTGGTCGGTGAAAATCACAGGAAATTATGCGCCGATCAATTCGAAACTTCAACATCCCCCCCCCCCTGGGCATACCCCGGGCATTTGACTGTGCATCGTGCCCGGGGAAGGGGGAATTTGAACTTTGCGTTGGAAGGGTGGGGAATTTGAACCGGATTTATCTCTTGTTCTGATGTAATACGCCCCTGAGTTTTTTCGATTTTTGGAGGGTTTAACGGATTTACAAGATAGAATTTCGCCTTTGTTAGTGAATGAGCCTTTCAAAAGGGTCTTTAAAAGAAGTTTAAAGGTGTCATTACGGCATATCTCTCTCTGAAAGGCGTGTAAAGTGTTTGATTGAAGACGAAATTTGTCTTGAGGAGAGGTAGTTCAGTAATAATTGGTGGGGCATTTGAACAGCTTTCTTGCCCCAAGGGGAGGGAATTTGAACAAGCCAATCTTCAAAAGTTCAAATGCCCGGGGGGTTGCCCCGGGGGGGATGTTGAACTTTCGAATTGATCGGCGCATTAATCTTGAAAATCAGTAATAGAAACTTGGATCGCGCTGGTAAACTAAAGCGCAAAGAATAAGATAGGCACTTTCTATCGACAGAACAAGTCTTTTTCATTAACTAGACAGTTGTGAAACAGCAGTAGCGAAATTTACTGAACACAAACAATTCCAAACTAAAAGACAGGTTTCCATGATCACGTAGAAACTGATTTGGAACCTAACTTCTGTGAAATAATTTAACATGTGCCATAATTCTAAATGGTCTCAATCCTCATTCAATAGACAGCACAAACATTGAAATAAGCTATACCTTGAGAAAGCTATACCTTGAGACTGGCTTGGGTTATCCATGCTATTTTGTTGGGGACCACTTCGAACTCAGCAAAGTTTTAACAAATGGGGTTTTGTGAAGTTGAATATTGCCGTACACAAAAACACGGGAAAATTTGCTTCTTTAACCAAACGGGCTCGCTCTACTTCATTCTTGTTAATTTCCAGCGTTAAAATTCTTTTGCGTTCCAAACAAAGGAAGAAAAAGCCCAAAATGGGTGATTTTCAAGTTTCCAAACTTCTCTTCCTTTGCGTGCAAATTTTGGTTGTACATTTGTTTGTATTGCGCTACCAAATACCGTGACTGCATTGTTTAACCAAATATGGATAAATGATGTCACCGGTGTAGCATTTTAGATGTCACGTTCTGTCGTGGTTTGCACAGAGAGCTCAAAACGATAACACCAGTATCGTTCAATTTTTTCTTGACCCTCTACCTTCTTTCAGATCAACCGAACATTTTAGTTTGAAGCCATCATCAAGCATCAAGCAACAACGAAGAAAAGAGATATTGTGTAGCTTAACACGGAAATTTTGGTGTATTTTGGGATGCGGCTAAGTTGAACTTCATTAAGCCCCATTTATTAATATTCGCTGTGTTCGAATTTTTCTCAAAGGCAGCAGCATGGATAACCCAAGCCAGTTTCAAGGTATAGTTTCGTTCAATGTTTCTACTGTCTATTGAACGAGGATTGAGACCATTTGGGGTTATGACACATGATAAATTATTTCACCGAAGTTAGGTTCCAAATCAGTTTCTACGTGAACATCAGAACCTGCCTTTTAGTTTGGAATTGTTTGTGCTTATTTAAATTTCGCTACTGCTGTTTTGTAACTGTCTAGTTTTTAATAATGAAAAGGACTTGTTCTGTTAATAAGAAGTAATAGATCAAAAACGAGTGCGAGTTTTTCATCAGGGGTTCCAAACACCGAGAAACGGATGAAAGCACGACGCCGAGGGTGTGGACAAAACCTGGGCCTGGGCTGGTGGGATCCCAGGAAGAAAACGTGCTGTGAAACCGCAAGGGGGCACACCCCCCAAAACAATTGTTTGTGAGCTTGGTGTAGGGAAAACCCTTTATTTTAACCTGTTTGAGGCAGATTCAGACCCCGCTTTGATGGGGCAGACTTCCCTAAAATCAGATATCCTGTCTCAGGGCAAAGAGGCCAAAAGCCATACAGAGAAATGCCGTGTCAGTATTATATTCTGTCAAAGTTGTTCTATACTTCAGGGTAATATCAACAAAAACCACAACGTGGCATGTCCACTGACCACGTACAAGCGATGACATGCGTAAAGAACAATTTCTCACTCCTGACTCACAATTGCGTGAAAAATGGAGTTCACTTTCCAAACAAAATAGTCCACAGGTACCCCAAGCTCTGTGGGAGATATATAGACCGTGTGACCTTTGTTCTGCGTTGTGTGAGTGTTGTAATATGAGCGTAACGGCGGCCGTTGCGTAACAGCGAAATTATAAGGATTTGTATGGGAAAAAACGATTCCGACTTTAATTTTAAAATGCGAACGTGTTTTTAATTTAAAAAAACCCTACCTGAAGTCCTCTGTCTGTTGTTCTTTCTCTTATGTGGTTTTTGGAGCGATTTAGCGCGATTCCAGTGAGTTTTAGTTCTACTGCCTTTCTCTCTCTAAGATCCAGCTGTGAACGGTGCTAAGTGTTGCGTGTGTGTCCTCAATAAGAAGCTTACGAGCTTCGTACTGCGACATTTGGTAATCTTCAGAAATTATCGGAACCTCTTCGGGAATCTTCGGCAACAAATGTCTGAACATTGGTGCTGTAGTGTTCGGAGGTCGTCATAGCCTGCGTAGCTGGCGGGATTGTTTGCACGAAGTTTGAGCGGCGGCGCCGGTATGCCGCTCATGGCGGCTCCGCCACCAAAACTTTACCTTCGCAGACAATACTGCCAGCTACACAGGCTAAGGTCGTCACAATTTTTTAGAAAATTCGGCTAATATCCATATGAAAATCTCACGCATTTGACTTCCGAAAAGTTGGCAGATGTACAGTATTATATTTGATTTTTTTCCCTAAAAACACACCTTTCACTAATTCGCAGCTTGTGCTCCTGTGCTGTTTGGCGTATTCCACAGAGAAAAATTGACCTCGAATAAACACGTAGTTCGGATTCATTGCATTGTTTGGTTGTTATTTCTCCTTTGTTTTGTTTTAATTTGTTTTATGTTTCTGCTTGACTACATAATTAATTAATTAATCCACCACAGCAACCAACTTTTTTTAAAATATCAATAATTGATAAATTAATTAGAAATTAATTTTTAATTTATTTTTTCTTATGTTTAATATTTTTTATTTTTATTGAAAAAAAATTTTGGGGGTGGCCCACAAAGTAGCCCATAGGGTAGCCCATAAGGTAGCCCATAGGGTAGCCCGACACCGCGGCAAAATGCACTGCGCACGCGCTGTATTTTTACTTCTTGTCAATGCTCCTCTATTGAAAACTATTGGCAAGAATAACAAACTCGGGTTCCGGCCGCGAATTTTGAAAAACTTAAGCTCCAGACATCAAACTTAAGGTAAAAAAATCCAGAGCAGCTTCAATATAGTTTTATCTGTTTCTACACCTTTGCACCTCGTAGTTTCGGGCTTGCACCCACAGCGAAAAACATCATGAAAGTCGATAGTTTACGTTCACATGTCGAGAACGTCGAAAAACAATAAGCTTTAATGAGCAAAATAATGACTCTGCACGTGCGTTACACATTCTAGTACATTTCTTTTCCGTCCTCTGCAAAACAACAACGTGAAATGACCAGTTTTAAGTTTTTTTTTTGGAGAACGGGAACATACGAGGGTGAATTTTTCCTCTTTTACTGGACTAGAGCGCCATCCCTGCGAATTCAGTTCCCGGACAGTTCGAAAGCACACCGAATCAAAATGAACAACATAAGCTAGAAACTGGAAATGGCCAAAGTGAGCGCATGCGCAGACGTTTTGCCGCGGTGTCGGGTAGCCCATGGGCCATTCTCGTCCCCAGAGCCCACGATCCCTTTGGTCTGCGCCAGGGATCGAGACCTCTGGCAGGGACCGAAGCAGGAAGTCCGCGAATCACGGACTTCCGGCTTTTGTGCGCAGCCTCAGAAATTTGAACAATAACGGTTACTATCGGTTACAAAAATGGGCAGCTATTGCGCTTGCGCGTTACCTGGTCCCTGCCAGAGGTCTCGATCCTTGGCGCAGACCAAAAGGATCGTGGGCTCTGGGGACGAGAATGCCCATGGGCTGGCCCATGGGCCCAGGCCCAGGTTTTGTCCACACCCCGACGCCGAAGGCGGAGTGCTTTTATTGTTTCGAGGTGTTTGGAACCCCTGATGAAAAACGAAGCACGAGTTTTTGAGCTGGCTTCTCAAACTAGTGTGAAAATTTAGTAGAATTATTTCCGAAGAATAGGTAATTAGAAGGCGTGCTCAATATAGGCTATTGTTTGTTTCTTATTCGTGGTAAATGAAATGAATATTTAATATGCGGCGATGCGGGCGGGTTTTTTGGTAGATTAACATTACGCCGCGTGATGGTAGCCTACGCGTAGCCGTACCCTCCCCCCGCCGAGGAGAAAACGGGGAGGAGGGAACGTCTACGAAAAGCTGGCACGAATCGTGTTACGTGACGTCATTGTAATTTATGCAATCTATGTAAATAAATTAGATTTCCGCGAATGCGCCTACTTTTACGTGTGTAAACAAAGGGTTAGTTTCGATTGAATTCCGGTTGTATTGTTTTTGCTTCAGGCTTATCTGCAATTCAATGTCTCTTTATAAATGCATACTTTGTTTTAAAGACATAATAAAGGATTATGAGCGATTCTTGGTTAAAAGCAGGAAGAAGACGACTTTTGATGTGAACTTCGCACTCGCAAATTTGGATTTCCTCGTGTACACGGTCTCCGAGTACATTTGTAGGCAGTGCCTTGGAATTCTCAGAAAAAGACAAAACTTGAAGCAGAACCTTGAAGACCTCGAGAAATCCATGCGAAATGATTACGCTGCAAGTTTGGAGAAAGCTGGCCTTGTTTTCCAGCCGAAAGAGTCGCCATCAAGCCAGAATTTAAGCTTATGTACACCGAAGCGTCCTAGACTCGAAGGTGACTGTACATCTTCGATTCAAAATGTACACTTTCCGACTCCATTTCCTTCACCACTGTCCTCATCAACGCCTAAAAAGCGAGTCATTTCCGATGTTAGCGAGAAGCCATCATCAACTTCGGTAAATGTGCGCATAGAATGGCCATCGAATAACATGGATAGGAAGGTTCCAGAGCAGTTAGAATCCCTTGCGAAAATGCTTATCAGGGGCACCTATAAACAGATTGCTAATGCTGCCTGGCGCTCTCCAATTCTCAAGAAAGAATTACAGCTTCTTTTCCTAAAGGAGGTAGACAAAGAGGGAACGGCGATGTGCTCTAAGAAGGAGCCAAGTTGTGTCAGGTCCCCTGATAAGAAAAAACTGTTAGATTTTACTTTCGAGAAATTTAATGAGGAATTGTCCACCAAAGCACCCCTCCTACACGCTGTTCTACGAGTCAGTTGTGTTAACAGCAGGCGTAAAGATAGTGTTTGGAAGCAGGCAGTTGGGATGGCGGCAGCGATATGTCTAAGGAATCGTTCACAGTTCATGAATGGTGTGCAGCTCCTTATCAGCATATTTGGATACCACTCCAACTGGATGGTAAGAAATTAATTATAATTCTAAATCCTTGTTGCTAATCCTATTTCAGTAAATCTTTTTTATTTTTTACTTTGGCTTTCAATATTACTGACAAAGCATCTATCACATCAGTAGAACTTGACCTAAGGTCAGTAATGCGTACATTTTTTCTTTTCCCTTTTTACATGTAAGATTTTTTTTTGTTTTGAGAAGTTAACCCTGAGATAATAAGACCTATTTGCAAACGTGTTCAGAAAAAAGAAAACATGATGAAGTTCAATCCATTGAACCCTTGCCCAATTACCAAAATATTTTGTTTCTTTGTGTTGTTAATTTACTTAGGCCACAATGCGAAGATTAAGCCCCTTGCGCCTGATGACATCGCACACTCATTTGTATGCAAAATTAGATGAGTTTGGTAAAGACTTCAATGCAGTAATAAAGAAGCAAGTCAGTAATGAGTGCCAGTACCTAAATGTACATCAAAGAGCCACCTGTATTACCAATACTACTTCAATACAACAGGTTTCCCAAGTCCAGCCTACTCCTTCAGTACAACAGGGTTGCCTAGCCCAGCCTACCACTTCTACTTCTTTGGAACAGGTTTCCCCGGCCCACCCTACCGCTTCTTCTTTGGAACAGGTTTGCCCAGCCCAACCTACCACTTCTACTTCTTTTGAAAATCCTACCATGACTACAGCCGTGGATCATGTTGCTGTGTTAGAAAGTCCTATTACTCAAACGATACTCCAACCGGATAAAGGACGGAAAATCACATTTGATAATTTTGACATCTACCAGGAAGTGCATCACATGACAGAACAAAATCAAAACAAAGACAAACATTATGTGACAGTTATGTCCACAGAGAACAGAATAAGTGGTGCACATCTGAGACGAAATGAGCCTATTGGTGATATTTCAACTCTAGAAAATGGGAAGTGTGTACCTAACCAAATAGAACACCAAAAGCAGAAGGAAAATTATGTAGTTTTGGTTTCCAGGATTCTCACAGCAAACATCCAATGTCTCAAACATCTAGAAGAAGTGGTGTTAAAGCACATCCCCCATCGTTATCACAAGGAAACTGCTCAAGCCACTGACACTGTGAGTTATTTTATTTTAAGTGGCCTACAAAGGAACACATTTATCCAGCCACAAAATTAGCCTATTATGAGCATGCATAGTCTACCACTAGATGATCAACTTGATAGAGTTTTCAAATAAGCAATAGTAGTCATTCCCTGTCCTACCAAGAAAAAATTTATAGGTTTATTATTTATAATTTATGGTTTTGTCGGTTAAGCTTATTATCTATGTTTACTTATAGTATTTTATTTTATTTCAATTTCTTTTTTAGACTTTTCTTGGTGTACTTTACCACAATGAAAATAGCGCAGATGGAATTCTTGAAATTCTGAAAGAACTACACAAGTATGTTCCTTTCAGTGGTGATGACGAACAAAGGATTTATGCTGATCAAGGAGTGGTTGGTGATCAACTGACGGTAGAGCGAGCTGTAAATGGCCACGCATCCCTCAGTAATGGCTTCACACCTGAGGAATGTTTGGATGGGCTCCATTTTGAAATTGCTGATTGGCATGCTGGTAATAAATTTCTTCAGGTAAACAAATCATCAATATCAATATCTACTTACCAATCCTTACTTGTTTCTGTGGTTTTTTCTTTTTTTGGGGGGGGGGGGGGAGATATTTGTTTTGCTGGCCCCAGCTGTTCAAAAGTTGGATAGCACTATCCACCGGATAAATCACTATCCAGTGGATAAGTTTTAGGGAAACCAATTGGGTTATCCAATGGATAGAGATTTATCCGGTGGATAGCGCGATCCAACTTTTGAACAGCTGGGGCCTGATGATCATTCATTCTTCTAAAGACCTAGAATGCTTGTTTTCCAATGTGTTCACATGAACAAATTTGCTGTTCACTTCCGCCATAAAGTTTAGTTGGTTTACATTGTTAAAAAGGTAAAGAATATTATTTTGTTTCTTTTGTGACACACAAATTTGTCAAAATTTGTGAAAAATTGATTGTTAACTGTTGTGAACCATTCAGTTAGGCAATAAAGAAGTCAGGATCTAAATTTAACATATAACAATGACAAACTGCAAAAAACAACAATTTTAAATTTTATTATTTATCATTATTATTTGGCTAACAACAGATGTTGATATTTTCTTTTCAGCTCGCATTTGATCGTCTTTACTCTCAAGCCTCTTCCAGAGACAAATGTACACTATACAGTGACCGAAATCTGATCAATAGACGGAATGTAAAGGCACATGTCAACTCTGCTGTCAAACCAGCCCACAGTTTTTTTGACCTGTGCTTAAAAGCAAGAGTGGTTGCTGCAGCTCTGGAAATTATGAAGTTGAACTCAGTGGACGACACTTGTGCTGATGTACCAAAGGAAGATGCTTCCAAGGCTACTAAAAAGAATTACCTAGACAAACTAGCAGGTCAGATAGTTAATGGTTATGTTTTAAACACTGCTGAACACAAAGAGCTAGCAAACAGGATTATGGGGGAACAGAGAGACAGCCAAAGTGCAGAGTCAGTCGACTTCAATGAGTGTGATGACATGCTGTCATATCAGAAGGCTTTGATGGAATATGGCCTTCTTGTCTTGAATTTTAAGGATGCATTGAGTGAAGGGGATGGTGAAAGGAATTTTCGTTGTTGGAAATTTTTCCTTCTTCATCTTAGAAATGACAAAGGAAGTAGTAAGTATGCTCTTGAAGCACTTTACATGATGTTTCAAGTGTATGCTTTGTTAAGTCCCAAGGCAGCCCATGAACTGATATGGAACCGCTCGTCGAAATTGCGGAATTGTCGAGGGGGCAACATTCCCCTAGATTTGCTCTTAGAGTTCTTTAACAGGCTTCTAAAAGATGCAGTGAAGAAACTTGGTCCACATGCCTCCCAGAAAGCCATAGACAGAATATGCAGATCAATTACAACCACAAAGGATCTCATGGATAGGTTTGATGCAGAGTTGCACATCCACAGGCAGTCTGGTCGGCATGTTGCAAAGTCCTCAGATGAAGATCTCAAAAAGGTAGTGAAGGAGCTTGTAGACCAAAAGGCCATGAGACACACACCAGGCAGAGTCTACCGTCGCTATCATAGAATGAAGTCTTCTTTCTTGTGGAACTTTGATATTCAAGACATGCATAAGTGGATCAATAACCACAAGAAGTACATTGAAACCAAAAGAAGGGCGCGCTAAATGCCCCTTTCCCTCTATGTAATATACCTGCAGGGAATCATGGGAGTTGTTTACAAGTATGTTTTTTTTGTTCTTCAAGTGAATCAAATGAAGTATTTCAAATGAGAAGATGTAGAAAAATCATACCATTTTATCACTGATGCATACATAAATTCATTATGGACTTCTTATGTTGCATCAACTACAAATTTAGCATGATATCCTGCAGGCATGAAACATAGGGGGAACTGACCATTGGTGGAGTAAACTTGAACAGCCCTGTGAAAATGTACCTGACCAGCCAGAAATTTTGCAGCCTACAGGCCTGTGACCTGTCTACATTTTGTTAGCATCCAAAATATTCAGCTTTTATCACTTAATTTGGAACTAAGCAGGTGTCAGTTTGGCCAGGACTTCTTGGATCCCTTCTAGATTAGTTTTATTTTTTAGATATAAAACACTGGTACCCTAGGTGTTTTATTAGAAGGAAGAAAGGGTCCAAAATTGTATCATCAAACGATGGTGTCTATTTTACAGAACAGAGGCAAAGAATTCATCATTGCTCGAATGTGAAAAGAAGAAATTGCCACAAAAATGGCCAAGGGAGCTCTGGGAGCCATGCCATAGCCAAGCTTCCCCACCCCTTATGCACACTGAAAACTAACGGTAGACAAATAAAGAAATACAACTAGAATGAATAAATAAATTATATTGAATTACCATAAATTGAATAACCTTAACACTCAAGAAATCTAGTATTTAGGGCAAGAGTGATGGAGCTCTGGGAACCATGCCAAGCTCCCCCACCCCTAATGCACAGCAAAACCTATTAAATGATAAATAAATACATATATGCAACTATATTTGGAAAATGGGCAAAGCTATTGTAATTCAACAGGACCCACCATTCTGCAAGAAGACAGGTGTTCTCTTCATGTACCCCCCTCCCCCTACCTTGGGGGAGGGGGATACATGTCTTATTTGTATAGTCCCTGCTCTATCAGGAGTAGAAACTTAGAAAACGATTCAAACCTCCCTGTGTAATGTCTCTAGCAATACAAGCTTCACGCACACCTAATATTAATGTCTCAATGCAAATTTTCAGGCCAATTAAATTTTGATAATTTGGCTAATCAGATAGGTAGTGTCTTGCATATCCCCCCTACCCCTACACAAGGTGGGTCCTGATCAAGTATACTTGTTATGAACACTTTCATAAAGGATAAATTAAGTGGGCGAGGGAGCTTTGGGGAGCGATGCCACAACCAAGCTCTCCCACCCCAGATGATGAACAGGGTCTAATTTCTCCTTAGAAGGCCACTACATGTTCAGACAAACAGTTCATGGGAATAAAGGATGTGATCACAATTATTATCTCGTGAAATGAATCCTCCAATCTTGTGCAATAAGAAATTTATGGAGGCCATTGAAAATAATGGGAAAGATGATATTGGGACTTAAATAATAATTGCCAGCAGTTAAAGGTAACTTAAAAATGAATCACAAATGAGCTAGCAATAGTTGCCAGGGTACATGTAGCTGTGTTGCCTAGAAATGATAAGCGCTAACTTAGCAGTAATTCATGTCAAAGTATGTTTAACTGCTCTTGAGATGAATTGCCTTAAACTAGGGTAAATTATTTACAATACTACCTAAGAAACTGCTGCTATTAAGGCTTGTTGCTGCCGTAAGTGTTTCATCACAGTCCGTTGAAAAGCTGTCATCGTCAATACTTTGTGCCATATCAATTAGGGTAGAATCATCCCTGAGTTCTTCCCAGTCCATGTCAATGTCAATATCATCCAAAATCTGAGCATCAAGTTCTGCAACTTGCCCTATGTCTCCAAAACACTGGCTGATGATATTAACAATAGCAACTGCATGTTCTTTGCGCCAAACCTCAACATAATTAAAAACATCCTGTACATTGAAAATCCTATAACAATTTTCCAAGACTTGATCTATCATAAAGTCACCGAGTTCAAGCAGCACATTTGGACAGCTAACTAGCTGGTCTAGTTTGTTCAACTGTTTGTTGACTTCATCTTTCCTGAACTTTTTTAGGGCGTTCATTAAATAAAGTTTGTTTTCTTTAGTAACAGGTCTCGTCATTTGTGAATGACAAGGAAGCTCTACAGTTTGTGTCATTTCCAGCTCAAAACTATTCTTGCAACTATCTAAACCACAGGAGCAATTTAAGGCACAGTTGTCACAGCAACTGTGTTTAGGAGTGACTTCATTAGGTTTCTCACCAAATGGTGCAAGCAAGGCATCTCTTCTGCACTGATCCGTCTTACAGTAATCTTTGACATCTTGCTCACAGTGGTTTGACAGAATGCCATTGTAAAGCAAAATACAAACACAAGGCAAGCCATCTCTTCCTCCTCTTCCACTTTCTTGTACATAGCATTCCAGGTTTTTGGCTGGTCCCATATGGTAAATTTTTCTTACTCTCTTGCAGTTCACACCCATTCCAAAAGCAACCGTCGTAACGAGACAGCGGATGTGGCCATCGTCACACGAAAGGTTGTCCACAATGTGCTTTTTTACAGCAGCTGGAGTGCCTGCATGGTACATCTCAACCATTCGGTTTGTTGCATGTTTGCTACGATTAAACAACTTATCACCCAAAAACAAACTGAATGTTCTAAAAAGTATGGCACATTGTTTTCGGGTTTGACAATAAATCATCGTTCGTTCTGCCTTTTTGCCACATTCCTTGAGTTCTTTAATTAACTCTGAGAAAATCTGTTCAAATGGCTGACTTTTGTTTATGTAAATAGCACTGTACTTTAGGTTCGGTCGGTCAGGACTCCTTTCAACAACAGCAGTCTGTGGTCCAAGGTGAAGAGTTTGAAATATTTTCACTCTTGTAGACTTAGTGGCAGTGGCAGTAACAACAACCAGTCTTGCTTCCTGTGGGATGAGAGATCTAAGCTCACCAAGATTTCCAAACCATTCACGAAATGGAACGCTTCTCTCCCCAGGAAGGCCCCTGTAAAAATAGGACAGGTAAAACAATATTAATTTTATAGTTCTTGATATGATAATACATATATTAATATTTACTTGTTGCTTCTGTATCAAGTAATTGCTGTTTAGGTTGAACTGCAAATTTTATGGATACACTAAACGAAATAAGCTGGCTTGTACTACATAGCACAGACTACAATTGTTATTAGTCCATTCTGGGATTTAACACTTCAACTCTTGATTGAGCACGCAGGCAGTTTTTATTTTTGGGAAAAGTAAATTACAAATTGAAACGAAACATACCAATGGCTGATGCAGTGTGCCTCGTCTACAGCTACTCCAACCAGGTGTTCCTTGAATGTGTTAGAAGTAAACACACCTCTCCACTTATCCTGAGCGAGAAAACTCTCAGGGGAACCATACACCTGTGAATATTCACCGTTCATGACTCTTTCGATTACACCGTCGTCCGCCTCTTCATTCAGCGCGACAGCTTTAAATCCTAGACTGTTCAAGTAGAGGACTTGATCTTCCATAAGTGCCTTCAGTGGTGACACGATAAAAACAGTACACGGTTTCTTCCAAAGAAGCGAGGCAATCACTGGAATCGCCTGAAAGATGAAGGACTTCCCATAACCAGTTGGTAAGGAAACGAAGACATCCTTTCCCTCAAAAAACATCTCTATGGCTTTCCGTTGCTCCTCGCGTATTTCCCTTATACCGAATTTCGCACACACTTGATCTAAAGCAGCGTTAAAGCATGTGTTAGTTCGCGTGTTTTCCGCTATTCCGTCCGCCATGTTGTTTAACTTAGAGGGTTTCGTCATGAGAACGAGGTAAGATCAATTTAAGCCAATAAGTGTTCTTGAAAGTGTTGATCAGGCGGCAAACCAATGAAAAACCATTATATATTTTCATGCAAAAGGAGTGACGTCACGTAACACGATTCGTGCCAGCTTTTCGTAGACGTTCCCTCCTCCCCGTTTTCTCCTCGGCGGGGGGAGGGTACGGCTACGCGTAGGCTACGTGATGGAGGTCGAGTCCGGATCAGAACGATTTCGCGTTCCTAAAACTTCTTCTCAAGAAAATGTTCTGGTGAATGACGCCGTTCCAGCTTCAACTAAGTATAAAAACAAGTGGGCTGTGAGCATTTTTGCCGAATGGCAGAGGTTAACAGAGGTTAAAGTTCCGGTATTAGATTGTGGTGGTCTCTTCAAGGACTACGATTTACACAAGGTTACCGCTCTGAGCGCAGATATTGCCGGAATGGACGCTCTGTCGCTGAACTATTGGTTGTCAAAATTCGTGATGGAGGTAGCTAAAACTGTACAATTAATGTAACGGTGTCTAAGAAAGAATAATATCTTGCTGTATTGTTGTTGTAAGTAATGATTGAAGCGGCAAATATACTGTCTTTAGTATTAAGACTGATTAAAATTCAAGTTTCTTGATCAGTGTCTTGATCAGTTTTTGAACTAATCGAATGTGTCTTGATCGGTATGTTCATTGGCTATCAAAATACATGCACCTGACCCAATTGATGCAAGCTGATTGGGTCATCAGCACATGAATAATTTGAGAAGTGTCTATCTTTTTCTCCGCGCTTTAGTTTACCATCGCGATACAAGTTTATAGTACTGATTTTCAAGATTAATTTCCTGTGATTTTAACCTCCTGAACCCGAAATCGATTTCCTCGTTTTTTTCGAAAATAAAGCACTTCTGGGGAAAATGAACCACATCAGGTTTCTAGTTTTACCAATACCCATTTATGTGCAAAATATGAAAGAACTCGATTTTTCAACTTCTGCCGCCGAATGCTCGATGTTTACTGAAAGTCGCTCTTAACTTGCTCATTAACTAAGTCACTGTTAAAATTCACATTCAACTTTATTTGAATATTTAAAACTTTTTATCAGAACTTATGTAGCCATGTGTAACTTTTGACCACAATCAGTCACACATAAATTATGCAATATTGGTACCGGGTGCAGGTGGTTTATATTTACAAGGGCCAACATTTCACTATTGATACGTGTAATTTATTTATCACAATGGAAAGTATGTTTTGCCACTTTCTACCCATCATTTCAGACCAGTATTTTTTTAACCAATATTTTGTTTACCAGTATTTTTTTCTTGAAGTCCGTGCAGGTGGGAAGGGAATAAATATTTACGAAACGTTCACTGTGTTAAAAAAATTACCGGTGTATACGTACAAACACCCAATATCTAAGTATTGATAACCTCGTTAAATTTTTACAGTAGTGGCTTGCTAAAAACAAATATAGCAGGTTTTTGAAAACAGCTCTCAATATCTTACCTTAAATAACTGTCTGTCCAAAGATTAAAGCCAGGCGATAACTTGGCAGCTCCTTTGAAGATAACAGGCTGGCCCGCCATAACATATTCATTATAGAAAGATTGAGGGCTCGGTACATGTTGTATCGATTTTATCGCTCCCTCTGCTGCTCTGTGAGATCCAAGTGGTCTAAGATGACCTGCTGGGAAAGTTTCCTGCTTGCAGAAGACAAAAAATTGACAAAACAAGAGAAATCCAAACATCTTTCTTTTTTTTCGACAGGTATCATGTAGCCTTCGAATTTCTTTGTTTACTGTTCAGTTGATTGTGATTTCAGCGGATGCAAATTTCAAAATGCATATAAACCACTAATTCCCAGGATCCCTCTCTACAAAGGCAGAAAGAGACCGGGAACTAGCTCATTCTGGCAATATGGCGGAAGGTTCTGATCGTAAAAGAAATTTGTAATGTGGAGATAAAAGTTGTTAAAGTTAAGTTCTCCTAGCCTCATATGCAATTCTAACTGTTGAGGAAATAGACTGTTTGAAAGACCTAATGTCGACTTCAAGCGACGAAGAAGACGCTGAACTTAAAAAGGAGAACTTTAGAGAAAGACAAGCTGAGAAGCAAAAACCTGAAGTCGTAGATTTTCTTCCTGCATTAGGGGTTCCACATGAAGTTGATGAGGAAATTGATGAGAAAAAAAGTTTGCCAAAAATTAAGGAAGAGGTTTCTGATCAAGAACTCACACCGACACCGGAAGTCATGCTTAAATCGTGTGAGAATGGAATAGTTGAACATGTAAGGCAGATATTAGATAAAGAGTCGTCACTTGTCAACTGTAAAGATGAGGATGGCTATTCTCCGCTACACAGAGCTTCTTATAATGGACACTTGAACGTTGTGAGAATTCTTTTACAAAGAGGAGCAGATGTGAATGCGATGACTGAGGATGGCTGGCGACCTTTGCACTGTGCTTGTAGATGGGGTGAATATCATGAATTGACAGTATTTACAGTTACCCACTTAACTATTAACCGGGCTCTTGAGATTTGAAGTGTGAAGCACACAGAATATATTGCTATCACTGGAGTCGTCAATCACCCTAGTGCCAAATACATTGGACTTCACATTTGACTGTATTAAAGAGGAACTACACAGGCATAATCAATTTTGATCAAATTAAGTATACAAGTGAGTCCTGCAAGAAGGACAAAATGTAAGGGGATTTTGACCCAGTAGGTGTTCTCAGACTTGTTGATGGGCAGGTGCTTCCCAGAACTCAAAAACCTTATCCTGTTTCAGGGTACCCAATTGGCTCAGTGTTTGGGTTTTACCCCTTTAAGCCCCAATATCCACATGCATATTCTCCTCACTGTTCTCCTTATACTTATGTTACTAGTTGGGAGAATTTGACTAAACATCAACACATTTCATGTCTGGTGATCATCTACTTTATTCTCATGACCCATATATTTGATCAACTAGTGGTATTGTAAGGAGAATTTAGATGCTTGTCTCTCTTGGGGCTTAAAGGGTTAAGATATTTTCAGAATCCCAAAACCTCAGAGATCAAAATTAATGTCAGGTTCCCAAAGGGCAGGTCATTGGAGTTCTGCAGTATGGCCTGGGCAGAAATGCCGACTCTGGCTAAATGGAGCCCTGGAGTGAAGCAGTGTAGTCCTAGGGCTCCAAATTTTTCTGTTTCAGACCCTATGAATGCTGCATTTTTAAGCCAGTGCCCAGAGTATCAACCCCCTTTGAGACCCAAATATGTTTCATTTTTATAACCTGCTTAGGCCAAATACTAAAATATTTATCAGTATACCCTGTTTGAGACCAAAACAGGCAAAATCAAGTGCCCTGTTTCAGGCAAAAGTTGGCAAGTTCTATACCCTATTGCAGACCAAAATTTGCAAAATTTCCCCTGTTTCATTTAAAAAGGGCTCAAAATTAAAGCTTTTGGAGACATGCAGACCTTACACAGGAGGCGAGAATTATTAGGGTGTAACACACTGGATTAAAGCTAAGAAACTCACCTTTTATTATCAACTGTCCTTTGTCTCTTGATAGGCAAGACAGATGTTGCATCTTTACTGTTACAGAATGGTGCGGACATTAATGCGCAAACCAATGGAAAGCAGACCCCACTCCATTTTGCTGCCAGTGGAGTTGGTGAAACTACAACATTACAGTTATTGTTATGTAACAGATGGTTGGATCCTACTCTGCTTAACATGCAAAATGAAACAGCGTATGACATTGCTAAGCGGAGTGGAAAACATTGTGAACTGTTTGAAATTGTCGAAGAGTGTATCAATGTTAAATAAAACAATAAAATAAAATAATAAAAATTTATGAACTAGAAGCAACGTCAAATAATAGTTAATTAGGGACCATCCACACTTAGCAAATTTTTATTTATTTTGCAATTTTGTGGTAGAATACCGCAGTTTACAAGTGCACTGAGGCTCCATTTTAAATTCCTATTAAATCTTGCCAAAGCTTAAACCAAATTTAAAAAGCACCATCGTCCTCCCTACGAGTTTGACAAATTTTTGTCCAAGTAATTTATTACCATCGAGCGGGTAAATTTAATCTCAGTTTGCAGTGCTTAAAAATAGGTGTTCCATTCATCCATTCATTTTGATGATGTGTGTGGTTTTAAATGAAAATACCCTTCGTTTGCATCAAACATTTGCCATCAAATTTGATATGTCAAATTTCATCATGATCTTTGGCAGAGACATACATTTGGTTAACCTAGCCTAGTGTGGCTGACCCTTGAGGTACTCATTGATGTCTGATTAATACGTCATTCTTGCTCTCACAAACCTGTTCGGATCTTGTGTCTTATAGGGGGTGTCCACCAACATAACGGTCGACACCTTGGTCGACTGTCGGTTGCCATATCGGTCGATATATTGGCGGGGTGTCGGTTGAGTGACGGTTGAGTATCGGCCATGCATCGGCCAATATGTGGCCGACAGTCAGCCGCTACAGGCTATCGGTCGATAGTCGGTCAATGTTTGGTCGTTACTTTGCCGACAGATCACCGAGAGTCTCGCGACAGCACATCTCTATCTGTTTCACCGACACCTTCCCCAATTTTTCTTTCTCACAACCAACTACTCTTTCGTACTTTTCCTCGTCTATTATCTTGAGTTCACAAGTGCTGACATAGTCTCGCAAGGTGTTGCGAGGCACTCCATTCTGCCTTATGGCCTCCACAAGGGAACATCGCTTTTTTTGTAAAATTTTGAGGAACCCTTGATACCCCTTGTGGACGCCGTCAAGGTTTAACCCTGATATTACAACAAGATAACGAAATATAAGTCATTTCAAATCGTGGCTAGCCAAGGGCCTTCTCTATCTTTGTCATTAATTTTTGTCTTTCTCTTCCTTTGCTAAGTTTATTTTTCTTGCTGCATTTGCGATTTTTGTTAAGAACTTTTTGGCTCTTGGAAGTAAAATCCTTGTTACTTTTGCTTAATTTACTAAATGTGAAGTCAGCCAGGGGTATTCTCTGTCTTTATCATTTTGCCTTTTCTCCTTTCGTACATTTGGTATGATTCCTGTTATATTTGCAATTTCTGACAACAAGCTTTTAACCAAGTTGTACAGGCGGTGCCGATTGACGACTGATACACCACCGATACGTTACCGATACTTGACCGACAGTTCACCGCTATATTGCCGACACTCTACTGATGCTGTCGTGATCGACTGTCGGTCGATCGGACTGATGGTTGACTGGTGATCATTCGATACATCGGCCGTTTAGTGACCACACACGGCCAATACTCAACCGACACTCGGCCGCCACTCGACCAACACCCGGCCGATATATCGACCGTTATGGCGACCGACAGTCGACTGAGGTGTCGACCACTACGCTGGTGGACACCCCCTATAAGACACAAGATCCCCCTGTTCTTGATCCAATGAAAATGCTGGCTAACATGTTTAAGTATGGCCTGGATTCCTACCCTAGCCCTAAGAGATTCTTCCTTCTTATTCTCAAACCAATTGAGCGACAAAGCAGTGCAGCTCAATTTGGCTTGAGAATAAGAAAAAAAACTTCTGGCACCAGGGTACTGGATTCCTGGAAAGAGACCTCACCAACCTTGTCCCCAGGGTCTTCTCTCTATAATTTCAAAATGGTGGCATGAGAGGAGCCTGACTAACAGTGCTCACATGATCTAAAAAATAAATGAGCCTCCAGCCATGGTGAATCAGTTAATTTAAATTTGGTGACTATCAATATTCGCCAGGCTATCCTGTTTTTTAAGATGATACGGCTTGCAATTTCAGTGCGTCATATACAGATTACCAATTGTCCACTGGATAATCGCGGGCTCGTAGTTTCCCCAATATGGCGACTGGTAGTGTTCGTTCTCTTGTCATTGACTTGTTTGAAAGCCCCAATGGAACAGTTTATGGAATTCTTATTGCCACTTTTATTGTTATCCTGACTACAGGTTTGTATCAAACACATCTGTTTTGATTCAGACGACCAGTTAGTCGAGTGCTTTTTGAATTTCAGTCCCCTCTTTTGACAAATGTTCAGAACTTGTGATGACGTGTTTTGCTTTTGAAGCAAAAAAAGTCCCGGGAAAAGAGCAAATGTATTTTAAAAAAGGTTAAATTCACAAAAAGAAACCGTTGAAGTTTGAGTGTGTACAACATGCGAGCCATGGGAGTCAACGTGCGAGGCATGCGAGCCATTCTTGCGAGCCATGCGAGTCATATAAATAACTGTCACGTCACGACTTGAAAGTTTTTTTTTTTAACCGGCCGTCGCCATGATGGCGACCGCCGGTTTATAAAATGGACACGGTTTTTCCTGAAAGCAAGTTGGCTTAACATACGAAGAAAGTGCTGTAAAGCTTGTGGTAAGGGTAGTCAAGAGCGGTACTGTCTTATATAAGACGCATGCGCATATAAGTCTTCTGAATATTACCTTCCTATGTTTTTGTCTTTTAATTTACAGTATTTAAAATATGAACGGCGAAGGGTTGTTAAGTTTGGGGTTTTTTGTATTTGTCTTGTATAACGCATGCGCAATTGAGTAAAGGAGCTAATAGGATTGAATGCGAAATTGGCTGTGTTGTCTGAACAAGTTAGTGGTTATGGTGAAAGTTTTTTTAGCGCAGGAGTGTTTTTTATTGGGATTGACATTTTGAGGGGTGTAAAAACGCGGGAGTCAGAAGGATTTGTGAATGTCGGGAGCATATCACGCTTCTGTGAATGTGATTTGCTTTGAAAGTTGCGTTTTGTATAGGAGCGGTGTAATATTGTGCTGCGTGAGAGGCAGTTTCCCTTGGCGTTTTATGGGGGGGGGGGGTTGCGAAGTGGATTGTAAGGTTTCTGATTGGCTAACTTGTATTTCGCAGCGGACAAAAAGGACAGTTACGTTTTGCCGGCGTGGGCTAGGAAGAGAAGGAATTGGTACTAGTATGATGATGCAATATTAGTTGATTGCACCATCAGTACATGATAGTTCTTGTGAACGGAGAGAGATGAGTGTTTATTTGAGGCAAGAAGTTGATACGAAGGAATCGTCATTAATCAGGAGATCAATTAATAAGGCAGGTGTTACGAGTCTTTTTGCATTGAAAGAACGAAAATATCTGAATATTATCGACGGATTTGTGTAGTTTACGTGTGGTGTTCGCTAAAGGCTACGAGCAGTCTCTCTTTCCGTTCAGAGATAGTGAAGGAAAAGAAAAACAAGCGAGTAAGCGCGAAATCGATTGCGGCTCGACAGGCGCTTTAGCTTTCAAAGACGTGGGCGCCTTTTGTCCCCGCTCGCTTGTTTACTTTTGTAAGGGGATTCCCGGGTTAGCAAACCGGATTTAAACATCACGTCATGAGATATGCCTTAGCGTGCACCATACTCTGACGATCTGCTCGAGCTCGTGTTTATCAAACATTATATTTTGATTCTACTGCTATGTTCACTGTTTGTATTTAAGGTCTTGGCACAACAGTAAATACTTCGTCCTCCCGGTGTGAGCATTCTCAGTTGTGGACGAATTTATATCGACATTCAACGTTTGAGTGAATTTGCGTTTTTCAGCACAAATAAAAGCGATAAGAAAGATAAGCTGAGTCATCAGAGCTTAAACATTACGTCATCCAGTAACGTTATAGTCAAAATATTGTGTCACACAATCACACTTTTCGTCACGCCGGTTCGTATAAATAGAGGATCGCGCAAACATTTGTGAAACCTAGGGGTTGGGAGGGTCAGAATGGCCGGTTAAAATGCCCAATGGGCTTTCTTGTTAATGAAAAAGTTCGAAACTAATCTCTGTGAGGGACTCTGTGGGGTCACTCCCGTATTTTTGGTCAGCGGATTCTCTACGATTGTTTATTTATTTATTTATTATTTAGTTATTTATTTATTATTTATTTATTTATAAAAATTACAAGTGGCGGACAAAATGCTCTCTCAATCATCTCTCTCGAGTTCCTTGTTTATTTGTTTAATTTCTTCCCTCAATTCATAAATTGGAAACCTAATGTCTTCCTTTGACTGACCATCCTTTCCAAAATCATTATGCTTTAATTTATAGTCTACGATGGTTGTCAGTTTCCTTGCGGCAAACTCTCGTGGTTTTGCCCGCCAAAGAAATGGTCATCTACGCAGGGTATTACATTTCGATTACATTGACAGCTGGATGGCGGAATTTTTTAAGCCCTGATGCCAATATACAAATTCTCCTTCCAGTCTCTAAATGTTTCCTGTAGCCTATGACTAGTTTAGAGAATTCTTTTAAAATTCAAGACAATTTCTCTTTTGTAATCACTTCCTTTATTCTCACAACCTTTTTATGGGTATGAACAAGTGTATTGATACTCTGGGGAGAAATTTGAGGGTTAAAACATCTGTACAATTTGTTAAACAAATTAGCGTCCCCAACGTTGCTTTCATGGCAAGGCTGTTTGCATGCCATTAAAGTCAACTTTTATTTTGTTAGAAACTTCACTAATTACATATGAACTTGTGGATTAATTTTCAATTTTGATTAATTTTTTAATTTTTCAATACATGCAGCAGGTCACTGAATTAGGTTAATATGAACCGCAATGAACTATATATATCAAGAAGTACAAGTGGTATTAAATCAGGCTATTCCAAGGCTAAGTCTCTTTTCTTGCATTAAATCTTAGTCGAAATACAATGTCACTTTTAATAGATGGACAAAAAAGAATAATAAAGGAATTTTTCAATAGAACAGGACTGGGAACTAATATTTGCCACGCATGACTTGCATGGCTCGCTGGCTCACAGTTTGTCAATACCCTTGAAGTTTCTTGCATTGTCAAGGTACATGCTTATAAAGCTTCAAGGAAAAACAAGTTGTAATCAAGTTAAAATAAAAGTTAAGAGTAGCTCAGATTATCAAAATTCTTTGTTCCCAGCTGGTGAACAATATTTAAAAAATTGGGCATAGTGCTGTTACCAAAAGCAAGTAAAAAGGAAATATAAGAAGAAATTATTATTCTTTCTGTAGATAATTTGGACTATTTTTCGTTGTCCACCAAGTTTGAATAATCAAGGTTCAACTATAATACACCAACCTCCTTATTTGAATGGATACCAAACTTTGGCAAAGGATAATTTATAGAACTGATATCTGATAAAGGCATTCTTAAGGAGGTTTGGCTGTATATAGCTATACAATAGACAATCTTAACATTTGTGTTTGCTTATTCCTTGCAGTGCTCTACCTTTTATTTGGTAGAAGTCACTCTCGGGGTCGCAGTATTATCTTGATTGGACTTACAGACTCAGGGAAAACACTGCTATTCAGCAGAGTAAGCTCATTCCTTTAATTTACATGTATATACGATAGACTTCCACTATCCTGGACACACTAGAGAAACCACAAATTGTTTGAGAAAAGAGGAGTTCAAGATACACTGTAGCCAATGTTAACCCTTTAAGCCCCAATAGTGACAAACATCTAATTTCTCCTTTTAATATCACTACTTGATCAAACGTACAGGTCATGAGAATAAAGAAGGTGATCACCAAAAACAAAATGTGTTGATGTTTATGCAAATTCTCCTAATTACTGCCATAGAAATGTATGGGAAACAGTGAGGAGAGCGTGCATGTTGATATTGGGGCTGTGCATCTCGGGATATTCGGATTTCTTTAGGAATTTGCCCCCTAATACAACAATATTTTTGCGCGGTTTATGACTTCGTGGAAAAAGCGTATCTTAGCAAGGGTTATCAGAATCCAAAAAGAAAATTAGGGGTAACCATACATTTTTCAGAGATAATTGAGCTTAAATTTGCAACGAAATTGCCATAAATCCTTTGTATTTTAACGCTTCTTTAGAACTATGATTGCTTAATTATCTCTGAAAAATGCGTGGTCACCCACATTTTTCTTTTTGGATTCCAATAACCCTTGCTAAGATCTACTTTTCCCCCATAGTCATAACCTTTGCAAAAATACATCTGTATTAGGAGGCACCGTCCTTAAAGGGTGAAATAAGTGACAACAATGTCAGCCAAGGGAAATGAGTTTCACTCCAAGATAGCTACTGAGTCAAGATACCCAGGGATGGAGATAGTGGAGGTCTATTGTATCTGGACAAGAGAAATCTCTTGTCTTAGGGATGCATGGTGACCTTGGTTTAATAACTGTGGAGTAGAAATGTGTTTTCGAGCGTAAGTGGGAAACTGTAAAATGTACATTAGCATGAGCTGTATACAAGTATAATTTATATCCCACTTTCAGTAAATCCTAAGTGACACACTAGCCAAAGTTGACTTGTCTTGATGTTTCAACAAGTTCCTCCCAACTAGTACTCTACAAAAATGTAATTTTGTAAGCCAGTATGGAGAATTTGTATAGTGATGCTGACAACAATATCCCTTCATTTTCTTCACTTGACAATATAAAAGCCTTGACATTAAGAAACCATAAGGTGTTGTCTTTCCCTATGATTAGAATGTAAATAGATACTTTTTGTGATATAATTAATTCTCTTTTCATTAATTTCAGCTCTCTAGTGGAAAATATGTGATGACTCACACATCAATAAAAGAAAACAAAGGCCAATATAAATTAAAAGGAAACAAGGTAAACAATTAATTGATGTATCATAAAAGTTTTGGCTTTTTCCAACAGAAATGAATTTTACTGTGGACGGCTCTTTTTCACCTCTGCCAAATGTTCAAAGTCTTGTAGAGTCTATTGCTTCCTTGCACACATCTCTCAGTTAGAGAGTATACATAATCAGCTGAAAGAAAAGCAGCAATAAGAAAAACAGCAAGGATAAAATTGACTAGAGAATTGTTTTCCTGATATTTCAGACAGTCAAGCGTTCCTTATTCGGGGGGGGGGGGGGGTGGGTGGGGGGTGTTAACTGGCATCACTATTTCTTAAATTAACACATCCTCATGCAAGTAATTTTTCAGTTAATTTTTCTTTAACTTTCTTTAAACACAGAGTGGTAAGACACTAGACTTGATTGATCTGCCGGGTCATGAGAGAGTAAGGTCAAGATTTCTAGAACAATACAAGAACCAGACAAGGTCAGAAGACATGATTACTACCATCAGATCATAAATAATGCAATTTTACCTACACTGCTCCGTTATGCAGTCAGTCAGTCAGTCAGTTAGTCAATCAGTCAGTCAGTCAGTCAGTCAGTCAGTCAGTCAGTCAATCAGTCAGTCAGTTAGTCAGTCAGTCAGTTAGTCAGTCAATCAGTTAGTCAGTCAGTCAGTCAGTTAGTCAGTTAGTCAGTCAATCAGTTAGTCAGTCAGTCAGTCAGTCAGTTAATCTGTCGGTTGGTTGGTCAGTCAGTCAGTCAGTCAGTCACTCAGTCAGTTAGCCAAGCTAGTCAACCAGCCATTCAATCACTCAGTCTGTCAGTTGGTCATTCAAGTCAGTTATTAACAATCTCTCCCCAGTGATATAAATTCAAATACTTATGTCTCCTGTAAGTCACAATGAGCTTCCCAAAAACATGGATGTACCTGTGTGGCGATGGTATCAAAGTGCAGTTCAAAGAGATTCATGTTTTTATTGACGTTTGTTGACTTTGCATTTTCCTGAAATGTTTTCTTTCTTTTCAGAGGAATCTTGTTTGTTGTTGATAGTGCGAACTTTCCACGAGAGCAGCGAGATGTGGCAGAGTGAGTTTAAGTCAAGTTTTAAATACACTAATTCACTTGTACACGTGAAACTGAAGATGAATTTGTCTGTCTGTTTACAGGATCATGTTTGACATTCTTGGCGACAAATATTTATCCAAGTCTGCAAAGTCCATCCTGGTTGTTTGTAACAAACAAGGTTAGATCATGGATTGAATATGGTCATGCTGTCAAACTGCAGATTTCTCAAACTCATTAATGATTAGTTAAGTCTAAACAAAAAGAATCATATGCATGGAGATTTAGAAGCCTGGTACTAGGGATGGTGCCTCCTAATACAAAGGTATTTCTGCAAAGGATATGAATATGGGGAAAAAAGCACATCTTAGTAAGGTTATTGGAATGTAAGAAGAAAAATGTGGGTAACCACACATTTTTGGATTCTGATAGCCCTTGCTAAGAACTGCTTTCTCCACATAGCCATAAACCACACAAAAATACCTTTGTATTAGTAGGCAAATTCCTTAAGAACATATGCACAGTAACAAAAAGAGGCACCGTCCTTACAGTAATTAGCATAGATTTTTACAGATTGTGTTTCTTCATTTACTTGTTACTTTAGTGATTTGTTCGAGAGCTCATATCAAACCCTCAAGAAAGTGTTTCTTCAGGATGTCTAAGACCTTGAATTTCATCCAAAAAACTGTGTTACCCATCATTTTTTTCAATTCTCCTCTTGGTGTTGGAAATTCCAATGAACCTTACTCCCTTGTGTTTTAAATATTGTATGAAGTCTAAAATGAACATGACATTTCCCTACCCCCTAACACAGGCTAGTTGCTGGTTGGTAGCAACAAGCAATTTAATGTGTGTTTAAGTCTCCTGGGAGGGATATCCTCCCTCACAAGTTTTCCCTGTCAGTATTAATTAGGTAGTAAGCACCTGTTGGAAGCGTTGTAACAGTAATTATCCTATATACCTTTTTTTACTTACATATGGAAAATGAAACTTCTTTAATTTATAATTCTCATTGTTGATTCAACTTTTTCTTTCTAGACCTTACAATGGCCAAGTCGCAAAGTGTTATCAAGTCTCAGCTAGAAAAAGAAATGTAAGAAAAGCTTTTCTACGTTTTATTATCATTATTATTATTATTATTATTATTATTATTATTATTATTATTATTATTATTATTATTATTATTATTATATTTTCACAGAAAATAACTTGCAAAGCTAGCGCGCGGTTTATAAGCATGGTTTGTCAAATTTGCGCTTTTATATTACTTCAGTTGGGCTGAGTGTAGCCTCCCCACAATCGTTTTTAGGGAAGTCGTGTCACCCACCTTTCCTGAAAACAGCAGCGGTGGAGGCAACGTTGACGGGACGTAAAGAAGGAGAAAGCAACTGTGTAACATGCCAACTCAAAACCAGTGTTCTCTTGAGGCAGATTTTGATTTCCTTGTATTCCGTCTGTAAAGTTTTAGTTACCTCGACTGTCTAATATCTGCTTTTTACCAGTTTTTTTTTGTTCTTTTTGTTTTCAGTAACACCCTGCGCGTCACACGCGCTGCTGCCCTGCAAGGACAAGATGGCGGCTCAACTAGCACCGCTTTGTATATCGGGAAGAAAGGCAAGGATTTTGAGTTCGGTCACGTGTTACCGATGAAGGTGGAGTTTGTAGAGTGTAGTGCTAAAGGAGAAGCGGACGGAGAAGCTGATGTGACTGCGGTGGGAAAATGGCTGGAAAAGATCGCTTAAAAACATCAAAACAAAGTAACGTACCACTCGACTATGGAGAGAAAATAAAGTATACTTGGAATTATCACAATTTAGTGTGATTTTTTTATCTTTGGGGGGGGGGGGGTAACTTGGCCTGATTTTGTTTTCTTTTCCGAGCAAGCTGGATTGGTAGCGAAAGGGCTCCCCGTTAAAAAATCCTCTCTTTCTCTTCTTTTAATTTCACTATGTGACAATGAAGCGATTGTGGATAATGTTGCAGTTAACATCATATATAATGGATGTTCGCTTGACGAGTTATCTCCTGTATTTTCCTCTTTCCCTACTAATTTTCCTTTCTTAAACGCAATAACATTATCACCCATTCTCATAGGTCAACAAAAAGAAATTACTCCAACTTTAATCATTTTTTTGTATAATACTACATTTTCGCAATTATTGGGAAAAAACTCAAAGGGCATTGCAACCTGGAAATTTCACGATAATGGAGGTAATGTGCGGTTCCAAAAAATATCCGTACCCACTCCAATTAGGTCAATGGAAATTCAAAGGGGAAGGGGACCCCAAACGCGAAAATTGTTTTAATTATTTCTCGTACTATCCCTTAAAAGGGATAGAAACCACACGAAAGTGAACTGGAATTTCCAGAGGGGGTTTCAAATCAAAAATCTTCCTTGGTGGATGGGGACTATGGACGTTTTCAAGAACAACACAATAAAGAAATGAAGTGGTTTCCTAGATAGAGAAGATTTTATTGGATGGATTAAAAACTATAAAACATTTCATTGGTCCTGGTTTATGTGATATCAGGCGTAAAATGTGTGCAGCATTTCTTTTCAATTGAAATGAAAAAGCACAATTGTTTTAAAACAATACCTTATGACAAGTTTAATAGCTCCATCTCAAAAGAAATGGATTGTTATTAAACCAAGCAAACTGATTCCATCTGTTGTCATGGTGCCGGTGACCTTAATTGCTGCATTAGCATTTGAATAAAAACTCAATAAAGAATTTAATACAAACAGTGCTTTTGCCAACAATGAGCAGTGTAAAATGTTATGTTAACTAGCATAAACGGTTTGCTTTCATTTAGCAATTCTTCGTATAGCCTCAGAAGATTAATGATCGAAAATCATGAGCGAAAATGAATCGTCTGATTTCGAACCATGGACGAATAACCACGACAACAAGATCACAGGTGTTGATTTCAAGAGTAACGAAGATGAAAATCAAGATAGAAGTGTAACGACGCGAGATACAGAAGCAAGTCAACTCAGCATGGGAGAAAATGTTTCGGATTGTACGGCACAGGAAACTGAAGTTACCAGCGAAGTGTCCAATAATCAAAGCGATAATGACGTAAACTTTCAACTCAGAGCAGCAAGTCCATCGTTTAATTCGGACTCTACGGAGAGCAGTGTCGTGACTGACGAGGGAAAACGCAAAAATTCGCCAGCTACAGCTCTTAAGACTGAGACGGCCGCTGAGAAAAGCGAGGAACAGCAACTTGGGGGAGTCCCGGCGACTGAAGACGATCCTTTCATCCAGTCTGTGAAATATCTGGAAAAGCACCAGATCTTAAGATTATTTCAGGTGAGGCTTAGAAGTAGCGGCAGTGAAGATGACAAAATTAATTTCCATCTTTTCTAAGTGCTTACTTATACTAACATCACCGAAACAATCATTCGACAGAATAAAATTTTCATGTCACTAAACTAAATAAATGCACCTTCGTTTCAACCGAATGGTTCTTTTTAATCAAGCAGTCACGGTGTGTAAAGATATAAGGTAAAATTCTGCAGAACTTATTCACTAATGCTGCTATTGACAAAGGCAGTTTGCATCTGTCATAAAAATTCATGGCAGTTGTACACACAGCAGACTGTGTATCTTTGCAGCAAACCTAAAATGTTCACCATTTATCTCAACTGAACACGTCCAGCAAACTCGCACTGAATGTCCGGCTATGTTCTGACCAGTTACGTAAGGACTTAATGATCATTGTGCACTTAAACGAAAAACTAAACTATCGATCAAGAGGTCACTGTGAGGAACAGGTCTGTGGTTGCTGAACGTCTTGAACAAGTTTCAAGCGGACCTAGTGACCCGAGTTTCGTCTCTTATTAAGCGACTTGAACGATCGAATGACAGACAGAATTGACTAGCTTGGCTAACTGACTGACTGAATGACTGACTGACTGACTGACTGACTGACTGACTGACTGACTGACTGAATAAGTGTGTGACCGGCTGACTGACTGACTGACTGGATGACTGGCTGGCTGGGTGACTGGCTGGCTGGCTGACTGACTCACTGACTCACTGACTGACCACTGACTGACTCACTGACTGACTGACTGACTGACTGACTGGGTGTCTGACTGGGTGTCTGGCTGGCTGACTGATTGACTTACCTAACTTGCTAACCATTTTCCCGGTTGTTTCATGCAGAATTTTGCCGCTAAAATCGTGTACAACAGACCTGACAATCCATTCCAGTATTTGGTTGAAGAGTTGGAGAGGTCCCGGGGAGGCTTGGCAGACACCTCCACAGAAGGCCAGGATTCAAACTTACTCTCTTGATAAGCACATTACCTCTTCCTCCAAACAATAGACAGCGTCACGAGAGGATGGGCTCTGGGCGTCCAAATGTCAGAAGTATTCACTAAACGGTTGTCTAACAACTGACTTCGCTACATGAAAATTAAAATTACATTAACCCTGAATAGTCGGCTTAACTGTAAACTACTGACGTGTATATTTATATTTGTAATGTTTGTAACTATTTGAGAAATCGCCAATAAAAGATAAATAGGTTTTTCAACCCGGGTCTAATTGTTGCACGCTAGTGTCAGCTTGTCTTTATGCAAGTATTGATAAGACAACAATTTCTTCCAACAAGTTTTATTTTTAACTCTCAAGGTTCTCAATTTGTGGTTATTTTTTCTGTTCCCTCCTCTTGGATTAAGAATTTTCGCTGCTTCGTTTTCCTCCTTTCTTTTAAGTTTGTGTTATGTGAGAGTGGGGACGCGTTGGTCTTCGATCAGATCTGACAGACGATTATTCGAGGCCCAGTCCCTGCCATCGTGTTGTTTCCTTCGACAAGAAACTTTACTCCACGTTGTCTCTCTCCACACAGGTGTATAAAATGGGTACCAGCGATGTACTGCTGGAGGTAACCCTGCAATGGACTTGTCCCATCCAGGGGAGAGTAGCAATACTCTCAGTTGTTTCAGGTTAAGGTCTGGCCTTGTGGGCTTCCTGTTCTGCTCGTGTTCGACTTTACCTTACTCTCTCAGGCTTGGAGTCGATTAGCTTCGTCTTTATACAAGTGTTGATAAAAACAACAGTATCCCCCAGTGAGTTTTTTTAATCACCCGAGGTGCTCACTTTGTGGTTGTTTTTTTTCTGTTTCCTCCTCTTGCATGTTTTCACCGTTTCTTTTCCTTCTTCTTTTGTAGATCTTTGTATTATCTTACTGTGTAGCACTCCTGAAATTTTTGCGGGAGTTAATTCTGCGAATGGGCGATTTTTTGTGTTTTGCGGGAACTACTGAATTTTTTGCGATTGGGAAAAACTGGTTTTTCTTGCTGGGAATTAATATTTGCGATTTGCACGAAGTTGTCTTCTATTTGGAATTATAACATTCTCGTTTTTTGAGTACAAATAACTGAATCGAATACAGGTGAACAACATGCCGACGTATGTTGATCAATGGAGTACCTTCAAACGATCCTTTTCTTTGAAGCTTTTAACAGCTAAATGCCTGTAGTGTACCGACTGTAATTTCGTGGTTTTAGCATAGTTAGTAAAAGAATCTGGTTATGAAGCTCAGCTAAGTCACTTTGTTTTATATTTTTGTTACCGTTTTTAGCCTTGACGGTGCACAAACAACAATAGGTTTTGAATTTTGCATGAGAAACTAACCAATAAGAATGTCACTGTTAAGTTATTCAGCCATAGTGTGCGAACGTAAAACAAAAGATTGTGCACTGTCGTAGTACTTTCAACATAAATTGCAGCACCTTTGCTAAGGCCTTTGAAACTTGCAAAGTTTCATAACCAGTCCCTCGAGCAACTATGGTTTTAGTTCTGAATGTTTTGTTTCTAACTTCGTTTTGTTTGTGAGCGAAAGAGGCGGTTTAAGTAAAGTGTAAAAGGCGATGTTTGTATATAATTTCGACAATGGAGTAAATTTCTGCGGAGTAAAATTTTTGCGGAAATTTTTTTTCGCGGGAACTTTTTTCCGCGGATCATTAAAAAAAAAACCCGTAAAAATTAGAACCCGCAAAAATTTAGTGCCACACGGTATCTCCAAGGAATATGGGTCATGAAAGATGTAAATTTGTGGTGAATAATTGTCCCTTGAGAACTGACGTCTCTTAGCACCTCGCACTACTTTGCATCTCATTAAAGCACGCGCGCGTGATATCGCGGCAGGAAACGTCGTGTCTACGCAGTACCGGCACTTAAGGAAAGTTTCTCTAACTTCGCCGGTTGTTGAAAATTATATGTTCTATACAACTCAGCTTGGATCGAAGCCTGCTAAAATTGCTCAGTGGATTAAGGATCTAAGCGGGATCTCTTCTGTGCGTTCTGAGACTGAAAACATCGAGGAATCGGCACAAGACACTCGAAGACTAAAGCATTTATAGAATTGTTTGCAAGAACTTAAAATATATTTGACTACAAGAAGAGATCTTTTCAAGCTGTGCTCATAAACGCTGCCTTCTTCGTTGTGAGGTTATTACCGCGTTGTAAACGTTCTTGTGATCGAACAGATCCGACACAGACCACGAGGTTTGATAACGGGATCAGAACATGGCGGAATATTTAATTAGTGGTCACACAAGTTATGTTCCTGAAGATGGAATGAGCGCGACTCAGTTGTTTGGAGGCGGTGAAGGTTTGACCTACGATGACTTCCTTATTTTGCCAGGGTTCATCAGTTTTACAGCCGATACTGTTGATCTCACATCGGCTCTTACGAAAAAGATTTCTCTAAAAACCCCTCTTGTCAGTTCACCTATGGACACCGTGACTGAATCCAAGATGGCGATAGCCATGGCACTTCACGGAGGAATAGGTAAGGTTCACTGTAAATGACAATAATGCCTTCTTTGTTCGGTGATAATTGATTTGTGCAAGACGAATTCTGAACTAGAGGTTTCGAGAAAAAAAAACTGTTCGGACCCCATTCATGAGTCAACAGACAGAAGCTTAACAAGACAGACAGTTCATCCCGAGATATTTCCTAAATGTTTTGCTGTTTGCTTCTTTCACAGGATGGTAATAACGGAGCGATTTCAGAATACCCGGCTACTTATTTACATATCTCTCATCGCTTTAAAAAACGAGGCATATAGAAACAAAAGGATCCATTCAAATTCAATGAGATGCAAATAAGTGACCGGGTATTCTAAAATCTAGCCGTAATAACAATTGAGTTTAGTCTATACAGACCATTTTCTGTTAATTGTTTTCAAGTATTTTAATTTTATGTGGCCCTTAACAGAATGGCACGCAAACAATTCGAACTTAATAAGCCTGCTTTAAACTCAACATGATTACATAAACTTTGTTTGGTTTGTGTTTTCAAATTTCACGTTTAGCACTTCGTGGGGACGTTGATGGCAAATCGCGTGACAGTCACAGCTGTAAGTCCTGCAGTTTACAGCACGCGATGATCACGTCACGGTGTACTGCTTGTAAGACGGATAAACTGTAAATCAATGAAAAATATAAATTTCAGCTTTCAGCTTTCTGGTCTTGTGTGTCTAAAGGAATAGCTACATCGATTTCCGCGATATATTGAATTTCTGCTCAGGGATGAAAGAATTTAATTACACACTTCGAGCAAAAGACGAGCAAGATTGAATTTTTTGCAGTTTCATAGAGGTGGAATTGCAGATGGCGGAGTTTTTAACAGAAATCCTCATTTGCTATTTTCTGTTTCTTGTTCACCCAGCAATCCCCAGGCATTCCCAATTCTGTGAAGCTTTCGTAAGTCAAGGCAGTTTTATTGTTTGAACATAAACACCTACTGCCTTCATCAATCTAGTGCGAGATCTCCTGAGTAACAGCAATTTTTTCTCTGGATAACGTATGGTGAAGGCATATGGATAGTTAATTTCCTGTTTATAGATTACGGTGAATTTAAAAATTGCTTTCAGTTCTTTGTACCAAAGAACAGTTTAATTACCAGAGAGCTGTATAACTAAATAAATCCATCAATAGGAAAACCGCGGATAAGAAAAGGATTAAGCTCAATCATTTTTGGTTATCTCTTATTTACCCTTAGCCTGTCTCTTCTTAGGCAAAAGTATCACGTACCGTTTGTTTTTGTGTGTGTGTTCTCAATTATTTTGATTTTTGCTACCTAATGGCGTTCACCTCTCCCTTCGGCGTTGTAGGAATAATTCATCATAACTGTAGCGTGGAATTTCAAGCCAACGAGGTACTCAAGGTAAAGAAGTTCAAACAAGGATTCATCAGCGATCCCATCGTCCTTAGCCCGGGTCACACTGTCCGTGACGTCATGGACATTAAAAAGAAGTATGGTTTTTCTGGCATATCGCTAACCGGTAAGTAACCAGGCGCAACATACAGGGAAAGCCATCGCGGTGACGTCCGTTCCAACCCCATTCGCATGCGCCTCATAAGGTGCATGCATTTGAAGGCGCATGCATACAAGAAGTAAAGTACCACCTCTGAATGTTTCCCGGCAAGCACCTCCACACCCTGTCACCTCAAACACCCCCCCCCCCAATCCTTCACCCCAAATGTTTGTACAATACACCTTAGTGGAGAGCAGAACAGGGGCAGAGGTCACGGCTTAATAACTTACCTTTGGATTCGAATACACCTTTTTCCAAAATGGCGGAAAATACATTACTCTTTTGTCTCATTGTTCATTGGCCCTTGTTGCCTCGATCCCATCTGCAGAATTCAAAGGAATATTTGGCTTAAAACGAGGCAACAAGGGCCAATTAACATGGAGACGTAGAGGATATTACACGGTGGCGCGAAATCGATATGCCCACTAGTGAGGATATGGAAAATACGCCACTCGAGTCCCGGATGTAGTTTCGTATGAACTTTACGAGTGGTCTATTTTCCACTAAAACACTCTTGTCCATATAACAAAAAAGAATAATGTATTTTCCGCCATTTTGGAATAAGATGTATTTAAGGTAGCCCGCGTAACAAGCGTTTCTGTAAGTTTTCCGCACCTTCGAAGTATTTTTCGCTTTTTGGCCGCTCGCCCCAATTTTCGCGCGGCCAAAAAGAGAAATGCATCAAAGGTGCGGAATAGCCGACGGAAACGCTTCCTACACAGGCTAAATTTAAGGCGCTAGCTACAAATTGTCAGCCTCTCCAAGACAAGATACGACATCCATCATTAAATTGAAGTCAACAATTCCATCATAACTTTTTTATTTTTGTTTTTTTCAGAAACTGGTCGCCTCGGCGGTGTTTTAGTTGGAATAGTTACGTCACGTGATATTGATTTTCTGGATCATGTTCAGTTTGACTTGACGCTGGACAAAGTCATGACACCGCGGGAGCAGCTGATAGTCGCTCAGTCTGGATGCACTCTAAGGGAAGCTAATCAGATCTTACAGAAAAGCAAAAAGGTTTGTTAAAGATGATTAGCGTGTCACGTCGACACACTAGCACCTTCTTACACCTTGTTAACTTGTGAAACGATCGCATCTCTAAAGCTAGCCTGCGTAGCAAGCGTTTCCCGTAGTTTTGAGCATTTTTCGCTTTTTGAACGCGCGTAAATTGGGGCGAGCGCAAAAAAGTACTCCGCTCCTTCCATCAGTGTTGCGTTCGCCCCACATGATTTTCGCGCCGCCAAAAAGCGAAAAATGCCTCGAACGGGCGGAAAAACCTATGAAAACGCTTGCTACGCAGGCTACTCTAAAGCAGGCCTCACCTCTCAAAGGGCAGTCTTTAATCTCAGGCTAAAGCGGGCACCTATTTGAACCCTTTTTAAGCGCGGACTCCAGTCTCAGTCTAAATTAGACCCCTCTTTTAAACAGGCAGACACTTCTTAAATGAAAACGTAAAGTAGGTTGTTGCCTAGTGTCCAGGCCTTTACACTGAGCATGGACGAATATACATATTGTGCAAAACATTGCTTGCTGATGCTTTGACATTTACCAAATCAAGATGGACCCGTTACCAAGGGGAGAAGATCGTTCTCTATGTTTTTTGTGTTCTTTATGCGATTCTACCTCTGCAATAGTGCGCGATGCAATTTAATTAACTGGGGGAACGACTACAGTACCAGATTAGGCTGCCGCATGCAAGTTTGGTTGTAATGTTACACAGTTTATCCTGGCTGCTTTTAAAATGTTTCATTTCACTTGCTTAAGGGATAACCACCGTGCTGTTTGAGAGATAACTGTAACCTTGCACCCTTTTGCAGGCAAAGCTGCCCATCGTCAACGAGAACGGAGAGCTGGTCTCACTGATAGCACACACAGATCTGAAGAAAAACCGCGAGTATCCGCTGGCCTCCAAAGACAGCAAGAAACAGCTCCTGGTCGGAGCTGCAGTGAGCACGCGCGAGGAAGATAAACACAGAATCGAGGCTCTGGTACACGCTGGTGTCGATTTAGTAGTGTTGGACTCGTCCCAAGGCAACTCGGTATTCCAGATCGATCTCATCAAGTACATCAAAGAGAAATACCCGGATCTGCAGGTGCGTCGCTTTTCTTGAGAGGGTCAGAATCTGCTTATCCCCAGTAGATTACTCACCAGTTTATATGTTAATTTAAAGCAAAGCCTGTCTCAAAACTTGGGCTAATCAGGAAAATTACGTCCAAACCATAAGCCTAAGTGAGTTTTGTCTTTGCGTGATTCTTTGCAAGTACCCTTTTGCTTCAAAATTTCTGGCGGTCAATATTTAGGCCTCAGTAGACTTTTAATTATTTAGTTTAGATAAGGCTTCCTTTTGTTGGTTTCTCCTTTCTTAAACTGCGAGTATGATACTCAACGTGCGTAATCCGACTTAATCTTTCCAGTCTTAATTTTGACGCTTTTCTAACTTAGAAATCTATGATATTTAGATATTTTAGGTTTTTTGATTCTCTCCCCCTAAAAAAGATAAACAATGTGACCAGGTAATCCCTCTAAACTCAGCGAAATGACACTCACAAACCGGATCCTTTCAAACACTCACAAACTGACCCTTACAGAAGATTTTTTATTCTGTGTACAGAATGAAAAAGTACTGTTTCTTGCAGGTCATAGCCGGAAATGTTGTAACCGCTGCCCAAGCCAAAAATCTCATAGACGCCGGTGCAGATGCGATACGCGTAGGAATGGGCAGCGGCTCTATTTGCATTACACAAGAGGTTATGGCAGTTGGTCGACCCCAGGCTACCGCTGTGTTCCGGGTGGCGGAGTACGCGCGCAGGTTTGGTGTGCCTGTGATAGCTGATGGCGGAATCAGATCTGTTGGTCATATTATCAAGGCACTTGCACTCGGTGCCTCAACAGTCATGATGGGCTCACTTTTGGCGGGAACCACAGAGACACCAGGAGAATACTTCTTCTCAGACGGAGTCCGGTTAAAGAAGTATAGAGGTGAGGTGTGCTCGTTGTCTAATAAAGTTATGGGGATTCCCTTTAACGAACCATTTTTGGTCGTTCACTATAAAGTACTTTTTCGAAAGTGCAAAGAAAAGAGTAGGTCACTATATTTGATATATTTGACATATTTCATATATCAAGTACGGGGGCAAATCAATATAAGTTTTGTGATTCAGTCACAGAAGCAAACTGTATGAATTCAAAACGTTTCGCGCCTTCATAATAGCAAGCTCACGATTTTATCTCCTCTAATAGTGGACAAATTTGCGTTTCTAGCGATGTCATTGTATTTTGGAAGAAATGTCAAAAAACTGTTTTCAACGCAAAAATGGTGATCGGATGGGTTCAAACTATGAGATAGGGGTAGAAGTAAGGATACAGATAAGGCACCGTACTCGCTTAGGAGAAAACGAACATTTATTTCTCTGGAGGGCCCATCCTCAAAGAAAATATACCAAGTTCTGAAAGTGTGCGCGCGAAAGACGCAAATAATTATGGGCAGTAAGGAAGTGCAAAGCGATTCAATGAAATCACCTAAGGAAGTTCGCGCTAATTGTTTGTGCGCATCCTTACTGCGCACGTAATTCACGTCACCATGTCACGCCATGTCATGCATCGAGCGCGCGCGCTGAGTAAAATAGGGAGCTTAAGGACGTTCGCGCGAAAAACTTCTACAATACAGATTTTTTTCATACTTGGCTACAGTCAGATAATGAGTTACCTATGTCACAAATGCAAAAAAATTGGGGGGTCACCGACTTCGTTTTCAAAATAAAGCGCGTGGAAAACTACCCCAATTTTGACAAATCGGCCCTCGCAACTCGACATGGCCTCAGTGCTTGTTAGTTGAAAAATATTTAAAATGATTCGCTGTAGACCCACTTTCTTAGTCAAATTTTATTTAAGTGGGTCTGTCAAGTAAACAATGTGAGCTGGTGTCATCCTTTTAGTTAAACTCGTCCTCTGAGATGGACTTTTGCGAACACCGTGCAGCTACAATAATAGCATAATTCGATGATGCAAGGGGAGAAAAGTTGAAAAAAATCAAACTTCCACAATACACATTTTCTTTAATCTTTCTCAAAACGTAGATAATTGACAGAGAAAGTGATCTATCAAAATAAAATATGGGGTCACCGAACGTTTAAACCCGTGCATAGATACTTAAGTGCCCACTGGCCCTATATATCTCCACATTTCTTCAACAGCGCGCGCGCTCAATGCATGACGTGGCAGTGAATTGCGTGCGCAGTAAGGATGCGCAGAAACAATTAGCGCGAACGTCCTTAAGCAGCCACGACGGCAACGCCAAGGAAAACGTTACTTTAAAAATGACTTCCAAATATTTCAAACTTCTTCGCGATAGTTTCAACTCGTTCAATCTGTCTAATATAGCCGAAAAATCCGGGAGCTGACTCTGTAACGACGGCGTTACAGTTCAGGTAGAAAAAAGAAAATGTACTGACGTGTGTTCACGTTCTACATAAAACTTCGAATTTCGTCTTTTCACGTTGTTGTTTTGCAGAGGACGGCAAAGAAATGTACCAAAATCTGTATCACACGTGCAGAGTCTTTGTTTTGCTAATTAAACCTTTTGTTTTGTGACGTTCTCGTCAGCCGTCGCCGTCGTGTTTGCTTAAGTTCCCTAATATATAGACAAAGACGGTGGTGGTGGGTATTTCTACTTCTATAAACGTGCTTAACTCTCTTAAATGCACGGTGACCCCATTCTTTTTTTCGATAAAACACTTCCTTTACTGGTTCTCTGCATTTTGTCCAAAAACAAAAAAATTCTGAACGTGAGAAGTTTTAATTTTATTGCTATTTCTACCCAAATACGATCGCATTTTTCTACGAATACAGGACTGGTATACATGACTTACAATTATCCTTCTGTGAGGCTAATTTTACCTGAAGAAACGATGTTACCTGCAAAAATGTGCTAAATAGGCCTATTTGTAGCCTCACACGCAGTCGTTTTTAGGGGAGTCGTATTACATCTAGAGTCCTCCACGTAACGTATTTTATTCCTTGTAGAAAGAAAGCCGATTTCGCCTTACATAACCAGAGCTTCTAAAAACACAACGTTTCCAATACGCTTTATCTCCGAAACGAGCACGGTGACCCCCAATTTGTTTTTGCTTTTCTGACATGGGTTGGTCATTATCTAACTGCAGCAAAACTTTGGAAAAAATCTGAACGTGGGAAGATTTTGGGCGCGAACGTCCTTAAGGGTCAGTCTAAAGTCCAAACTGAGAAGAAAATCCCTTATCTCATTTTACGATATATTGAAAAAAACAACGAAAGTAAAGCGTTCACTTAAAAGGTCACACTTGAGAAGCCTATTACATGACACAAGGATTAACTATTTGAAATAAAGTACAAAGAGCCTCTATCCTTCTTCAGTTATCTGTGTAGCAGAGATCAGTGCTTCAGGCTAATGGAAATTAATCTGGATTTCCGCATTAAAGCTGGAGGCCTGGTGGTCTGGCTAGCTATAACCGCGATAATTCAAGCCATGTTTGCTGTTCTTTTTTCCATGTTCCAAATCTACACCTTTTCTCACAGGCACCGGAAAACTGTTTGGAACATTAGGCGTTGGGAGGGGGGGAGGGGGTGGGGTGGAGGTGGTGGCCATTCAGTATGCCGGCAGAGTTCCAGCGTTGATTGTTATTACATCCAGGTGGCTCCTGTTAGTTACCGATACCGGAAATAAGTAGCGGTTGTAATGACTTCTTTATAATCAAAATGTTGTTAATGGATATCGTACTTACGCCCTAGCAGTGCATGTGGTCGGTAAATCGTGATATAGATTGTTTGTTTAAGAGCTATTTATCCACGTGTCAAGTAAATACTAGCATTTAACTGCACGGAATCAGATTTACTGATCTGGTAACGGGAAACTTATTTCTTTTTAACCGTTTTTGTCCAAAGTGTGTTCTTGTTTAAGTGAGACATTGAATAACAGAAGTAAAAAAAATGTTCAAATTGTCCAAGCGAGCGAGCAGAAAGGCAGTTTTTTTCTTCATCGCAAATCCGGAAGTTAGGATTTAAGTCTGGAGTCCATTAGATATAAGTTAATCTCAAGACCGCACGAAAATTAGGGGAGGTAATGGTTCTTAAAATAAATCAGAAATCGTGCATTTAAGACCTCTTAGCTAAGAATGCCGCATAAGATCTTTGCTTTAAATGTTTTCCTTTCTCATTAGGTATGGGGTCATTAGATGCTCTGGAGCACGGGTCAAGTCAAAGCCGGTATTTAGTTGAAAGTAACAGGATGAAAGTAGCGCAAGGGGTGTCGGGAACCGTGCCGGACAAGGGCAGTATTCACCGCTTTGTGCCATACCTGTACACGGGCATACAACATGGCTGCCAAGATATGGGGACACAAAGTCTGTCTGCAACACGGGCTACGATGTACAGCGGACAACTCAAGTTTGAGAAGAGGTCTCCGTCGGCGCAAGTGGAAGGTGGGGTACATGGTTTACACTCGTACGAGAAGAGACTGTATTAACGTGCAAACCTTCTTAATTCGGACACCGAAGCGACAGGAATAATTATTCATATAGTGGAGGTGTCGGTAATTCAGAGGTACCCTTGAGTTAATGTGAATTTTGGGTTCAGAACCATTTGCAGGACCAGTCTTGATCGGCTTGAACACTATTGAGTACAACTTTTTTTACGATGTAGAACGAGGTAGCCAAACGAATTCAACATTGTCGTTCACACCTGAAAACAAAAGAAAAGTTGAAACAGTACTAAAATCATAGTAGTTGACAGGGTGGCCAAACACGTTTTAAAACATGTTGAATTCAAAATACTGAATGAAGTTGAATGGAAATGCTGGACTGGTTCGTCTGAGGCCTAAGACCTGGTTGGGATCACCGTTGAATAATGGTAGGGTTCCTTCCTTTTTTTTCAAAACAACACAACAATAAAGGTAGAAATAAATGGTAAGGAATTTTCCAACGTTCCTTTCATTTCCTTTTCAACCGAATTTTACCAATTTTTCGCGAAAATTGTGAACAGCTCAGGTCCTTCATGTAATATATCAAACACGAGAAAGAGCGTTTCATCAGGATATCCAAACCCCGAGAAGTGGGTTGAAAAAACGAGGCGCAGCCGAGTTTTTTTGACCGACTTCGAGGTGTTTGGATAGCTGATGAAACACTCTTTCGAGTTTTTGAAATGGCTTCTCAAACCATTCGTAATTCTTGGAGAAATTCAGAGCAAAAGTTCGCTAAATTTTATGCTAATTAAGATCCGGTATCCAAACCACCGTCACGGTAGTGATTTCCTTTGTTTTCACTTTATGAATTATTAATGAGTTTGAGAAGGACGAAGCGAACCCTTTACATATTAAAGAGGTGTCCGGAAGGAGACGTTCGACTGTACGTAGGGCTGGATGAAGTAATGGTGGATTTAGAGATTGAAACTTATTTTTTCAGTATTGCCTGCAAACCAAACTACTAATATGGCACATACTTGATTGTTAAATACAACCGCTGGTCGGGGTAACCTTCTTTCAAGAATCGTGTGAAATGCATTGTGTGACGAAATTGTGTGATATTTGATGAATGTAAAGATTTGCCTTTGCAGTTGTGATTTTCTTGTGAGACTGAGAAACACTATATAAATTGAGTAACTGAGAAATTGAGTAATTTTTTTCATAGATGTGAATATTTATTTCTTGGCCATTAGAAACTTTATTTAAAAAATTGCTTGTTGTTTGCCATTATCCCTCGCTACTGTCTGAACCTTCATTTAGTGTAAGAATCCACCGGTTTGTCTTCTTTCTCGTCACTTGTTGAAAATCACGAGGTGCACCTGGACAAGTATCACGTGATGATCTTACGGCCTCAGAATAAAATGTGTGACTAGCAACTTACTGTCCACGTGATCTGAAACTTTGTTCCCAGGTAGGCTTGGATAAATTCTGCTCGTAAAATGGCTTATTCTGCCTGCCGGCAATGCTCGTAAAAATCGCTTATTCTGCTCGAAATTCTGCTCGGACACCCTTATGCGGCTTGAATTCTGCTCTGTACCCGAAAAATTTTCGGCCCTTTGGACCTTATGTATTTTCACAAATATGGAAGAGAGCTTGGGCCTAACCCCTAAATACTAATTAGATTTTCATTATTCGTAGCAAAATTGTAATTCATCTTACGTTATATCACTAATATTAGAAGAAACAGTGACTTTTTTTATTAGCATTTTACAAAAAGGAACATCAAACAAATGCATTAAGACTGTGTAATTATTTTTGTATTTTCTGTATTTACAGTAGAACCCCGGTAACTCGAACTCCCCCGCTTACTCGAACTAAGATAAGCCGATCAATTCGAAACTTCAACATCCCCCCCCGGGCATACCCCGGGCATTTGACTGTGCATCGTGCCCGGGGAGGGGGGAATTTGAACGTTGCCTTGGAAGGGTGGGGAATTTGAACCGGATTTATCTCTTGTTCTGACGTAATACGCCCGTGAGTTTTTTCGGTTTTTGCAGGGTTTGACGGATTTACAAGATAGAATTTCGCCTTTGTTAGTGAATAACTCTTTCAAAAGGGTCTTTCAAAGAAGTTTGAAGGTGTCATCACGGCATGTCTTTCTCTGAAAGGCATGCAAAGTGTTGATTGAAGACGAAATTTGTCTTTGAGGAGAGGTAGTTCAGTACTAATTGGTGGGGCATTTGAACAGCTTTTTTGCCCGAAGGGGAGGGAATTTGAACAAGCCAATCTTCAAAAGTTCAAATGCCCGGGGGGGGGATGTTGAACTTTCGAATTGATCGGCGCATAAGTCCCATTTCCCTTGGATTTGACCCCAATTTTCAGTCATTTTTACTCGGTTAACTCGAACTCGGATAACTCGAATTCCCCGCTAACTCGAACTAAATTTCGTTTCCCTTGATCAAAATTTACCCCGATAACTCGAATTCTGGTTCTTGCAACTCACCACGGATGCACTTTCAACTATCCAATTAGCTCTTATTGTCGTGCTATCGGTAAAAACACTAAAACTAACACAATAGCAATTTGATTTTAATTAGTGCAACGAACAGATCACGTATTTGACAGTCATTTCCCGAGTGAGTGTAACCGAGTTACATTCACAGTACTGTATTATCATAAGAATGCATAAACTTGTTACAGTTTCTGACGAGATAAGGTTAATTTGCACTGTACTTATACTGAAGTGCTGAAAAATCAGTAAACCATCGATAAACATACCAAATTGAATATTCAGTCGACCCCGATAAACTCGAGACCCCGCTAACTCGAACTGTTTTTCGTTTCCCTTCAGAGTTCGAGTTACCGGGGTTCTACTGTATTTAGTTTTCATCTTATTCCTTATGTATATCATCAGTGTCACTGATTTTCCGCCGTTATTCTGCTCGAAAATGCCTTCTTCTGCCGGCAGAATGCTCGCCTCAAAAATCGCTTATTCTGCTCGAAATTCTGCCGGCAGAATTTATCCAAGCCTATTCCTAGGACCCTTCCTCTTCATGAAAGAACCCAAGGTACCAGGGTGCGCGATCTGGACCACAATTTGAACCATTGAAAATCAGTGATAACTTTTAGACAAACAACTGATGCATGCGTGGATTCATTTACCGCTCAAAGTAAACAACAAATTGTCAATAATCTTTTTTTCTGTTTATTTAATTGACACAATTTTTTAAGTTTAATGTATCAACATGACAAATTACTATTTTGCGGCAACCTGCACCGAATGAAACGCAAAGGCTTATTTAAAACAACAAACCTTGCACTTATACGTGGGATTACATCAACCCCTAAAGAGCTAGTAGCTTAAACTCTCGCTTTTTTCTTTTTTACAACAATCGCAAACTTAAATTGAAGACAATAAAATAAAATTTTAAATATTTCTCATTCTATTTCACACCGGGCGCACAACTTCGTTATAGACCTAATGTCTCTAAATATCTATTTGTTATAAAAAAAAAGCGTTTTAACGCTTTCTTTGTAATCAGCACTTTCAAACCGATTTGTTTCATTGCAAAATAAAGATTGTCACAAAAAATGGTTTGACCTATCCAAAAAAAAACAAAGATTTCAATTTCATTGAAAGCACACTCTGCAAAACTCAAAACGACTTCTGTCGTAAAAATGCAGTGCAAGGAGCACAATATGTCGTAACGTCACACCTTTAATGTACATATATTTCAACACACCGTAATCTTTGGTATTTCAAACAAAACTTGAAAGTTGTCATTTTCACACTTGTCAGACGAAGGAAAACTTCTTTACCTTTCTTGGCATTGTTAAACAAAGAAAAAATAACGTTATTTTGATGATCCCATCCCCTTAATGTAATACAAAAAAGCAAACATGTTTTCCTTCCTTTTTGACACAATAACTATTTGTTTCAATATCAATTAGACTTCAAAGTAAAATTACATTTCTACGTGACTTTAATTTGGTTGTTTGCCATTTACCTTGGTGAGAGGTTTACCCCTGAACCATGACAGGAAATTCCGTTGAAGATTTGGCGCGAAATCACTCGAAACTTCTGGAACTGAGCCGAGATAGCAAACGTGGCAAAATTACATCAATGCCTGAAATTGCAGAAAGGAGCAGATAAAACGTACTCTCTTTAGTAAGTTACTGGCCAAAAAACACGTTTACGCTCGTAAGACGCTTTGTTCCTTCTGGAAAGTCTGAATTAGGCAAACCAAATTCTGACTAGCCATTTATACTCCAAATAAAACTTCCGGAATTTTCTGTAAAAGATAAACGACTTTCTACTGTAACCACATCTGATGAAACGTTTTCACGCAGATAACAGCAAAACTATGCTAATGAAGTTTTTTTCCTCACGTACGTGGGAGCAGCGATGAAAGAGGCGGAAATCACAGCTCTATGCGGTTAACGTTCCCGTCAGGTCTCTGCAGGCGGAGACACGTCTAGTCCTTCATCCGACGACCCCCGTGTCGTAGAGATTGTGCGATAATACGTCGTACCACAAGGGCTTGAAGTTCTTTGAATAAGTAAAGTTACGAAGAGAAGATCGAGTTACAGGAAGATAAGAATTAATCGAGGCATGCCATAAGTTATCTCTTAATACGAACGATAGACTTTATTTTCAGCCGTTTTCTTCGATTTCCAAATTTTCGGCGAGTTTCTTTATCTGCGCAGTGATTTTAAGGGCTGGCCCAAGTCTTATTGACATTCTGTTCAATAAGTGATCTTCTTGCATCAAAACAAATGAATGTCCGTCGATGTGTTCCTCTCTGAAGGCATGCGCGATCTCCGGAGATCCAGTTAGAGAGGACACGAAATGACAGACGTCATCAACGCTCCATTCTAGGACACTGTCGTTTAAATCCGGACGAAAGCGTGGCACTAGTTTATGAGGCGACACTCGGGGTGGATCTTTACCGTTTGGTGAGGCTTTAGGTGTAGCAAATGGACTATGTCGTTCATTTGAACCCGTAGAGACATCGGGGCTTCTTCGGGTCACAACATCGCGATCAGAAGCCGAAGCCTGAACGTTTCGGTCGTCGTTGTCAGCTTCGGCTTCTTTCGGATGATCCCGATCTTCTACCTGGTGCCTTTCTTCTTCTTCCACGTGCGTGGTTCGAGCCTTTATCGAGTTTTTATTATCATCAGTGTGTCCATTCATCAAAGCAGTTTTTTTAGGGGACGTTGATCTGGAGGAAGTGCGCAATGACAACGACGAGTGCGTGACCGGGAGGCCCTGGAGACCAGCACGAGCCGCGGCTGCTGCGGTCGCGGCATTGGCTTGAATGAAAGAGGACTGGAGCGGAATGTTCTGTGCCATTGGACTGTGTGGTGATGGGGGTGTCAGAAGTCGGTAGTGCATTAAACTCTGGTGTAAAGCAGCTGAAGGTACTCCAGATAGGCTGCCTCTCAACGCTTGATGGTAAATACTTGGTCCATGCGGAGATGCTAACAACAAGGGATCTGGTAACAGTCTCGGGGAGGAGTGAGTCGGGCTGATGAGGGGGGAGGGGCTGGGGAGTTGAGTGAATGGAATGAATGACGTAGGCTGGCAGTTAAGTGATGGCGGTTTTTGTTGTTGTTTGGAGTTCTTTGATGCTCGTGAAGCAAGTTCTCGCTGAAGGGCGTCAGCGCTTACATGGTTTTCAGCAGTCATCTCATTATGAGAATTCAGTGCATCTGTGGAAACAAAAAACGATAATAAGAAGTTAGCTTGCAAACTCCTCAAAGTGAATAACTTCCTAGATACATACATACTCACTGACTACAAAATTACGCGATAAAGCAAAATCATTTAAAAAGTAAAATACATTATAGTTGTTATGATCGTATGTAGCGTTTTAAAGTTTCGTTTCCCAAACGGACGTATTAGGAGTTCTGTAGAGCAACAGGAGAACCTTAATAAAAAAATGCCGGGAATCTTTAGAATGGGAATCGAAACCATGACGTACAGTAAGGAACGGTTTTAATTTCGTAAGGAAGGTTTTAATTTCAGGTTGGCCAGGCTCCTTTAAATGTGGGTGCTAATGATGGCTTACCTTGATGCACCGCCCTGAAAGCGCTCCTGTTCCCATGGGGTCCACCGGGGGTTCCCCCTGTTTCCGGTGACCGATGGTTGTTAGCCAAATCAACTGTCGTAAGATCTTTTCGTGTATGCTTAGAGGCCTCTGTATTCGAGGGAGACATGTATTCTGTTTGAAGATCCCTGAAGAAAAATGAGCTTCTTGGGTCGTACTGGAACCGGTCAGCTGTTGAAATAAAGAACGATTTAACCCTTTAAGCCACAGTATCAACATCCGAATTCTCCTCAATGTTCTCCACGTACTTCTTTTTACTAGTTGAAAGAATTTGATTAAACACCAAACATTTCCTTTATTCTCATACCTGTACGTTTGATGAAGTAGTGATTTTGTTAGGAAATATTGCATGCTAATCACTATTGGGGCTTAATTAAAGAGTTAATAATATGACTGGTGATTGTTTGTTGATCCAGAAACGCAAAGTTCCTCTCTCCCGCATCCCTCCCTCCCAGCCTCTCGCCGAATGGACAACCTTGCATATTGTTTTTTATTTGATCTCAGTCCATTGTTTTCGCAAAAAAGGGTCATCCAGACCCTTGTTTTGAATTTTTTATTTTCCTGCCTTTAACATCAATCCAAACCTTTTTGCCAGACTGGACGTTTATTGTACTTGGCACTATTAAAACTTAAAGTAAACGTCCCAAACTCTCTTTATGTTTCGGTTTCCATGGCTGTGTATTTTGAGGGGGATGGGTACTCAACGAGAAAAATTTAAGCAAAAGACTTAAAATGTCGTTTTCTGTTTTCTCAGACTGTTTGTAAGCCTTTTGAGAAATATTTATGTCAGCTTACAGATAATTATTAGTCCGTATTGTCGAGGAAAGTTTTGGAGAAGGTAATCTTATCGCCCGAAGTTTCGAGCTGCTGTTGGATTAAAAAAATGCGTTTGCGATCTGAACGACATTTTTGTCCCTCCGAAAACAAAAGGAATCAGTTTTCCCATTTCAAGAGAGTGTGAGGCGACATTTCGCCAAATCCCAATTTCTGGGATAGATAAGATAAGGTCTTCCGGAGATGTCCTATGCCGAACGAAACGATCTCTGGGATGTAATATGTGGAAAGACGACTTCTAAATAGTGCAAAATAATTTAATCCGTCTGCTAACGTTGAGGTTAATTTCAGGAAGGAAACTACACGCGTGTACGCGGTCTACCCAGGTAGAGATAATCTCTGTACAATGTAGAAATACAGAGAGCGGCTTGCCTTCCCAGCCCGTCTATCAACATTCTTCACCTTTTTATCTGTATAACGTGTCAGATTATTAATCCCAGATTATCTATCGTTGCTAAGTTAACAGATACGAAATCGATATTTGTGTATATAGCAAGCAATCGAATTAGATTGCCGCATATTACCAAGCTGAAACCTCGAAGGAACACATTATTTCAGTTTAAAAAAAGGAAAGAAAAGAAAAGAAAAAAGAACGTGAATATAGTTACCACGCAATCGCGCAATGAAAGCAGCAATCTTAACGACAAATCATATTGACTAAGTTTCGTGTATATATTGTCATAGCAACAGAACTGCGCGAAAGAAAAATTCGCTTTTTCATGAGCTATCGCTAAATATATGTCTGACCTTGACTTTTCTTTTTCACAAATCATTTTCGCATATTTACACTAGAATACAAAGCTAAAAATGATCGAAAAACGTCAGCTGGTGAGTACGGAAAATGCGAGAATCCCCAGGCTACCAATATAGATCCATTTTGAGCAAACTTCCTGCGGACCGTGTGGTACGCTTGGTGTTGTTTGAGGTCATACTGGGTGACGAGTCAACATTGCACGGAAAAACAAACTTCCAGACACCGGGCTTTTCCTTATATGCCCCCAGCGTACCAGAAAGGACGAGTGGTTTTTTCTGGCCATTTCTTTAGTGCACAATAGTTCAAAAGAAACCGGTAAGTAGTGTTCGCGATTTGCATGCAATTTCCAAGCTAATTTAGTTTATTTTCGCAGTGGCATGTGAAACGTACTTCCGTGCTACGAGTGGATCCGGAAAATGGGTTTTAAAGTTGGCAACCAGCAGGGAAAAGTTAATCTGTAAAGCGCACGAAAATTTGATCTAGAAAAAGTTATATTTTGTTGCACAAGCGCCAGTAAGACATAAGCCCCTAGACTAGGTTATTCTTGCATGTTGTGACGTCACAAATTTTCTCACGTACTCTGTTTCGCTAAAACAAGCTACATAATGACCGGGTAAATCACAGGCGGCCCAAGCTCAAGTTGTGTGTCATATGATATTGCGAAATAGCGGTCATAGCAAAATTATAAGAGTTTGTATGGGGATATTTACGATATGCTTTAGAAAACACAAATACTACAAAATTCTCAAGAAAAATACCTTATCTTACTTCCATGGTGTCTTACTTGCTGTCTGTGCCCTTACCTTCCGATGAATTCCCGATTTGTGGTGATTTTTGCGAGTTTTAGCTCCCTCGGTTTTCCACTCTAAGAGAAAGGACAAGGCGGTACATTCCAGTTCGGGATGCCCGATGCGAGAAGCGAAAAATCCTTAGCTTAAAATGTTCCAGCGGCCACAAGTCCAACGCCGAATCCAAGCCAATATGTTCTTGTTTCATTTCAGTTAATTAGCAACGCAATCCGGGCCCTGCAACCGACGCCAAGCGGCAGTTTGTTTTCACAAATCCAAGCAAAAAGATGGCGAAGAGCCCCGTACAAATCCACCACGACACACGACCGTTGAAAACCTGCTTGGTAACCCTGCCTCGTCTACAAACCAAGCCTCACCAGGGTACCACACCGTCAAACAAACAAGCATTTTGAGAGGACAATTGACGGTGTAGTACTCCGGTGAGGCTTAGTTTGTAGACGAGGCAGGGTTACCAAGCAGGTTTTCAACGGTCGTGTGTCGTGGTGGATTTGTACAGGGCTCTACGCCATCTTTTTGCTTGGATTTGTGAAAGCAAACTGCCGCTTGGCGTCGGTTGCAGGGCCCGGATTGCGTTGCTAATTAACTGAAATGAAACAAGAACATATTGGCTTGGATTCGGCGTTGGACTTGTGGCCGCTGGAACATTTTAAGCTAAGGATTTTTCGCTTCTCGCATCGGGCATCCCGAACTGGAATGTACCGCCTTGTCCTTTCTCTTAGAGTGGAAAACCGAGGGAGCTAAAACTCGCAAAAATCGCCACAAATCGGGAATTCATCGGAAGGTAAGGGCACAGACAGCAAGTAAGACACCATGGAAGTAAGATAAGGTATTTTTCTTGAGAATTTTGTAGTATTTGTGTTTTCTAAAGCATATCGTAAATATCCCCATACAAACTCTTATAATTTTGCTATGACCGCTATTTCGCAATATCATATGGCACACAACTTGAGCTTGGGCCGCCTGTGGGTAAATCGTTCAATGCCCTCGAACGTTCTTGAGCCCGGGCATAAGTTACTGAGTTCAAAAATGGCGAGTTAGTTACCAGCTTTGTCCTAATAATGTTCTTGCCTGCAGGCTTCAGTTACAGCAGAAAAATAAACTTCAGTTTTCGGTATTATGGAAATGTTAACACAAGTAGGTTTTATACCAAACCGTGCTGTTTTTTATGAAGCCTACTCGACTAGCGGTCTTACTCATGACATTTGCAAACAAAGTCGGAAGCAAAAATAATAACACTGTTTAAAAATACAACCATGAAACGACATGTTTGATCTCTAAATGCAGCCAGCTGAACAGCACTTTGTCGTCCAAGCTGTGGCCAATTTTAACTTTATTCTTTCAAAGAGCAATTTCCTATAAATGATGATACATGTGTCAGTTTGCGAATTAAAAGGAACAGCAATGAACTCTTTCTATCGCGTCAGCAGTAAGATAAAGCATCCATTCGAGGCTGTGAATTGAAAGAGGTAGCAAGGATGAAAAAGGGATCGCGGTTTTAATTACGGGCAGCATTTTAGCTAAGAAATGATGATGAAATGAAGCTCTCGGGCGTAGAAATCACACGAAACAATATTTAAATGTAAAATCCAAAGAAAGCAAGGTTTACCGTAATCAAAACTATTTTATTTATTAAAGAAGTAATTCATCGGCTATATTAAATTTCAGTAACCATGGAGGTTAAAAAAACCTCATCGCACGCATCACTTTCTTCGTCCGGAAGACGAGATATTGCGATTGTAACTGAATTTCAAAAATTTCTGGATGCGACCGGCATTTTAGGAAAAAAGTTTCTGATAGAGGACTACTAAAATATGACCTTGAGCTAAAATAATTAATGTAACTGTCCGTAGTTGATTGGCATTTTGATCACAAGATATAAAATATTTCGTCAGAAGAAATCATCAGTAAAATTGCATGACTCTTCGCACGGCCGATTTCATGCATAAGTTAACGTCTTGTGTTGTTTTTAATTTCATTTTTTTTCAATACCTTAAATAAAAATTTTTCTTATCGTAAAAAATGTCAAGACAAATATCTGTAATATACGACCTAGTATTCTTTTCTTTTTTCCAAACTCTGATATTACGCTAGATTTGGAGATGCTGCTTGCAACAGGCCTACACTGAAAGACCACTTGGCTAAAAACTTCGTTTCGCCTCACTATTATTCCGTCCGCTGAAATTTTAAATAACAAGAGGTAACATAACGGATACAGTGCATGAATTAATGGCAACTATCACTTCAATTCAATCCAGTACTGAATTCAGCTATGCCTCAGATTCTTGTGCAATGCTTTAGATTTTTCTGCTTGCTTTTTTCACCACTTTCAAGAATTAGAATTGTTGACCATTCCAAAACGACCACAGTTTAACTCCGTTAATCTTTTCACCTCTTTCCACCCAAAATTGCCCTTCAATTTTACAGCTGTGCTTTAAATCCAACTTCCCTATTATAATCGCACACAGCCGTTTTTAAAAACAGGATTTCTCAATTTCATTCGTGAAGAAACTTTTCGTTAATGATGTTTTTACTTGGTAGCTTTGAAGCGTTTTCCTTCTGTTGCTCACAGAATTAAGGAGTAAATGAATGCCTTTTTGTGCGGATATTGAAAGGATCAACATTGTAGATGGTGCAATAAAACTTGACTTACTTGCCCGTCGCTTCATGGTGACCAGTTTAGACGAGTGTTGAGGCGACAGGCTTCGCGCTCGTTTAGGTTCGGTCGTGGGTGAGAAAGGGCAATCGTCGGCAGGATCGGAACACTCCGAGGTCGCAGACGAGTTCGAATCAACAGGAGAAGCTCTCGGATCAACACCGTTTCTTACTGCAGACCCGCTCATACAGTTGTCGACATCAGAAGACGAATGTTGTCTAGCACCAGCATACTGAGCCAGTCCGGCCTCAAAGCCATCTTGTCTCCAGATAGGTTTAGTTGCTGACTCTTTTCTCTTTCTAGTAGGAGAGGGCGGAGACGACACACTGCATTTGCTTGCTAATCGGCCGCGGTTCTGTTTTTAGGATAAAAGAAAAATGTTGGTTCACAGCAATTTCGACTTCAGCGAAGATGGACTCTTGTACTACCGGGAGGTTGAAGGACTATTGTCTCACTGTCTACACAGTATACAACCGGGGCGAAATCTGTGCTAAGGATAATAAACTAACGCTTTGTGTGGGTGAGGATTTAAACCCTGGGTTTACAGCCGTTACTCGTTACGAAAATAAACGTTTGACGTTAAATACTCACTTCACTAAACATGGTACGCTTGTACAATGTTTACGACACTGGACGGAAAAAACAATAGATGAGCCGAAAGAGCAGTATTACATGAAGTACTAGGTGGAATCATTGATATGGGCAAAGGTCCCTGGAAGATATTCTAAAGGCTAATTATTTTCCGATTCCGCCGCCATTATCTGAAGAGACAAGTACACCAGCTGAAGGGGCGAGTAAGAGCTTGGATAATCCTTAAAATGCGGTAAAAGGATTTAAACGGTACTCCAAATCAATAAAAATTCCATTCACTTTTTTTTGAAGCACGGCCCACCAAGACTGGGAGACAGAAAATACTAAAATTGCTGCGTACGTGATAAAATTCGTACGGCGTCTCAAATACACAAAAGGTACTCGACAAAATCCGTGTTTTATCATGACATTTGACCTATAGGACGTAAGCTTTATTAATTAAAGCCAAGCTAAGCTCTCTAAGGTTTTTGACACCCTTTGGTTCTAGTATGCAGAACGGAGCGTTCGGAAATTAATGTCAGCGATGTTCAACAAACAGAACAAACAAGAGACGGGAAAACTTCCATGTATTTTGAAAAATTTATGCAGGTGTACGTTTTTAAAATATTGATGTTTGGACGCATAAGCTTCTATGCCGGGTCGTGTGGACGCGCGCATTAGGTGCGTCGCTGGGTTGACCTATGTTCCCGCTAACGATCAAGCAGCGCTACACGATATATCTTTGTATTCTTATTTCCACTTTTATCCGGAAATCATTTGATTCGTTCAAACCAAAGTGCATTGTCAAAAACCGTCAAGCTGTTCATCTGTCAGTGGTAAGGGGGGTTTAGCTTCTACCGCTTCTTAATATGTGATTTAGTTCAGTGCTCAAAGTGTGCACGGTTTATATAACGAAACACACTCGTTTATTTACCGGATAGAGGGATTAGGCTGCCGTGCGCGTTTCGTCTTGGAAAGAAAAAAAACTTGGATAGGATTAAAACATTGACTGAAATAATGACTATATTGCAATGCAGAGACATGTTGAATAGTAAACCAACAATGGAACAATAGAATCTATTAACAAATCACTTCCAGACGCTGTAGGTCTTTTAAGCCTTTGCAAAACGAATCCCAGCAGTGAAACCGTTTGTTACTTATCCACAAAACTAGCTTAATCCCGACCCCTAAGTTTGATACCTAGTAGCGCTAATTTTACTTGATAAAACACCTAAACTGTGAAACACTTTTAAGGGCCATTGTTTCCCTAAACTGTCAATTTTATCGCTATGTTGGCCCGCCCTCTCCGTCACCTCGATTGTGTTCGCAAACAAATGAGCACAAGATTAAGAACGGAGTCTGGGCTCTTTCAAAAATGTCAATGGATACGTACAAGAATATTTCCAGATCTTTGTGATTCTGTGGAAATAATCGTCTGAACCACAGTGCTTACAGATTGTCATTGAATTTTCTAGGGTCATTAGTTCTATGCTAAACTGAATGTTATTACATAATGAGGAAACCTAGAGAGAGATAATAGCTGCTTGGGTTTTTCAACGTTAATGTGTTTCGAGAACCAATATTGGAGATGGAGTTCAGTTGGAATAACCAGCCTTGAAACCAGCTAGAACTCCAGGTTGTTTTAAGAACAAAACTACACAAACATGTCCTTTAATCAGAAATGTTATTAAAAATAAATTAAGCTAGGTTTATGCAATATTTGGCCATAAACCTCAGCTGTGAAAATTTTAGGTATGTAATTCCAACAGCAGTAGTTTGATAATTCTACCAGGCAGTCCGCAAAAGTTTTAAAAAAGATTAAAGCATTTAAGATCACTGATTCGTTGTAGAAATACATAAAAGCTAAATCCTCACCACAGGCGACGAAATCCTGCATCCCAGACAGTCACATATTGGTGGATGAACTTTAATCAACCCGCGTGCGATCAAACTTTTCAGAGATTTCCCTTTATAACGGATACTCCTTTTCCAGTCTTTAGCAGTCTCCCTTCCGCTGATATACTGAAGTTCATTTGGAGTCAGCCACTCTCCTTGAAATAATATACAAGGTCCTTTGCTACCTTGGCACAACTTAGAAACATAAAGAAGGGCAGCGTTCTCTCCGCACTGTATTTCCAACGGTTCCTCCGTCACAAGCCCATCCGCCGAGGACCGTTCGCTGTTAACGTCAAAGCGTAGTGGTTCGCCGATAGTTTTTTGGCCCGTATCGCTTGGCTCAATCTTCACACTGAAGTTAGACGGCTCTGAGTGACTAAAGGTGATATGAGCGGTCTCCGCTCCAGTAGAATTCGAGTTGGGATTCAAAGGAGGCATTTGCGCGGAGGAGCCGCACTTGGTATTTAGGTCGTGCGAGTCGTCACGATCATATCCGGAGTCCTGTTGGAGTGTTTTAAGTTCATTAGCATGTTGAAACCCGGTGCTCGTGTCCCGCGCGGCGGCGGATTGCTCGACAGGCTCACACGCCGACATATTCACATTCTCGAGGCCAGACAAATTGCAGATCCACGGAACGAACTGTGAAGAGGGATCGAGAATTCTCGGAAGTAATCATATGTACAAAAGTTGCGCCGTATTTTGTGTTTTCATGGGCGACACCGGCGACCAGCCAACTGCCGTCTGTCGGCGACCAGCGTGTCGCTCTTTATTTGGCGAGATAACTTGCTGACATCTCACACGTCTGATTGGCTAGCGACCTGTCGGAGTAAAACGCTAATCGTTACGTCGACCAATAAGAAGCGAGCACAGAGTAAATAGCAAGTCTAGTATTACGGCATTTCATTGTCTTGTCATGAGCACTAAATTCATGTCTGCCACCAAATTTTCGTTTACGGGAAATAAAATTAAAATTTTTCTCTCAATTTGTTCGTTGGGGCGTGAAAACTACAAGATATGGCCGAGTTGATATGCTGCTGTATGCTGTCTTAAACGAAAATCATCTGCTTTTGGTTACTCCCGTTTGATCTGTACGGAACTTATGGAAAATGTAAAATAGATTACGTCAATGCCCTACCGCAACTGAAAGTGACATCGTCGACGTATCGTCGATACGAAGCAGAACTTTTCAATGTTTTTTTAATTTTTATGCTAAATAGATTTTCTCCGCCAGCATCTGAGCAGAATATGATTTTCGCCATTTGTGGCACGTTTTGCCGTGTGTTATCAGCGAGATTGTGAATAATTCATACACACGTACTCCAGCAATTCATAATCAAGCCATTGTGCTCTCCGAGGGTTATGACGTCATAGCAGCCCACGCAAATGATCGAGACAAAACAGTGAACATAACCAAAGATGCGACAAAATTTTTCTTCTTTTGAATAATGAATTCACTAGCCATGGCAAGAACAGTGACTAAAGAAAGAGCTCGAGGGATAGTTTTTCTTCTGTGTAAAACAGTGAAAGAGATCGCAAGTTTTTGCTAGAAAAATTTTTGTAATTCCTAACAAGTCAATCCCCGGGGTCGACAGAGATTTTGAGCGATTTCGCAATTGCACCGAAGCGTCCGTCAGTAAATCAATACCGCAATTACTTGGCGAAAACTGATGCAGAATAAATAGAGTTCATTTCTGCATACTATGTATCAGAGGAAATAATTAACTGAAGAATTAGTAGGGCTCATAGAAAAACCTTATTCATACGAGTAAATTTTCAGGCACACACGATTTCGCTTTGAACACGCTACGAGATATAAATATTCTACCCATCGAGTTTGTAGTGGGTTTCGCTTCCTGTTTAAGCGATATCAAAATTGAATATAACAAACGTTCTGTGGTATTGCTGTAACGCCAAGGTCGTTAAGGAAACGTCGCTTTCTTTGGGTTTCACAGATGCAAATCATATAGAACTTGCTGCTAGACAGAACTAAATTGCCCTTAATAAATTCTCTTAAATTTTAAAAGATAAGCATTTAAACTGGATTTAAATCGAGTGGTTTTTTGTGTGCTTGTTTGGTTTTCGTCTGCTGTTAAGACTATCAATTCAGGATATCCTTCGTTCGTTTGTAACCGCCGGATATCCCGCACAAGCAAGATAGACACGTAGAGAGGTACAACTAATATCGTTAAGTAGTACTCGACTAAAATAGCGCAGGAAAACTACCCATGGAAAACCTGACCAGTTCTTCATGACTAGACACTGTTTAGTACAGCATGGAAGGTCTAATAACTTGATCCAATACAATATACACATCTGATCACATATAACTCGAACATTTTCACAACAAGAGAACTAGGCCAATTGTTTACCATCACGCGAATCGCTGCATCACGTACACCAGATGGGTTAAAACAGATTTATTCTCTAACCTTGGCCTAACAATCCTTTACACACGGCAAGTTGCAAGAAAAAGCGACCTTTGCCTGGCTGATATGTCATCAGGAAAATCACTTATTGTCTTTTTCTAGAAAATATTTTACTTGCAACTGATTTCAATGTCGATATCTTGAACCATGGTTCAAATTATGTAAGATGTTTAGGACTAAATCAGTAACCTTACTAACGGTTTGCTGGTTCTCTGGTTTAAAGTTATGTACGTAAAAAGCTTGCACCAGATGTCAGAATCGCTATTGAAAGAAAATATTTATCCATTGTTTAACTATGAAAACATCAACGGTCTTAATTGGTAAGATTCTGCAAATGTGCCATGTCTCAAACAAAGGAAATAGTATCAAAAGAGAATTTGTATTGTGTTGGTTGGTTGTTATCTAATGGCAGCATTTGTTCCTGATAAGTCTTGTCGGACCTGTGCATGTTTTATCTGTGGAAACTAGCGGTGGCTTACAGATGATGCACAAAGCTGGTTTCTTTCAGTTTAATCTGATCCCAGGTGACTTTGAAGGCAAAAGTACTCACCGACCTCTCAGAGATACAACTAGAAATGTGTTTGTTTGTTCGTTTTCTGAACTAAAACTTCTGCAAACAATCGGCATACCATTATTAGCAATTTGTAGCTGATTGAAAGCCTTGTTTTCTGTGGTAAGCCACAGTTTTGCAAGAAACAACAACGATTGCTCAATAGCGGTACAAAAAGGTAACATCTTGACGAAACTAGGGCTTCACGGCTGTCTGAGCTTAACCCGGTTTCCGTAGAATGAAGCAACTATAGGAGAATCACTACTCCCCCTGGATGGGATGCTAGTCTATTGCAGGGTTACCACAATATTTTGTTAGGCTTTTGTTAAAACTTTATCAACTTTTTATTTATCAGTGTCAATAATGCCCAACAATCATTGCCAGCTAACTGCCATTTGATTTTGAGGAGTGTTTTGCTGTCATAGTGATAGAATAATAAAAATTCCCAATGATGACCTTCATAGCAATATTTTAAAGAAATACTCCCAGGAAGTTCTTATCTTATACTTCTAAATGAACCGTTTAGAACTCAGTTTTTGCACTGTGTGACTGTCGTTGAGAACGTTTGGATATTAGATGGTTGAGCATTGGATGTCAGCTGGCTACTTAGGTCAATTTGTCACCTTTGCGCAGTCACAGTTGATGCTCAAAGCTGGCTGCTTTCCATGCGGGCCCAGCTGGTTTCAAGGCCTGTTAGATTACCTCTCAAACATGTACTGAGCTATTGTAGTAGTGTATTTGTTTGTTTTAAACTAAACTTTGCGCAAACAATCCACCGACCTTCACTTGCAGTTTACAGCTGATTAAAAAGCCTCTTTTATGTGATAAGGTACAGTTGAACAAGGAACAATAAAGATTGCTCAATACCGGTACAAAGGTTGCTTAATAAACAATCCGCCCTTTCTTTGATCATGCGTACTAAGCGAACTTTTAATCACGTGAATCTTATTTTAGAATCGTGATGATAAAAATAAGAGCTCAATAAGAAAGCTTCTCTTTTCCCAAGATTATATAACAGAAAACCTATCGGTTAACATCAGCAAACTGTTTTTTAACTTCTGCATAAGCAAGCTCTGACGGAAATGTGTCAACCTATCCAGGTCACGAAAGCATTCCTATTGACAATAACAATAAAGAAAAGTTAATGTTTGGAGTTTTTCTGAGGGCACACAAAGGTTAAAGACAAATTTATGGATTTCCTCAGTAGAAACAGGATTCTATGTCGAGGGGAAATGGTTCTATCAAACCTGCTTAGTGGGTCACTGAGAGCCTAGCAAATTCAATGCAGTTACGCTACGTGCTAATAGCGGTAATGTGAACTAATTGGAACCATCTGAAACCGTTGTCAGTTGTACTGTGTATTCTTATAAACTGGTACATAGCTTACAATACTGCCTTGTACACAAAGACACAACCTCCAAGTAGCTGTGTCACGTGAAAAAGTTTCAGCTCATCATCACAGATTTTTTTACTTGCCAAAGTTCAACAATATGTTCTGTACTGTCTTTAGCAATTATCTGACCGGGGCACATAAAAAAATCACTTTATTGTTGTATTTTTTAATAGACGTCAGCTAGGACCCTCTATGCAAACACTATCGATTTCATGATCCTGTCATGGCTGCATCAAACAACATGGTCGGTTCCATTAATCTTCGTTTAAACACAAAATATTATCTAATATCGATCCGAGAAAAGTTCGCTTTTGGCATTCTTGTATCTTTCTATCTATTCTATTTCCCCTCGTTTGTCACTTAGTTCAGTTTTTGTGCCGAGCATCGCCGTTTTTGGGCGCTGGAATACTGATTAAGAGCACCCACTGAAATGTTACACATTTTCTTTTACTTCAGTCATCTCCTTTTTACTATTTTCTGCAATTTTTGCACGTCATTATTTTCCCTTCAACTCTTTCAGCCAAATTGGCCATTTTCACGATGCTGTGGTTATACTACAAGTAGCAGAATTTATTTCGTTTTTCTCTTCTTACAAAAACTTTTCAATTATAAATCGCCCCAAGTAGCACGAGAAAACAAAAACTGAAGCATTCTGACAATGACGACATGATTAAAGTGGCTGATTGTGTTGCACAGTAGCTATCTCAAGGCAGCCAACAGAAGCAGTATAAAGTGCCTTTTGTTTTACTTCAGCTGGTCGTTACGATACCAGTCGGCAAAGTAAGGGAAAGAAGGGAAAAGGAGTAATGTCTAGTGGCTCTTCGACTGCCAGCAACAAACCTTTTCAGATCATTTTGTGTTTTTCGAGTTGTAGCTTGACAGTGCATATAATATTGTTTATATCCGCTGTGATAAACTGTTCCCTATCACATCAAGGGTGCTAATGCTAGCTTCAACACTGTTACCTGTGGCAAGCACTCGTTAAGATAACTTGGTCCTAAGCTGTGAAGTAACCTCTCCAGTAAGGAGAGACTTGCGAGCAACCTAAAGGCTTTTAAATCGCAAATACAAAGGCGTAATCTATCGAGCTTTCTACAAGATGGATGCATGGGCTGCCATCTATGCAACTCTTAGTCTCTGTAAATATAAATAGATTATTTTAAATAAGTTTTTTATCCACGTAGTTTTGTAGTTATTTTATTTATATGTGTCACAGTTAATTTATATTTTTCAGTTTTTATATAGTTATCATATAGTTACCTTTTTATTGTTAGTTAGGTGTCCCCTATTAGCAGGGGGATTTCCCCCTGCTAGGCACCTTAGACACGTTAATAAAGTTCATCCATTCATTCTCGAAATATAAAAACATGAAAACACAACAAAATATTTAGTGGACGGAAATACTGACAAGAGATATTATCGTATTTAGATCAGTATATTCCACTCTTTTGCCAAAGTTCAGGGTGGTTTAATATTGGCTGACCGCACAATATAACAAGCCGTTCAGAGGCTTAGAAGGTTGCTTTACCTTGTGGAAACATTTTACAACTGAGGTATAGAAGTCTGTTGTATCTCGTTACTATAAGATCGCTTCCAAGACGTCGCGATGATTTTATCTTTTGAAGGCGTTGACTTTAACAGGAGGCATATTTGTCCTGGTTCAGTGTTATTACCTAGGTTGGTAAAGTAGATTTTTCGTCAGACTGAACTATTATTCAAAAAGATGTATAACTAACGAAGTATCCATCGCTGAGCAGTTAAAGATCTGGCTCAACATTTGCAGATAATGATCGCTTTATTGCCTTTAAAAATTTGATTCACTCTCACAAAATACATATCTTGAAGCATATTTAATGTGTGCTGTTTTGTCTGTGAGAAACTCTCACCCCATGCTACGTAGAAATCATTTCACTTCTCAACAAATCAGGGCGTTGGCGGTATATCAACTTGCTCTCCAGTCTCAAAATAACATACCAAGCTACATTTGATACTTCCACTCCTACTGTCAAAATTGAGGAACAAAATCCCTGGCTCTGTATTCTTTTGCAGTCTTTTTGCTCTGCTTGTACAAAGGGGTATATTTGAGTCTGTGGATGAACCCCTAAACTATGATCTCTTCATGAAAGCTATCATTTGTCTCGAGCAGTCCATAATTCTTTATGTTGTGCGCCATGGCCCTTGCTGTCGAGGCTGTAGAAGAAATATTCAAGTATGACCAAAACTGTTTTACAAATGTTTTTACTGTTTTTACTTTTTTGTGATACTTACTTTATTCAGAATAAGAAACGATGCAAGCTGGTGCTATTAGCCTTAAAGCCTGTGGAAGAAATCCCCGACAGTTAAATGGAACTAGAACATGACGTTTTCTGTGGTGCAGTCGATATGCTGAACAAGAATGGTGGTTCCCCCTTAAAAACTGAATGTGCCAGGAAGAAAAGCAAGCTGCTCTATTCAAATTCAAGCTGCTGACATTTCTTTCGTAGTGTTTGTTATACTTGCACTCTGGCTGCAACTTTAATTCTCAGAAAAGTGCATCGATTGAAATAAAAGCCATCGGGTTGCTCTTTCTCGTGGTACTGATTACACAAGATGCTTCTAGCTTTTGCGTTTTGCGTCTTGGTTGAAAGGTTAGAGTTTGAGCATTCAAATGCAAGCTACTGTCTTTTCTTTAGCAAATTATGTTATACTTACAATCTAGCTCGACCTGAAGAATCTGTGAATAAAATCTTAAGAAAACAGTATTACGTTCTCTTGCAGTATTGGTACTAAACTATGCAAGTTGTTCCGACTTCTTCTGTACATAAAGGGTTACGTTTGACCGTTCAATTGTAAGCTGTTGACTTTCCCTTATTACCGTTTATTATAATTACAATCTGGCTCTACCTTTACATTCTGTTGATGAGATCTTAAAGTATGTTCATTGCATTAAAAGCTTTCAAGCAGTATTTTCTCGAGGAACTATTTGTGCAAGCTGGTTCCATCGTTTGTGTCTGTGAATGAAAAGCTAAATTTGACCATTCAAATACAAGCTGTTCACGCTGGCATTTCTTTAGGATTGTTTGTTATGCTGTATAAGCTGGTTCTACCCAGTTTGAGATTTAATAAAAGCATAAAGTGTGTCCATTGACATAAAAGCTATCCTGTAACTTTCAGTTACCGTTTCTTGTAGTACCGTTTATAAATTGTACGAGATGGCTGTTACTTTTGAGTCAGCGAATCAGTGAAATATTGAACAGTATCATCAGCTAACCTCTGTTCAGAACTTTGCTTTGGTGCAATGAAATTTGAATCTGTGATGCCTCAATTGTGAACTTCAAAATAAATAAAAGGCTATGGACAGTTGTGGTGTGTTTCTAAATGTTCGGTAGTTTAATTTTTTTTAGAACATTTGAGCTTGGTAACAATTGAGGTAAGAGGGAACATAAATACACAAGAGAGAAAAAGATTGAGTCATGCCTTAGAAAGGAGGCTCACTATTTAGCAATAAACTTGGTTAAAAAACTCTGAGATGATAAAATTTTAGTGGTGCACTAATTTTGATCCACGACAAACGAATTGTCCTAAACTAGGGCTACCAAACACACATGATATCAGCTGGAACACTCGGCGAACAAATCTTGAGCACAATTTGGGTAGCCAAATGTAATTGTAAATATTCTTTCATTAAAAAGTTATATTACCACATTGAGACAGAAATGTTGCTGCTTGTCAGGAAAACCAAAAATCTTAAAAAATGTTTCAGCAGAAAATTCAAAGCTCTGGCAGGTTCAATCGCTTGAGCGATGGAAGGTCAAATAAGACCTCTTCGCCACTTCCGAACCGATAAGTTTCCTTCTCAGACAAAACGCTATATCAGTTCCAAAAATGCTTCTTCTCACCCCGGACTTCAGGAAGACTAAACCGATTCAGTGCAGTATGATTCACGTTTATGTTTGGAGTTAAGCTTCAGCAAACGGTGAGACGAAACTGGATCTGTGGATTTACAAAAATGATACTGGGAAAATAGCCGAGCAGAGATCGAGATAACTCAGGGCATAAGTTAATTGTCATTTCCACTAAATCCATTATCTTCTTTAATACAGAAAGAAACATTTCCATTTATTTCACTCTAAGGACTGAGAGCAGTGTAGGTCAGTGACAATTTTTCTAATAAAATATGCGATCTTTCACTCAAGGCGGCACGAAGGAGTTATTTTTATAGTGGCTATTTAATATGCTATCAATATTATCCCGCACCATTAACAGCACATTGTCAGCAGTTTGTCGTTTTGTCGTGTTCTATAAAGTGACCCAAAAGTGTTCAAAGCTGTCTTCTATAAGTACAGCGATTTAAGATAACGATTTTCGACTATGTAGAGAGCAGCAAAATTTTACAGCGACTGAACAGTTGACTAGAACTCATTTGTCCAGCGCCGCCTTCATGATAACGGACACCAACACCGTACCTGATTAATTCAAAGCGTCTTACTGATCCGGTGTTGAATCTTTTCCTGTTTTTCTACACCCCATGGTGGTAAATTCGTACAGAATTCATGCATTTCAGTTTAGCTCTATCGCTTAAGGCAGTAAACACAAAATTTGAATATTGTAATTAAGCGTTAAAAACATCCGTGGAGGCCTTCCTTTCCGTAACCTGTTTAGCGTGCAGTACTGCACGTTAGATTTGGCTTGTCGGGGCGGAGAAAACAGTAGGGAACAGGCTCTACAATGTGCTGCTTAGAAATTAGAATCTGAAGACCTGAGAAACAGAAAGCGTCCTCTCATTTTAACAGGCTATACGGCTGATATTTTAAAAACTTGCATTTTAAACGTTCGCTGCATTTGAGCAAAAACTTCTCTTAATTTTAATTTCCCTTTGCACCGGTCGACATTATTTCACCAATGTAATATCAATACTTTCTGCGAGTAAACGTTAGGTTCAGTATAATAATGTTAGATGCAGAATAAAGGGCGGTAGCGACCTACAGGAAAATATTAAATATCTCACTCACTGAAGCCGATTAATTTCAAGTCCAAACATTTGTTGTCAAACTTGGCACAATCTTCCAGGGCTGGAGTGGTTTTCATGCTCTCGAACCATTCTTCTAATGTGCAAATTAATGAATATACAAATTTTTCGAGCTGCCCGAGCCAGCAAGAACTTTCTCCTGTCAATGTATTTATTTTCAGCGCACAAGAGATTGCAATCAGCTCAAATAAAAATTTCCTGATGTTGCGGTCGGTGCACAACCTGAAATGTGAAAATGCATTTCGTAAGGCCTAATCAAAGAAATAAACGCACCTGATTTAAGGAGAACAACCAAAAATCGATAGCTGGACTTCAGAGATATCTTGACGACACCGCAGCGTAGAAAAATTAATCCAATGATTAACATGAAAAGAATCTGACGAACATGACGCAACCCGGCTATGCCCGTCTTTTGGAGGCTAATCAAATATCGAGAAGATTTTTTTTTATTTCTATTCGTATCCTATGTCATCGGGTACGGCGCGCGTGAAGGAATGAAGCGGCGAAGTGCCGGGGCGGCATGACCTTCACATGGCCGCATTTACCGAGCCTCGCTCGCACGGACTATTGACGTCATACCAGCTTTGTCTTCCACTTATGAAGAACAATGGCTCTGCGACGAAGTCTTGTGTTGCTACGTTTGATTGATATTTAAAATCCTTCAATTGTATGCTAGATTACAGCGCTTTGCGTATGGATTATGCCACTTTCATTTCGCTCTTTTTCAGAAACAGTTCGTGCGTGCAACTTCATCCGCCAGGTTTTTCAATAAGAATTGTTTGACGATATTACTGCAGGCCACACGAAACGGCGACCAATCAGCGTTCAGCAGAACATATGTTTGTTTTGGTGGTCGCCGACGGCAGTCTGGGAGATGAATTAAATAGTCCGAATGCGTACCGACCGCTGTTTTTTGCGTGCTTCTAGCTGGAACCCTATTTTTTCGCTTGCGCAACTTGCGTCGAAGACAATAACATTAGCAACGGCAAAAAGAAATTAAATATCAAGTTCTACTTGTCAATCAGTCAACCAAATAACCAGTAGCTATCATTCAGGCCGAAATTCACTATACTTCATGGGTAGGGCTTTTTCACGGCTTCAAGGGTACAGTTTCCTTCTCTTCAGTACAGTCTTAAATTTCATTTCATATTTTTCATCTCCTTTTCTCTGGGAAAGGACAACTTATTCTCAACTTAAAAAATGCATGGAAAACACGCAACGGGCAAACGTTTTTGTAGAGCAATTATTCGTCTACCCTAGAAATATATTGCCAGGGCATTAGACAGTTGGTCATGCAAGGATACAATTTATAAAAGCGATTTGCATGTTTGGTGTCTACTCTGCACGCAACAAACTTTTATCCCAAGTTTAACGCATTTCTTGTCCAAAGTCAGTTTCTTTTGCCAGTATGGCGACCGAATTTTATGTAAAAATCTGTCAATCTAATACCCCTGAGGGTAAATTCCTACTTCTAAAAAATCTTTCCCTTTCATAACCGAGAGGTGTTTATAAAAAACAAGCATGACTTACCGGCTATAAAGTAAGGATTTAGAAAGGCATTTGGCTTTTCGTTATACCTTACCTTTTTCTTGGTTTAAGTCTTTTTTCTCTTAGCTGTATTTTTCTTTTGTTTCTTAGGATTCAGTAGTCAAAACTTTGTTTCGCTTGGCAGTTATAATTTCTTATTGTTTACCCTTCATACAATGCCTTATTCACTATCAATGATCGATGTATTTCGCAACATCTCTCCGGCGCTGGAACTGACATAATAAGTCATGTTACGTCTCATTTAACATGATGCATAAATCAATAAACCACTGTTGTGTGACGGAAACTTTATCGATACATTTGAAATACAAAATAACGACAATACAGCTAAATGAACCAGCCAACCACCCAATACTATGAAAATGAAATAGATATTAAGTACACAATGAAAATTCTTGCCGGGAAACTGCTGGGGGCTAAGAAATTTTTCCCGAGACTTTTCATTGTGTACTTATTGTCTATTTCGTTTTAATACAGTTAAGGGGGCAATATACGTGATACGTGAATTTCTAGGATCTAAGATAAAATTTGAGAAAGAAATAAAAGCGGGATTAAATTTTTGTACACACCCCCAGACAGTCCACCCCCACGCAAGAGCACTTGGGGATGTTTGTGGACTGTTTTGGTGTCCATCTATCATTTGAATTTGAATTTTCACTCACCTTTAATTCTTTACAATTTTCAATTTTCTTAAAATCATCAACTTCTCTCCCCCTTCTCTTTCTTCTCGTTCACTTCAAAAATCGCGAAAAAAATTCTCTCAGATTAATGGGACCTCGCACCATGATCCTATGATAGCACTTTTGGATTGAATGAAATCTCATGGAGATAATTAAGAAAAAAGGTTAAAACGTTGGGATCTACGTATATTGCCCCTTTAAAGAGAAAGAAAACGGTGCATTTTTTAACGATCGCTATATTCAGCAGCGTTAAGGTGCACTCTCCGATGCAGGCTGCAAATTTTACGAGCCATAAGCCTTTGTGGATCATTGCACAATTTATCTTTGGGTTAATCTGGTTAGTCGATCCGAGAAGTATTTCACAAGTAAAACGTAGGAAAACAGAGACAAACAGAGAAAGCTTGTGTGCATTCTTCCCATAATTCCGCGCGCGCTGCGCTCGACAAGAAGCTGACCAGCGTCCCCTGGAGCAGGATTCACAAAGCTGTCCCAAGGCACGATGAATCCTAAGTATTGTTTCTTAATAGGGGCCAATAGGCTTTTGTTTTCCAACAATAAGTAGGACATATCTTATCTAAGGAGGGCTTCATGAATCCAGCGCCTGGAGATTGGCCAAGGGGACGAATTCAGGGGTAATGTTACGTGATACACACGCTAAAACGTTATACCCCTTATAAATTACAAAAATGATACACCTCTGCACGTACTACGTGTGTCTTAAACGAAACTTGCTTTGCATAGCGTAGCCAGACATAGTAAATAATTTCAAAAGAAATTCTCTCCTGTAAAATTTTATTTCACATCCTAAATGTTTATACTCGCCTATAGAAAACGGTTTAAAATGCGGTTACATCAAACGCAGAACTATACAACGACTAGCTGGTACTAAACAGTGACTTAACATCAAATTAATATGTAACTCACAAAAAGCGCGGGAAATGGGAAAAACAATTTTGCATCGAAAGCTTTTAATAATAATGATAAATGTCAAACATGCAATCTTTTAAATACATTTGCACTCTTATGACTGGTAACATACTATTTTGTATTATCCCAGCGTAAAACATTATGTTCTAGTTCCCGGCTTCCAAACAGCCAAGACGTTGCGCAAAGTGCACTTTATTTCACAGCCACGTGCAATAAAGAAATTCTCTACATCTTCTTCACAAACTTTTGTCGGTCATGTTTCTTCAGAGGCGGCGTGGTTATTAACTTCTGGGTCTCTGTGTTCTGTTGTAATTAATCCTTGGAGAAGGATTTTGTACTGAGTCGTGACATCACTCTTGACGGTCAGCTGTAAACAAAAAGCAAAGGAACCGTGAACAACGTTTAACAAACACACGGTTGACTTTTAACTGCTAGCTGTTCCTGTTTGGAAAGCCAAGCGGCTAAGATTAAAATTCACGGAAGGAGCGAAAACTGGAGCGAGCGAACTAGCCGAGTGAAAACTGGGGAAAGCCGTCTCTCCTCAGTTTCCTCTCGGCTGGTTCGCTCGCTCCAATTTCCTAAAGTTAGTTTTGCTCATCGCTTGCTCACGTGATTAGCTCCTAGAAAGGGCTTGATCAGCTCTAATTTTACCCATCTTACCATTCACATTCGCTTTAGTTCGATCTTAGTTGCCTTATAAAGACTGCAATCTTTTGTTTTACTTTCATAAACTATGACTGAATAACTTAATGCATGGTTCAATTTTACCTGTTACCATCCCCACCCGGGTAACCCCGGGGACAAGTCCAGCCCTTCAGTCCCAGGGGTGGGGAATCGTTTGAAGTCGTCCTGTCCCGGGGGGAGGGAGGCGGGGCAAAATCGAAAATAACTTCTTGTTGTTCTTGTGAAGTACGTCACTTCTCGGTTGACGCCGGACCGCGTGGAGAAGACTGCCTATTTCCAGGGAGAATTTCTAGAATTTGTAGCAGACTGGTTAGAGAAGAATAATCTCTCAAAATTAAAATCTGTATTCGAAGGTACTTTCATTATAAAATGTTAGACGAATGTGCATTTGATGCGTACTCGAATGGATGGCGTTCGTCACAAACAAAGAAATATTTCTTCAGCGTATTTATGTGTATGTACTCTATATGAAAACGGATGCACGGCTTTATATTAAACAGAGGTCTCAGTCCAGTGTTCATTCTTATGAAACAAGCTAAGAAAAACTCCTTTAAAATGCTGCCATCAATTTGTTCACGGGCCTCTTGTGCGTGGGTGCTATGTTTAGAATAAATCACGTGGCGAAGACCATTTCTTTACTCGCTAGCCGTATGCCAGTGCGGTTAGAGGTTTTTCTTCAGGTTTCTTTTTCAAATATAGTGTTCATGTTTTTATCACATTATACATGTAGTGTCCTTTGTTCAAGAAACTCTAGAAAAGCGTTCAAGTTCTCGTCAAAATGTCTGGTTTTGCTATTGTACGGAAATCAACATCGTAATCTATGTTTTCTACACAAAACAACGTATCTTTGGTCGATGAGGAGCCCCAGGGGTGGGGAATTGTCTCTTTCTGCGTGCCCAGGGGTGGAGAATAGACCGCCAAGTGAGAACAAAATTGCAAATCCCCGGGGATATGCCCGGGGGGGGCATGGTAACAGGTAGAATTGAACCATGCATAAAACCAGCTATAGTTTATGCAAGAAAAAGACAAAAAGACAAACAAACAAGCCAAAAAAAAACAAACAAACAAACAAACAAAAAGAGAAAACATTTAGAAGAAGTTGTCAGGTTTCAAGACCGTTGCCTTTCACTAACACGATTTCATGGAATCCTCATCACACTGTTCTTAACCAGCCACAGAACAAACAACTACATGGACATTGATCGGAATTTGATTCATCCCTAGCGTATCACAGTATGCGGTGCAAACTTGTTTGTACACCATTTCCAAATTTCTTATAGCCTCACTATCAAAGTGAGGTCTGCTGCAGAACGTTTCATTTAAAAATGAATTTTATTTGCATGAGAGCGAAAACGAGATTCATGTTCTCTTGACGCAAATGAATTTCCATATGAAATCTGACAGAGCTGTGCACCAGCCTCCCTGCTGTTAAGGGTAATTGGGAAATGCCTGTTTGATTTTTAGACCAGAAAGAATGAAAATATTAGATATTGCTTTTCACTTACCATGGTGCTCGTGTTGACTGGTTGGTTGGGCTGTGGAAAATTGAAGAAACAAATGTATAATTACACAACTTTCACTGCCTCGGTTCCACTTTCCAACTATTGTTACAATACTGGCATCAGTGACTCAAAGAGCGGAACAATTCTAATCCGGAGCGGGGAATCTTTCGTACAAAGGCAATCCACTATTTTAGTGACTAGTTGAAGTCTTTCAACAGGTGGGATCAGACGAACGAAGAACGGTAAAGCACATGCCTTAAAACCCTCCCAGGGCCACAGACTTGGATACATTCACCATTCAACCAAGCTATGAAGTTTATAATCAATGCTAGGTTTGTTTACTCTAGTCTCCTGACCCATTCTCGTCCCCAGAGCTGCGATCCTAATGGCCAGCGCCACGGATCGAGAGCTCTGGCAGGGGCCAGATAAAGCGCAAGCGCAATAGCTGCCCATTTTTTAACCGATGGTAACCGTTATTGTTTCAAATTTCTGACGCTGCCCAGAAAGCCGGAAGTCCGTGAATCGCGTACTTCCTGCTTCGGACCCTGCCAGAACTCTCGATCCGTGGCGCAGACCAAAAGAATCGCAGCTCTGGGGACGAGAATGATCCTGACCAACATGTTTAAACTCAATTAGAACTCATCAATCCGGCCAGCAACGAACCAAGAAAATCTGTCCATACTAGCCGCGTGACGCTATTAACGAGGTTGATCTGACATTATTAGAAAAGAAAAAATCCGTGAGGCACAAAAAAAGGGGCGGGGAAGTGACGATAAAATGAAACAGAACGGCTCTTCAATGTCCATCTTTCCCATTGTTTTGTACATGAAATAAGAGGAATGCTGGCGTATATTTGGTTTTTCACTTCAGAGTAACCTCAAGAAAAATTACCGAGAGGAGAGAGCGGTGACAGCCGTTCCCCTCCCCAGCCCGGTGGCCGTCTGGGGGAGGGGGTTAATTTACAATGAACGTACTTACTCGGGCTTAACCGTATGTTGCCGTTGACCGTACTAACGGGAAGGGGGGATTAAAGGGGTTTTTAAGCAAGAAAATGGCTGAAAAATTGGTCGAGCCAAAATAAAGTGGCCGTAACAACGTGAAAGCCGAACAGTTACTGGATGACCGTAAAGCGAGGTTCCTCTGGCAAATTCGAGACGGTCAAGACTGGTAGGGGGTTATCTTCACAAAAGGCAAGGAACGAAATACAGTTAACGACTTACGTCGTGCCCGGGGGGAGGCTGCCATCGAAACACAATGTTCTTTTTAACGCCAATATCCACTCCCGCCTGAAACAGCAAAACATGCGACCATAATAATTCAAGGAGATTACTATTGCAGTTGTTGACTTACGAATTTATAGCAGATCGCTACACAAAAATAAAAAGAACTACGTATGTCTGGGCGTATGCTCCACGACAAAAACTTCCTCACTGTTGTAATGAAATGTTTGCAAGAAAGAAATAATGAAACGAACAAGTAAGATAACAAACAAATAACTGGGCAAGGAATCTGACAGGCAACGTTGCGTGGGGCCCTTTCATTTGTAGAATCGACGCGATCATGTGCTCTGGAGCTTGATCCGTGGGACACGTGTTCCTCACCTGATTGTAGGCTGACACAAAAAAATAATAATAATAATGCACGCACCTTTAAAGGTTCAAAGTTAAATCCTCTCTCGTTTGCCTCTTTAGGATTATCAAAATAGAAATCACACGACTGCAAAAGACACAAAAACAAACCAAGATTTCGAATAAACAACATTGCAAAACATAAAGCAAAAAATATGGTCGGGAATAAATCTGTTGAAATGTTCATTTTGAGGAGAAAAATCAACTTCAAAACACATAGGATTTGTTAACAAGTTCTCCGACAAAATGCTCCCGAATTGTTTTCCTGTATGCTTTACACCAAATGTTTTGGATAAAAACCAAATGCAATACCTTTTTAGTTTGGATACTTGATTTAATGCAGCCGATCTCCACAGCCCTTTCTGCGGCCTCAAACCCTTCAGGAGTTGACACGCTCTTCATTGTTATTAAGACGGTCTTCTGTACTGCTTTCCCATCTAGAAAAAAGTTTCATAATTTTTAATAATTTTGCTACGGTCAGTTTAAAATCTAGGTCTTAAACCTAGCCAGCTTCAAGTGATACAGCTTAGGTTCCGCAATTTATGTTGGGAACACCGCAACCGGCTACTATTTTGTTTCAAGGGTTCACACATGCTGGCTCAATAACTTGTGAGACGTGTGGTTTACGCACGGTCAAGGCTAAAACGGGGCGTCTAAACACACGAATCGCTCGGTCAAACGGATTCTACATCGTACAACATTGTTGAATACAACTTTGTTGAACCACGTTGAACAGGGTGACCAAACGCGTTCAACATCTTGAATTCAATAGTGTTGAAAGGCGAACGGTGATGAAATTTTGTACCCGATTTTCCTCGACCTAACTGCACATTTAACAACCATAGCCTATTTTAAAGACTAAAGGCCGTTGTTTTTTTTCGTAGATAGTGGAGCGCGCGCGAAGAGGCGGGAAAGCGCGAGGCAAGCCGCAAGGAAGTATTGTAAACACATTCTAGATACGAACTGAAAGCTTTAAATTAGACGACAGTTTTATGTCTAGTACCCAGACCTTCCTCTTCCTCCTCCTCCACTTCAGCTCTAAGTGATTCAGCCCTCGGCATGAGCTCGTCCCAGCCCCTCAGGTACACGATATTTGACCAGGCGCGGCCCAGTAGCTTGACTGAGTAGGCCTTATCCTGAAATGTACGATAACAAATTAAAGGATATTTTGAATAACGGAGGCGTTTAAGGTGATAAAAGACAACTGTTTGATCGACGTTCCGCAAGTTCAGATTTACTGCATTCCATTCATCAGTTACAAAACTGGAGCTAATAAATTAACATGCTGTACGTAGTTAATTGTGCTGAGTAATGAATTACCATAATGTCGTAATAAATTATCCTGCCGTAAGTAATAAGTTATCATGAGATATGTAAAATTGTGACAAGAAAAAATTATCCTGCTGAAAGTGATAAATTATCAAGCTCAGGGTAATAAATTATCGTAGGTAATAAGTTGTCCTGCCTTAAGAAATAAATTATCATGATGTAAGTAATAACGAAGATACCGTACTCACCCCGCTGTTAATCTCAACAGAAACTACATCAGCATAGAGCTCACTTGCATGATCGGGATCAAACAACACAGTGATCTCCTTAGCCTCGCCTGTAACGACACAGAAAAACATTCAAATGAGGAAATACTACAAATAAAGTTAAAGAGGATGTGCTTCTACATTTTTTAATCCAATACGAGCTCTACACCAAACCAATGCTCGAAAAAATCCAACTGCTGAAAGTTTTGATAAACAAATAAGACAGCGTTATTTTAATTCTGATTTTGATTCGTAAATTAGAAATAGTATTAATTGAATTCTCGCACAAGCAGCTTGTATCAACATTTTTTCGTCCTTCTGCCTTCACAACCTCTTCGTTTCTCATTTGCGTTTAACTGTCGTTCAAAACAATGACGTAAAGGTTTTATTTTAGACCAGTTTGTGCTAAACAGAATCAACGTAAATAGCATAACTCGCTTGGCAAGCCAAACGTTAACAGCACAGTTGAAAAGGGTTTCGTTTTTCCTTTAGCCTGTTGCAGGAATCCAGAAGGAAAAACAGCAAACGAAAGATAAAACAAACAAACAATAACAACAACAAACAATAATAACAATAATAAACAACACTATACAGTCCTTTCCCTGTCGTCTTCGCTCACAATACTCTTTTCCCCCAGTGTCATTCTTTCTCAGCTCCATGCAATATGGATGCCCATAACAAGATTTTTCTCCTTGGCCTACCTGGACCAATGACTCCTTGAGCAGGAACACAGTCAAACACAGCCATACCATTGTAATTCGATGGACCTTACAGAAAAGCAAAAATGGAGAAATGTTGTGCAACAAAATCAGATGCAAACAAAGACAGAAAAGTTCTTGCGAAAACGAAACTTTTTTTCGCAAGCTAGAACCACTTAGAAATACCTTCACTCCTTTTTTTCAATGCGAGGCTTGGCTTACAGCCTTTCATATGGAAATGAACTTCCATTCATAGGCAAATAAAACTAATTCTCTGTTTCATATGTGCACCAGTTCTCGCCTTGATAGAGAGGTTAAAGACAATTTGGAAATGGCCAATTTAATCTCAACCAGCTCACTGGGCCACCTAACCTAATGTAACAGAATTAAGTTACAGTCCCTAAAGCTTTACCTAGCACGCGCAGTTCAGTGTCAGCTATCTCGTTAAATGGCGGAAGGAACCTGGGTAATACTTGGGCACGGCTATGACGTAACGGCGACAAGCTATCAAGCTTGAGAGAATAGTTGATTGACAGCTCTGATGTGTTGGAGATCTGGGGAGAGAGGACACAGCACAATGACTTTTATTTATCACAATCTCTTTTAGTTAGTCTGACGAAACAGTTTGCTTGAAGAGGTTCTGATTCATCCCAATGTTAATATTGTAAGGAAATAAAGGGGTTGGTTTCTAAAGAAACTGCGGTGTTGCGTCGGTGTGGAAGCGAAACACAAACATTTGGATTAACAACTGAGTTGAAAAGGTAAAGGTCAGTTTTCAATTTCTCTACGGAGGCCAATTTACCTTATCAACTCAGTTGACAATCCAAATTGTTGTTTTTAATATTTTAAAGGCCTGTCATAAGAGTAAATTGCGCGGCGAGCTCCCGTTCGCAGCCATTTTCGCGGTTCAACAGTTCTCACGAAAGTGAAGTGTAAAGCAGGTGTCTTGGCTAATTCTCGCAAAATCCTTAATTGGAATTTTATTTAAAAAAATATATGTTGTATTGAGACAAATTGAAACGTTAGCCGACTGAATAGGATCATTCGTGCCGAATTTCAACGAGTTGGTCATTGCTTTTTACAGCAAGATTCTTACACCACACAAAACTTAACGTACCTTAAAGCTTGCTGAAATTGTGTCCCCGACTAAAGCGTCTCCTAGGTCGAGCACACCATCCTCCACCGACAGAGAGATGACAGGTTGCACCCCCCTGCCTTTCAGTCTAATATAAAGGGTGTTCCGGAGGCACCGCACCTCCAGCACTTCGTGGAACTGTAGAGAGAATGTCACGGACACAATGCATTACAATGTTACACATGTCAGATTACAATGTCACACACGCAATGTCACACACCCTGAAGGATGCGTGACACATGCTGCCAAATACAATCACGCATTAAGAACAGTTACTTCACCGCGGCAAATGACTGCGCATGCGCGAGTTTCTAACTCGTGTGTCAAAAAAGATGGCAGAATGGCGGGCAGATACTGCAAAAAAATGCGAGCCAACACCGTTGAACACACGATAAAACCGGGGAGGAATGGAGTTTGGGTGCAACCCTCTTGAGTGTTTAGCCATATGGCACGTGCATCGGTTGTTTTGACGTCGTATTTCGTCCCAGTGGAGCCGGCAAACGTGACTGTTTACCGGCAATTCAGCGCTTCTTCCAAGGGCTTCTGTAAGGGAATAGAGTTTGCCTACGCATTTTGTGCCATTCCTTGTTTCTTTTCACTCTTCATACACGTGTTTTTCACTTCTTTTTCGTTCGCTGTTTTTACAAAAGAGCTCGCACTGAGTAGCAATGTCACTACAATGGCGACATGCGAACGTAAACTATCGACTTTCATGATGTTTTTCGCTGCGGGTGCAAGCCCGGAGTTTGTCATTGTTGTCAATAGTTTTCAATGGACAAGGAGCAGGGGAGCATTAACAGAAAGTAAAAATACAGCGCGTGCGCAGTGCATTTTGTCGCGGTGAAAACCGTTACAAAAACGTTATGAGTAACGCAATCAGTCACTCTATGGGCGCTCAGGATCATGTTACAAGTAACGCAATCCACTCACCTCTTTAGGCGTGTTAGGAGCAAATGATACAACCACGTTATGAGTTGCTTGAGGATCCAGGGTCCTCAGCGCGTTTAGAATCTGGAACGGACCGTGAGGATCTAGTAACGAGGAGCTTAGCTGCAAGACAAGGATAGGGATGAAAGTTTAAAGACCTCAAACAGTGGCCAGAAGACATAAGATTGAGGTGAACTCACTTGCAATGGTTCGTCGGAGATATTTTGGATAGTAAAACTTTTAACTTCTGATTGTCCTGGCGAGAAGAAGAGAAGAAACAAATATAGGATTACACAGTCCACGGGTGATACTCAATGATAATCAACACTCCATAGCTAACAAAGGAACATCCTTAAAAGGGTTAACTCGGAAAACCAACCATTTTGTAAAATAGAAAGAAATCTTTATATCATGGATCAAAATGGCGTTCAAAAGAAACACAAGTAACTTTCTACAAACTTTACACAAGAACATATCCAGTTTGCTTAGTTAGTATCTGTAGTGCAAATAGAATCAATTTGTATTTGTAGTAAAAAGCTGAATATAGCTCATATATCTCATTCTAAACGACCACGTATAACAATTATCATCGTTTTCTTTTTCAACGCTTTTATTCTACCAATTTTCTTTTACAGATATGAAAGAGAGGAAGTCTATGATTATTACGAAGTTGTTCTTACCAAGGGACACATTTGTAAAGTCCACAATGGGTCTTCCGCTATCAGAGACCACCACCAAATGGGGCATTACAGCCGGACAGTGCACCTCAAGGTACAATGTGTTGTGAACACTAAAGGAAACAAAAAGAAGTTAAAAATTTGTTAAAGTTTTCAAAAATAAAATGGCTGCCAGAATAAAAATACAACGTTGTCACCTGCAGGACAGCATACTGGGTTCAGTACATCTTCCTGGAGCCACAAAGCAAGGAATCACGTAACGGGAGAACGTATTTTGATAAGTCCTCAGCAGAGCTAAGTGCGCAGACTCGTATTCATTGGATCTGAAAAATACATAACAATTGTTTTACAACTGACCAGAAACGGAAAATGGGAGGGGGAAGGAGAAGGGTGGGGGGGGGGTGTAGTTGCAAGAAGGATAATAACTCTGGTACGAACCTCGTAGCCAGATCTTTCAGCTCACTCTCCTGAAGAGTGAGAATGTCTGGGTCCCGGTGGGGGAGGGGGTACTCCCTTAAATGGCCTTAACGGGGCCGTGCAGCCCGATAGGGTATGGTTTTCAGGGGGTTTTGTCTTGAACGGGGTATCGATTTCATCACTTTTTGTCTTAGACGAGGTAAGGGTGTATGCAATCACTGCAAACAGTTCAATCACTCCATAAAGCTTGTCAATGTATTAAAATAAGAAACAGTTTATCACTGCTCCATTCTAGGCTAAATCAAGGTATGATTTGGGGTTAAATGTCTTGGAGAAGCGCTGTAAAATCAAAGTTCTGTCTTAAACAGGGTAGCAAAATCAGAGATTTGTGTCTTAAACAGGGACAGGGTTTAAACAACCTCGTCCCCAGCGCCTTCTCCTCATTCAAAATGGCCGTCGGAGAAACCCCTGGCCAAGGCTGCTAAAATACTCCGAGAATCGTGGAGTATTTTGTCACGTGACACGCAATGAAATGACTTTTTCGGAGGCTATTTCGAGCGCCTGGCGGCCCTGTTTGTTTTCTGCAAACTGAAACCGTTGTTTAAACGAAGTGATGACATTTCATCGTGTTTACGTGACAAAATTCTAACGAATCTTTGGAGCCATTTTGGCAGCCTTAGCCAGGGGTTTCTCCGACCGCCATTTTGAACGAGGAGAAGGCCCTGGGGACGAGGTTGGGGTTTAAACACCCAGGCCACACCTCCCTACCTGAGAATCTGGGATCTGGGTACCAGTTAAGCTATAATACAAATATTAAATCGGAAAACAGCAAAAGAAGCCTTTCTTCTCGTTTTGACGAAACCATGGATTTGGTTCAAAGAATGCGTTCTTTTCAGTTTGTCTCTAGAAACTGGAAGTAGACTTAAATAAGGTACGCAAACAGCTGCTCAATTGTTGGGCTCTCCTTTAAAAACTTTCTTTGGTTAATTGTTTACCAAATAAGAAAAAACGTCAAAGAGAGGAAAACAAACACATAAAGGAAAAAGGAAGATAACTTTCTGTCAAGCAACTGTCTTACCCTTCAATGACGTCATCAATAGTGAATGTTCTGACAGGTGACTTGGGTCTAGTGGCCACGTTTGGTGAAGAGCCTCGCTTTGGTGATGTCTTGGCGCTCTTCCCAGCGGGAACAGGTTTACCGCCTTTCTTTTTCTGTTCACAAGTAATAAATAAATAAATAAATAAATAAATAAACAAATAAATAAATAAAAACAATCAAATTAGAACATCTGCCATCACCCCAGAAGCAAACCAACAGTAACCTGGGAGAGAGAACTTAATAAAGCACGGACGGTGAAACTCTCAAATCTGCCCCCAAACCTCCAAAACTTCGCGGTTCGTAAAAACTGCCGCCTACGAATAGCAGAATCTTTAACATCAAAAGATGCACCAATTCAAGGAGCATTCTTGTTTTCGTTTTGGAATTACATAACGCACAGGATACGCATTCCCTGCAATGTTGCATATTCAGAGCCATAAATAATGTCTTTGGAGTCTTTATGTCTGTTCAAAATCAACAGATACATCATTACAAACGAGCACTGTTCTTTAGCCTCACTATCAAGACCAGCGAAAACCAGTTCTCTCTGACTAATGACAGACTCACCTGTCCAGCAGGTTGTTCCTGAGGTTTGTCCTGGGGCGAGGCTAGTTCCAGTCTCTTCCTCTCAGCTTCAGCTTCTCGCTCCATCATACGCACGCCCTCCAGTCGCACCATATCTGGATCCAAACGGGGATTAAACGTCACGTGAACCAAACACCGCTGAAACAAAGCACCAAGTGTTAGACCGGATTTAAGCTAACCCAGGATTAGGATTAGGACTGGGATTCAGAACTGAATTTAGTTTCATACTAAGTGATGCAGATTCTTGCAAATCGAAATCATTTTGGCCAACACATTGGCAGTGACTTTTTAAAGCTTTGCTAAATTTCATTTTGGACTTTTTAAAGCTTTGCTAAATTTCATTTTTGTTTAGGTTTAATCGGCTTACGATCAATCAGACTCTGGTAATGGCATTCAATCTACGCCATTAATCCAAGACATTACTTCACAAAGAAATGCTTGAGCACAAAGGTAAATTTAAATCTCTTCCACAAAATGCAAAGTAACTGGACTCGCTATTTGAAGCAGGCATGGGCTTTCACCAGCAAACCTAATAGTCTCCATAATTTGCTGTTTTCCCATTTACAAGATTGCAAACAATCGTGAAGAATGAGAAGGCAGTGGAGGGGAGACTAGGGAAAATTAAAACACTGAACAATTAGCAAAGACAATTTGCAACATGATCACCTGACTGCTATTGAGCCTGCGAACCTAAATTAAGACACATCTTACCTCTCCAGGATTAACAGTGCCAACAGCTGGGGATACGGTCAGCGGGGCTCCAGCGGGGACCACAAACTCGAACGATGTGGGGCCCACCTCAACAATGGGCCCTGAACCAATCCTAGGGACTGGGTGCGTGAATTCATTTGCGCTGGTGTGTGAGTTGACCACTTCAGTGTGAGCAGAGCACATGTCAGCGACAGCAGTGGCTTTCATTTTAATCACAGAGTGTGAGAGCTCCAGAGGAGGAAGAACCCCGACAGCTCGACAGTGAAGCTTGAACTCACGACCAATACCGGTCTTACAGGTTAGATCAAACTCGTATTCCTGAAACAACAAACAAAACACGATATTTCTTTTTGATCATTGTTAAAACCAGTTTTGCAAGTTGAATCAAGCTCATACTCCTGAAGTAAGAAACCAAACACGACACTCACTTCACGTACTACATTGGCCTTTTTATTTGTATTTGTTGTAGTTCATGTATTTCAGGTGACTCAATGAAAAGTTCCCTACCTTCGCTTTTTTTGCCTTAAACATGATATCCACATCAAAGCTTTCCAGTGGCAGTAGAGTTCCAAACCCGTCATTAGGCTGAACATCAACCGTCTGCAAACAGAGAACACGTGGATCACGAGCTGATGGAAAAGACAAGTTGTCTTTGTGTGGACAACAAACTGATAAACAAGACAGTAGATGTGGCCTTAAAATGTAGCATTAGTCCTTGCAGGTTACCCAACAACAACGACAATGATAAAAAAAGTTCGAAAAATTTAAAAAGGATAGAAAGTCCAGACGATCAGTCAATTACACTTTTGAAAAGTGTTAAGGAGAAAATTAACGTCACCATTAAGCTAATTCACATGAGAAGGCAATGGAATTCACAGTACATATCTGAGAATCTCCAGTAAAGGAAGAAGTTATTTTAAACGAAGTGAAGAAAATAAAATGACTCCTCGACACGAGCATTTAGGTGAAGATTTACTTCCACTGAACTTAAATGTAAGAATCACATCACCGTAAACCAAAAAAAAGAGGATTTTAATAAACACTGTAATAAACCAAAATAAGTACATTCCCTCATAAAAATTTGCACTCACATCTGGCACTCCACAGAATCCAAACTGCTGCGGCAGTACAGACTTGTTGGTTATTGTCACTGTCCGCCTCACAGACTCGAACACTGAGCAAAAACCAAAATCAATGTCCTGAACGTTGAATTCAATGTCAGATGACGTCACCACCGCTCTCACAGTGAAGGGGACTGGGCGCGTCTGGAGATGAAAACAGATCCATTTCAAATTAATATACGAATTGTCACGCATTCTTTCCAAATGTCACAAAGTGTACATTCTGCCAATCAGTCCTTCCAGTGAGTGTCAAGTAAATCCAAAGAGCTGGTATCCAGAGTCCGCGTTTCCTTTGACCAGTGGTGTTTCGACGGCCGGCAAGAGGGATTGCGGGCAAAAACATAATGCAGAAACTGTCCCAAGTTATTCATAAAGCACAAGCACAGACCACCCGCTTCTTTACCGTGTGATAGGCAAACTCAATGATTAATTCACTAGGAAGGAGAGGGATAGACACGCTGAGTGATTAGTTTACTATAGCCTACAATGCAGGCATTTTCTGGAGACGCGCGAGTTAGCTGTCATGTATAGCCGCCATGTTGGATTTGCAAAATGTTAGGTTGCTCTTTCTACTCTCCCCAATCTTCCTCTGCCTGTAAAATCCAAGATGGCGGCTGTAGCGTTCGCTCGCCCAAAAATTATTCTAGGGAGGGGAAGGTAAAGATACCTGATCTGCCACTCTTATGACCATGGGTGCCTCCAGTAACCTCGTCTCACTGTCAAAGTACGTTGGACAGTCATCTGGCAAAGTTTGTCTGAAATAAAGTCAGCATACATCGGTAATGCCACAAAACTATAAGCTCGTTTCAAAAGAGGGCAATAGCTTGGAATGAGAGGAGAAGGGAAAGAAGGAAATGTAAACACTGCAATTTACCACTGCAGGAGATAATACGAAAATGTGAAGAGAAGAGACCAATCGCTCTTGCAGCAGTTTATGAGCTAAAAGCTTTCGCTATCACTTTTGCCCCAGGCTTTCAAGCTGCAATAAGTATGGTAACTGAGGAGCCTGAGCTAACTGAGGTAACTGATTATGAGGGTGATGATGATGATGATGATGATGATGATGATAATGATGATCATGATGACGATGATGATGATGATGAGGAGGAGGAGGAGGAGGAGGAGGAGGAGGAGGAGGAGGAGGAGGAGGAGGAGGAGGAGGAGGAGGAGGAGGAGGAGGAGGAGGAGGAGGAGGAGGAGGAGGAGGAGGAGGAGGAGGAGGAGGAGGAGGAGGAGGAGGAGGAGGAGGAGGAGGAGGAGGAGGAGGAGGAGGAGGAGGAGGAGGAGGAGGAGGAGGAGGAGGAGGAGGAGGAGGAGGAGGAGGAGGAGGAGGAGGAGGAGGAGGAGGAGGAGGAGGAGGAGGAGGAGGAGGAGGAGGAGGAGGAGGAGGAGGAGGAGGAGGAGGAGGAGGAGGAGGAGGAGGAGGAGGAGGAGGAGGAGGAGGAGGAGGAGGAGGAGGAGGAGGAGGAGGAGGAGGAGATCCAGTACAAAAATACACTTAAACCCCGCTATCTTGATCTCTTGTTCAAGAAAGTGGGTGTCCTTGATAGCCAGTAGTAAATAGCTGTGCAACATCAAGGAAAATGGATTTTAACTCAAAATAGAGGGTGGTACGAGAGGGCTGACGCTCGACATAGCATGGAACTACTACAGATGACTACATCTCACCTGGGAAGAAACTTGAGCTGGGCAGAAAACTGTGACTCAGCTTGTATGTAGGCAGTTTTAGGTAACAGTTCCAGATGACTTCTGAGTTCCTTACAAACGTCAAATTTCAGTCTCAGAGCTGAAGTGGCTCTTAAGGAGAACATAAAAAGACATTCAACAAGTCAACGAAACTGTTTATTAGCTCTAAATCTATTCCTTGATCATAGAACAGTGTCCGACAAATGACAATATTGTATTGTGTCGTATTACGATGTGGGGTTGGGTAATTTTTTAACGAGAAGCGGGACCTAACGTTTAAATATGGCTATACCCGTTGATAAATTTTTTTATTGGAATGGATTGCTGCATTTGAAATCTGTAATTGGAGTTATTAAGTTCTTGTACAGTAAATAGAATGATGACTAAGACTACCTGTTGTTGACGAGTATTGCATCTTGATAAAGCCTGTCATACATACAGGTCTTCAAATCCACAACCTGATGAGCAAATAAAGCGCAAGTTACGGAGAAACAAATGTCTTTTCTGTTGAAAGGAAAGTTTCTTTGGAGTCTTGGAACCAAGAATTTTTTGCCATGGAGCTCGGAACTTGACGCTTCTATTTCTTTTAAGTTCACACAAAATTGACGACTCTGCAAGGTTCCCAGCCCTAAACCCCTTTGGGCCGTATAATGTTCCAGTCATTTATAGCTAGGTAAATGGTTTGAACTCAGAAATCTAAGCAATTTCTCTGTGTCATGTTGACGGTGAAAAACAGAGTTGTCCTGAGAAGTGGTGGGGAGGAGAGGGTGGAGGGACATTGACTGAGGTTTCAACGTGATAATTCAACAGAAGACATAACACTTTCAGAGTAGCCTGCGTAGCAAGCATCTCCGTAGAATTTTCTCGCCCGTTCGAGACACTTTCCGCGTTTTTGGCCGCGAAAAAATTGGGGCGAGCGCAAAAAATGGAAGGAGGGGAGGGGGGAGGGGAGCACTTTTTGCGCTCGCCCCAATTTTCGCGCGGCCAAAAACCGAAAAATGGTTTAAACCTGCGAAAGCTCTACGGAAACGCTTGCTACGCAGGCTAGCTACTTTCAGAGTAAAGTCACGTCCAAGGTGTCTAAAGATGGCTTCCGCTTAGTTTGCTGAAGCACCAGTCAGTGTCAACAACAACTAGTTATTTCAGGAGTATTCTCACCCCGGGGATCATTCTGAACAGTTTCCGTTCTCCTAACAATCTGGTCATGAGAAAAGCAGAAAAGGTCACCAAAGAAAAATGTTTTACTGTTTATGCACATTCTCCCTACTAGAGCCATAAGAAAAATAAGGAGAACACTGTGGAGAATATGCATGTTGATCCTGGGGCTTGAAGGCTAAATGCGCACATACCTCTCTCTCCACCCACACTGGTACATCAATCCCTGTTCCTCGGGCGCGGATTATTATCTGGAAATAAAATCGTCTTGTATGAATAGACTTCATGGAGCAAAACTTAATAACTGCATAGCTCTATATTTGATTATGTATTTCCAAAGACCAGCCACGAATTGTTTTAGACAAAGAACAGCTTAAGTATGCGCCTATAAACACTTTTTTTTCTTGAAGAACCACTCCAATGTGGAATGTATTGCCTGAATTTGTCATACAAGCTCCAACACCTGCAATTAACTTAATTATTTACGACTTCCACCGACCACCCTAGTAACGGATTGAGCTTGGTGATAGTCATTATGCCAAATTTACCTAGCCTGTAAGTTTTCATTTTTTTAATTTGCCTGCCATGTTGAACTGAACGGGACAGGCGGCGTGAACTGATTACTTGGGAATGTGATATCAAATAATTTTGATTCCCTCCAGATTCAGGACTGCTAAAAGATCGTACTTAAAGTCTCATTTAAATTTTCGCCTATTTAACGCTGTCAAATTCAACGGTAAAAATAAAAAAAAAAAAGCATGGAAGACTACTATCACAACTGCAAACTTTATACTCATGTTCACCTCCAGACCTACCATCTCATAACTGAACTAAAGCTATATACAGATATTTGTTTCTACTCACAGGGGGTGAGAGAGGATCAGAGAAAGATATTTCAAATTCTGCGACAGCATTTCCTGGCTTGGAAGGGTTAAATATCACCTCCAACTGCACTAAAGAAAATGGTGCAATTTCTCCGGAGGAAAGCTGTTGATAAGAAACAAAAACAACAAGACACCTTAAAACACCTGATACCCTAACGTGCTGTACCCCTTTATTACTACGAGCATAAAAAGGCACCTCTTTCAGGCAAAGCGTTCCCAGACAGCCCACTACAAGGAATACGCTGGGGCCGCTGGGCTTTTTTAGGCCTTACTGCAACTGAATGGTTTGTCATGTAACAGCGGATAAAAAGGATAAAGTCGCGCTCACGCCAAGGAGGTCCACACGGCTGGAGCTTATCCCGGTTTCTGTAGCACTTTTTCTGCATCCCCTGGATGGGATGCTAGTCCATCGCAGGGTTACCCCCAGCAGTATGTCGCTGGTACCCATTTTATACACCTGGGTGGAGAGAGACAATGGGGGGTTAAGTTTCTTGTCTGAGGAAACATCACGATCGCAGGGACTGGGTGTCGAACCACCGACCTTCAGCTCTGAAGTCCAACGTGCTAACCATAATGATTACACCACCGCGTCCTCACACACCACTGCGCCCCCACATGAAAAAAGCAACTTGCATTAAATATTTTGGTAGGTAATGATACTCACTTTTCCAACTCTAAGGCCTTCCAATAAGGACACCTCAGTTGGGACCGGTGAAGTAGCTGTTTGAGGTACCACTGGAGTAATCTCCACTGAAATACAAAAAAAATAGAGTCATACTCATTTTATGAATTTCATGTTTTGGTCCTAAACACCTAGTAATCAACCTCTGATCAAGTCAAACATAGGAATTTGAGTGGGTAAGCAATTATGTGTCAGCAGTCTTTAAATGTGGCGAGAGATGATTTTAATGCTCCAAAATTTCCTGTACAATGTCTTAATTTGTAACACTGATTTATTACAAAATGAACCAGAGAAAACAAGACACAAAAATGAATGGGAGTGTTTGATAACGTGTTTCTCAATAATTTATGGTTCTATTGAGCCTTAATTTACCATAGAAAGATATTTTGACTAGAAGATTTTTAGACAATACTTCATGTCCGTGATTTCTGAAAGAATTTTTTTGCGACATCATCACCTTACCGCTCTATCATTGGCTATTAGGAAATATTAAGGTGATTCTAACTTCTGAGTCTGTGGATAAAATCCTATGGTGTGACTATTCAAATGAAACCTTGTCAGCAGTACTTTTACATGGTACTGTTTATATTTAAGTATGTTACAAAATGAAATTTGGGAATCGTCTTAAATTTTGATTTAAGGCACTCTTGTGGGCCCTGCAACAAAGTCAAGAGTAGTTCATAATAATATGACTGAGGCTCAATAAAAACTCTTTTGTTACAAACCATCTGGCTGATCCCCAGTCCCTTCAGCTTCAGCAGGCCCATCTCCTTCAGTAGTTCCCAAGCCCTCCTCAAACTTGATTGCACTACCAGTTCTGGGGTCTGGGGCCTTGTCTGTGGCTTCTCCTTCTATAGAGCATGAAATAAGCAGAGATCAGAACAAAACAATCTGATTCAAAAGCAAAAAATAAAGACTGGAATTATTCCAAAGCTTAATGTGGTACCTTGTTGTTCTACATCTCCTGGTGCTGATGTCACCCCACCCCCCTGAAATTCTTTAATATCCTCCACCATCACCTCAGGATTGTGTTGTTCACCATTTTGGTTGGAGTCTTGCTGTCCCACATCAGTAGCAGTCTAAAAAAGGTAAGAAATATAATGTCAATTAAAACAGTTATTGACTTCTTAACATCTTGGTTGCTGAATTTCCAGTTTTTTCACTTAAAAAAATGATCTGGAAGGTAAATGCTTCAAAGTTTTGCAGCATTTAAAAATTGGTCCTAACTGTTTTGTAAAATTGTTATTTTAAAATAAAATTGGGCATTGATAACTGGGCCAGAGTTGAGAATTTAATATGATTTCCACTGAACATCCGAGCAATAAGTGCAAATATAAAGTTACCAAAAAAATACTCATAGCATGGAAACATTTTGAATAAAAAAGAAACCATCAATACTTAAGCTCCCAAGCCGACCCTAGCCTGTGAGAGAAATTGAATTTGAAGTTATCCATATTTTAATAATTGAAAAGACGCTTTACGTCAGCTCAAAACAAAATGGCACTTGTTTTAAGCATATTTTTATGAGATTTGACATTAATTTTCTCGAGAATGCTCGAGAATTTAATCGGGGGGTCACTTGGAGAAACAAATTAAAGAGAGATGTTTCAAATAGTATTTAAAATGTTACCGTGCCATGAGTCGATTTTTAGTAAATAATTTTTGCACTTATTGCTTGAATGTTGAGCGGAATCCGTCTCAACAAAACACTCACTATTCCAATGGCACTTGTTGAAGATATGAGATGATTACAACCTACTCACTACTACACTTTTTGTTGCTTATTGATCACTTCATATTCAATAAATGTTTGTGGAATAATTTTAAATTAACTAACAAGAGACATTTATTTACCATTCCTCCAATGGAGCTTAATTCTGAAGACGAGTCTGATCTTGCCAAACCTGCAAAGGTAAATGAGTTTATTGGCAAGAGAAAGTTAAAAAACTAAACCAATACTATTCGCAAAGACTATTCACAGGGACAAGTCCTCCGTGGTGTTCACCTGAGGGGACTGGTCACTGGGACCGTCTGATTTGGTTTTTGATTGGTTGTTTTTTAACTGGCCGTTGCCATATGGCTACCGCCTGTTCATAAAATGGGACTCAGTTTTTTTTTTGCGTCAGTTGGCTTAACATACGAACAAAGTGCTGTGGGGAGGGGTGGGGAGGGTCAGAACGGCCGGGTAAAATGCCCATTGGGCTTTCTTGTTTAATCTGGTCTTAGGGAGTAGCTGTAAGAACGGGACATGGGGGCAGGGGGGGGGGGGAGGGGGTCAAGCACAATTAGATGGGAAAATTCCCTGCAACTAGTGACATGAATTCAATCCAGATAGATGGCTAGATAGATAGACAGATAGATAGCTTTATTAAGTAAAGTCATTGTGACATACTTTACAATAATCCAGACGAGTTTGAATTCTCAGGACACATTCCAGGAACCAAATTTCAGTCCCGATTTTTTGATGAAAATGGCAAGTTCACATAAATGTGCAGACGTGGTCCCCAGGACTAGTCACAGGGACAGGTCCCTAGTGTGTGTCAACCTGAACTCTTCCAGAGGATAATGAGGCCCACTGCACTCACCTAAACAAGCAAGAAATGAAAGTGTTACCTGTTATTCTTCTGAAAGTGAACTCTGTTCCCAGTGCCCCACTGTTTGTAACATTGATGATTCGTTTTCTAGTTTCTCCCAGAACTTGACTGCCAAACTCAACCTCAGTAACATCAACAGAAATCTGCAATGATGATTGGAGAGATTATAAGTTAAAAACCTGACATGTTAGAACTTTGAATCTTACAGTTGAAGTGGAAATGAACAAGCAAGTTAATTTAAAACGTTTATTGTCTAATGTAAGAGAACAATGATCTTTAAGCAACAAGGAAGAACAGAGAATAATGTATTTTTTAATTTACTCTTTGGAAAACAATTACAGTAGGCTTCAACAATGTTTTGTTGATGTCTAGATGTAGTAAAACATATTGCCAACAGTAGCTACTGCAACAGCATCTATACAGTGATGATTTACCTGACATTTCTTTGTCACACATCGAATGGGAACAGAAAATGGTCCTGTTTGAGCAAGGAAATCAATGTGACCTTCCGAGTCTTCATTCAGCTGCAAACAAAAATCAACATTGTAATGTCATCTTATGATCAGACACAGTACGTTGGCCAACAAAATCAAGCAAAATCAATTTAATAATCAAAATCAGTTGATTTAATTGTATCATTAATTATTTTGTGAACTCACCATTGGTTTAAAGGTGACTGCAAAATCACAAGTCAGCCCAGCAGACATAACTCCAGGGGGATCAAAACTGATAAGAACAAAAACAGATTGAACAGGAATATTGAATAAGGTACTAAACAAAACTGCATTGCTAACATGCCAGGACTTTTGTGCCCAAAACCTATTTTATGTACACATTAGGTTTAACAACAAAATTTCAATTTTACCCCTTGTCATTTTGAGGCCGATATTTTAAAAAAATAGGTACAGACAATGACTACATGAACAACACTCAATACAGATATATAATTGTGACATTACTGGTAAATGAAGGTTTACTTACAACACCTCTATGAAGTCCTTCAGAATGTGAGACATTCCAACATATTTACAATAGTTTTGAGTGTAAGATATGTTTGTTAAAAGGATTTTCTTTTTGTACGATTTTCCAACTTCAAAGTCCTGGAACAGAACAAAACATACACTCCTTTAATTAACAATTTAATATTCTTTGCTAGGTGTGGGCTGAAAGAAAAATGAGTAACACAAAGTACAAAGAAATTTATTTATGACTCTAGTTTATACCTTGAATATAATGACTTCAGGTTTGCTGTAAAATGCACAGCCCTGCAATGCAAAAAAGCAGAAAAATTAAAACAAAGACCTTAATTCCAACCAAACCATTTTGATTAACAACTCACCTTAAATTCCCTTCCTGCAGCTACTTGTTTCTGAACAATGCCAGCTCGTTGCTTCGTAAGAGCTCTCTCCATCATTTCCTACAATATCAAGTTAAAGGGTTAGGTACTGAATTTCCCTTCAAAGCATTTACTAAGCAAAGACAAGCGCATTCGCGTAAGCACGATTCTTTGAATACCCTGTTGTTTAGAACTACCGCTGGTCAGCGCACCTTCCAATATCGCGCGGCCAGCATATGGAACAATCTAGACAGCCAAATGAAGAACTATAGCCTGAAAAAGTTTAAGGTCGAAATGAAGGACAAATTACTCAGTAGTGTATTATGATAATATTATGCATTGATATTCATTGATATATACATATATATTTATTAGATAATTTTTATGCTATTTATTGTACGTTGGGATTTTAGTATTAATTATTGTTATATTATTGTAAATAGTTATTGAAAAGCCTGTCAAGGAATAACCATTAAAGATCATTTCAATTATAGTCACTGGGCTACTAACTTTTGAAGAGCTGAGGACAGTGACAAAGACAGTTGTTATACAATTGTTGTTCTGTTGGCATTCAGCTGATCAAACAGATTACCTGTTCCATTTTACTAGGGATGTGACTTGCGAATTTAAACCTCTGTTCTTTTTTCTCAGATGCCTGATGAGAAAACATTGAAAAATTATGGTTAGGTTTGCCACTGTGGAACAGAAAAAAAGGACGAACACTGCTGACAATAACTCTGGTGCTCAATAATGAGTTTGATATCATTGAAAGTAAAATGACATCACCTTCTCTAGAGAATTCCCGTCAGTTCTTTACTTCAATGTGGTCAGTTTTAAAGAAAGTAGGCATCAACCTCTGCTAAAATAGCCACATTACATAGGTATAACCAGGGAATTTTTCCATCTACCTCCCCCGTCCTTCCATCCTTCCTCTCCCTTTCCAGGTCCCATATTTGTGGGTATTAACACTGACCAGAAAAATAAAACCAACCTTGTGAACTCCTTCTTCCCACAATCCCCTGAACTCAGGCTGGGCCAAGTCTTCTCCTTCGGCATCTGAGTCGCTGAGAACAATAATAGTGACGAAATCAATAAAAAGAAAATAAAAATAAGAGGGAAATTGTCAATTAACTAATGTTTCATTTTCCATGTTTAATGAAAACTACATTTATAATTTGCTTACCCTTCCTTAGCTTCATCTCGGCTAGTTTCTCCATAAGGTGAAAAATCATCTTCATCATCTTCCGAAGATACTGCACCAAGTTTACCTGAAGTGTGTTGACCCTGAAAGAAAAATGTTGCACGCCAGTTAGTTTGAAATTAAGATTTCACTTGAGTCATGCATATAGAGATCCACTTGAGGTTAACTTGTAAGAACATCAATTCCCAAGTGTGGAATTCCAAGGAGATTCATCACTCATGTCCAATACTCTCTAACTGACACGATCCGAAAAAGCCACTTTACAACCTGTACGGATCGACAAATAGAGACCACCTGTTAAATAGAGCTGTCGATTTGAAAATTGCACCTCATTAACGACCATCATGTTGATAGGAGGTTTGTCGATTCGTTCAATCTGTACGATTAGAAAATTTTAAGCACGATCCGTATAATAGACTTGTTGATCCGAAAATTGAATTCATTAACAACCGGGAAACGTGTTGCGCAATATAGTAGGCAAACATGAATGTTCCTCGTTCTCTCCAACTGACACGATCCGAAGAAGCCATAGTACAACCCGTACGGATCGACAAAGAAAGACGACCTGTTAAATCATCTGAAAATTGCATCTCATTAACGACCTCATGTTCACACGACTCAGGAGGGTTGTCGATTCGTTTGATCCGTACGATCGGATAATTGTATGCAAGATCCGTACAATAGACTTGTTGATCTGAAACTTGCATTCATTACCTGCGAAGAGTGAAAATAGTAGGCATAACACATAGCCAATACAGATATATATGAGTATGCCCAAAACATGTGGGGCACTCGAATCAAACAAAACACAGAAACCATGCAAATATGACTATGCCTTGTTCTTTAAGCATGTGACCATAAAACATTCACTTTTGGCGCGGTGCAAAAACGAGACCTATGACTCTGGAACATACGCTTTTATGAAACAAACCGAACACAGAGCCAAGAAACCATGCAAATATGACTATGTCTCATTCTCTAAGTGTGTGACCCCAAAACATTCGCTTTTGGCACGGTGCAAAAACGAGACCTATGACTCCGAAACATACGCTTTTATGAAACAAACCGAACATGAGTATGCCCAAAACATGTGGGGCGCTCGAATCAAACAAAACACAGAAACCATGCAAATATGACTATGCCTTGTTCTTTAAGCATGTGACCCCAAAACATTCGCTTTTGGCGCGGTGCAAAAATGAGACCTATGACTCCGGAACATACGCTTTTATGAAACAAACCGAACACAGAGCCAAGAAACCATGCAAATATGACTACGTCTCGTTCTCTAAGTGTGTGACCCCAAAACATTCGCTTTTGGCACGGTGCAAAAACGAGACCTATGACTCCGAAACATACGTTTTTATGAAACAAACCGAACACACAGCTAAGAAACCATGCAAATATGACTATGCCTCGTTCTTTAAGCGTGTGACCCCAAAACATTCGCTTTTGGTGCGGTGCAAAAACGAGAGCTATGACTCCGAAACAAACCGAACACAGAGCCAATACAGGTATGAGTATGCCCAAAACATGACGGGCACTCGAAACAAACAAAACACTGAAACCATGCAAATATGACTGTGCCTCGTTCTTTAAGGAGGCTCGCAACAGTTTTTTTGGCCTTGGAGTGTATCTTTTGAAGTCAAAATTTCGCATAGAAGGTAAACTTCGATTTCCTTGATACTACACCACCTTTTCAACATATTGTCAAAGTTTATTTTCTCACTCGTTTCCTAGCAACAGCTGTCACCATAGCAACGGTAATGGACAACCCCTCATTTTAAATAATGTCGAATATCTCGAAAACTAGTCAGACACTTTATGACGAAACTTGAACTGTTTGAACTACTCAACCTACACAGCTTGTATGCGAAATTAGGGAAAAATCTGTAAGAGCGTTTTTGAGTAAATCATGATTCATTTTTTACGGGCTGATTTTGGTCATTCCTGCAATTTTCTCCAATATTTCAAGAAAGATAAAACTTAACACTTTCTCTTTTCAGTTGAAGGATCTTTTATGATATCAAAACATTCTTAATGTACATTGAGCTTCCTAGGTGGCTGCGATTTTAAGATATTTATATTTAAAAACTGCTAAAATGCACCACAAATCAGCCAAAAAGTTTGTAATTTGCATAAATAGAAATATTTCTAAATTGCCCTTACAGTTTTCTCTCTTAAACTGATTGCCATTAGAATAATAATTCTTTTTGATGTTCCAGTGAGTTTTAGGCTGAATAAACATTTCTGTTATTAGATAAGAAGGCTGAATCTCGGTCAAGTTTCAGTCGTTATTAACTTTCAACGAGCAACAGTTTTATTTTGTTTTTCCTGGTCTATTTCACGGTTATTCACGTGCAATTAATATTTATACACGCTGGGCTTGTGTCCTCTGGTGCATTTATAATTCCTTCTCATAATAATAAAAAATTTTCGTCTTCTGAGCTTCTTCCTGGAGACTCTTTTCCATTATTCTTTAAATACTGACTGACGTTTTAGCATTTTTAATTACGGATTTAATTACACTGGAGCCGAAAAATAAAGAGAAACAAGCTCAGAAGACGAATATATATATTTTTTTTATTATGAGAAGGAATTATAAGCGCATGAGAGGACACAAGCGCAGCGTGTATAAATATTAATTGCACGTGAATAACCGTGAAATAGACCAGGAAAAACAAAATAAAACTGTTGCTCGTTGAAAGTTAATAACGACTGAAACTTGATCGAGATTCATCCTTCTTATCTAATAACAGAAATGTTTACTCAGCCTAAAACTCACTGGAACATCAAAAAGAATTATTATTCTAACGGCAATCAGTTTAAGAGAAAAATCTGTAAGGGCAGTTTAGAAATATTTCTATTTATGCAAATTACAAACTTTTTGGCTGATTTGTGCTACATTTTAGCAGTTTCTAAATATAAATATCTTAAAATCGCAGCCACCTAGAAAGCTCAATGTACATTAAGAATGTTTTGATATCATAAAAGATCCTTCAACTGAAAAGAGAAAGTGTTAAGTTTTATCTTTCTTGAAATATTGGAGAAAATTGCAGGAATGACCAAAATCAGCCCGTAAAAAATGAATCATGATTTACATGAAAACGCTCTTACAGATTTTTCCCTAATTTCGCATACAAGTTGTGTAGGTTGAGTAGTTCAAATAGTTCAAGTTTCGTCACAAAGTGTCTGACTAGTTTTCGAGATATTCGACATTTTTTAAAATGAGGGGTTGTCCATTACCATTGCTATGGTGACAGCTGTTGCTAGGAAACCAGTAAGAAAATAAACTTTGATCATATGTTGGAAAGGTGGTGTAGTATCAAGGAAATCGAAGTTTACCTTCTATGCGAAATTTTGACTTCAAAAGATACACTCCAAGGCCCAAAAAACTGTTGCGAGCCTCCTTAAGCGTGTGGCTCCAAAACATCAGCTTTTGGTGAGGTGCAAATTCACTACATCCAGTGTTTACGACAAACAAACATGTACTTAAGTAGCGGACGACTTTTGGTGCAAAGGAGTGCCGAAACAACCAAAGCATGACATTGCCTTGTTAACTAATTGCAAACAAACAGTTTAACGTTTTTCTAATTTTATGAATTTATTACTCCTGTGTCCATGTGTGAGGTATGCGGTGTCAACCAATTGAGTGCACAGAAACGACCATTAAATATATATTATTACGGTGTGGGTTTGTTGGAAAACCGCACATACGTTCGGAATATTCTTGCTTCTATAAGAAGCGGTTGAAATCACATAACGTGTGCGACGAACTGGGAAAACAGTACTAATTCTGCTTTTGTTTTACCGAACTGCGAAATTCAGAAGATTTTTACACTTGTCTTGCAAGCGTTCGTAGAAAAAGCAATTCTTGCACATCGCAATCATGTAAGGAAAACTGCCGCGCTTTGGAGGCGAACAAGCAAAAGATCGAGTTTCTAAGCACTTATTCTCTATATGTTAACAAGGAAACAAACTTTTTTCGACTTCAATTAGAAATAGTTTTATGTATGTATTTCAGATAATTATCACACCTCACTGTTACAAACCTTAATAATGGTCTAAGAAACAAATGTTCCTTTCGGCTCATTTAAAAATTCATGTGTGTCCTTTTCACAAAATTATCACACCTCATTAAAAACCTCAATAATGGTTGCCACAACTACTGCCACAAGAAATGCACAGTAGTCGAGACTTTGGCCCACAAGATCAGAGTGATCATTAATATTCGTAAGTCCCACTGTACTAATGAGATTCTTTTTTCGGATCAACAGGTATTTTTCTCGGGCCGTGAATGCCATTCTCCATCCAAACGATTCGAACGGAACAACAAACTGTGCACAATACCTCAGCCACAAAATATGCAAAGCAGTATTTCGTAGCCCCAGTAATGATATTCATTTCTCGGATCGACAACTCTTTTTCTCACGTTGTGAATGCCATTCTCCATCCGAACGATTCGAACGGATCGACAAACATCGCACAATACCTCAGCCATAAAACATGCAAAGTAGTAGTTCTAAGCCCCACTAATGACATTCATTTCTCGGATCGACAACACATTTTCTCAGGTCATAAATGATGTTCTCCATTCGTACGATTTGAACGGATCGACAACCTTAACACCATGCACCTAAACCACAGCAGATGATCTTTGATATTTCTAAGTCCTAGTAATGAGATTCATTTCTCGGATCGTCAAAACTATTTCTCGGGTCGTGAGTGATGTTCTCCATTCGTACGATTTGTACGGATCGACATTACCTCGAAGCACCATTGATCTAAACACAAGACACGATCTTGTATATTTCTAAGTCCCACTAATGAGATTCATTTCTCGGATCGACACACTTTTTCTCGGGTGGTGAGTGATGTTCTCCATTCAAACGATTCGTACGGATTGACAACCTCCACACACCACCTAACCACAAGAGATGATCTTTTTTATTTCAAGTCCCACTAATGAGATTCATTTCTCGGATCGACAACACTTTTTCTTGGGTCAAACCTACTTGTCGATCTGTACGGATCGAAATTTAACTTTTTCCCATCATATCAGACGCTGTGTATTGGACAACCAACAGTCATGATAAGGGCCTCATATGTTAAAAATATGAATTCTCCTTCAGGGGGTACAGAATGCTAAAATTGATAAATGGGATCAAATCAGCCTTTCTGTTACTGTTGTTGTTGCACCACTTCAGCCTTACCCCAGTATCCTCGACATCAGCACTGTACTCTACAGAAGATGATCCACTTGTAGATTTAAAAAACTTTGGTTTGGGACGCCTTCTGTTTATTCTCTGAAAAAATAGATACAAGCAAATAAATGAACGTTTCACCTAAGCACACCAGTGTATTAACTAGTAGCACACAAAGTCAGTGATAAACTAACAGTTTCTATAGCATGAAGCAATTGGGAGTCTTTCTTCTCCCCTCTGGAAGGGATGCTAGTCCAACACAGGATACCCAGCATAAAGTGACTACAAGCATTACTACTCCCCTCTGGACGGGATGTTAGTCCATCACAGGATACCCAGCATGAAGCAAATGGGAGTCTTTCTACTCCCCCCTGGATGGGATGCTAGTCCATGACAGGATCCCCAGCATGAAGTAAGTAGCAGTATTACTACTCTCCCCTGGATGGAATGCTAGTCCATCACAGGATACCCAGCATGAAGTAACTAGGAGTCTCTCCACTCCCCCTTGTTTATTGTTATTTGTTATATTGTCTCATAGTTTATCCATAGTTTTAATATTCGTATTCTAGTGTATTTTTATATTTTATTGTAAATAATTTTAGAGGGCCACTGGTTTGTTAGTATTTTTTATGCTATTTTAGTGCTACCCTCGTTAAATAAAGACTAATTACTTACTTACTTACTTACCCTTGGATGGGATACTAGTCCACCACAGGATACCCAGCATAAAGTGTCTAGGAGTCTTTCTACTCCTCCCTGGATGGGATGCTAGTCCATCACAGGATACCCAGCATAAAGTGTCTAGGAGTCTTTCTACTCCTCCCTGGATGGGATACTAGTCCATCACAGGATACCCAGCATAAAGTGTCTAGGAGTCTTTCTACTCCTCCCTGGATGGGATACTAGTCCATCACAGGGTTACACCATCCTATCATTTTTCTAATGGTTTGTTGCTGCCTGAGGAGAGGGAATGCTGAGGAATGCTCACCAAGATTGAGTGCACCACTGGACAGGGCTGGGAGCTGGGAAGTTCCCATCTATTAAGACAGAGGACAGCCAACATGGCAGGCACTGATGCTGCCTCACTGATATCTTGGTGTACTCCCTACCACGAGCCAAGCAATGAGAGGGTGTGCTTGTAATTTGGACAACTAGAAGATGTTAAAATTAACACTAAGTACAACCTTAGTTGCAGTACCTTGACTCTTTCTCTCTGCTTCTCAGGCCACAACTGAGGTTGCTGCTGGTAACGCTTCTTTATTTGTTTTTCCTCTTTCAATATGTTTTCCACTATTTCAACCTGTAAAATATGATAGTTGCTGACAAGTCTCAAAGAAAAAAAGGAAATCAAACAATGAATCAAATTGCTTCTACCTGTCGCTCTCTCTGCCTCTTCTCGTATGCCCTACAAAATTAATAATTAAAACAGTTTGAGCCCATTGAAACTTCTCTTACAAATGCAAACTACTAAAAACTGTTACCAAAACTTGCAGTTCTCCAAGTGCTGTTCTTACTCTTTATCCTTCTCAAACTGTCGAATCCTTTTTCTCCGTGTTAGTTCCTCGTCAGGGTTTAATCCCTGTGCAAGGATTTCCTGTCTTTCTCGCAGTTCTTCCTCGTCTTTTTCAAGTCTCTTTTTAGCATCACGAGCTTGTAGGGCTCGGAGATTTTCCTGCAAAAATCAAACATGGTTAGCTTTTCAATTTAATGAGGACGCAACTTAAAACCGCAGGGGACAGTGGATCAATAAACAGGATATTCTAGCAGCTGTGGAATGGAAAAATGTGCCAGCTGCCAGCCCACAGTTTTGTCCAGTTTAGCCACACGTTTGCCCCTTGATTCACCCTGAAATTCTTCAAGAGCCTCTTAGTGGGGAGGGAGACTTTGCTACTCTTGTAATGTTGCCTAATACTACAAAACATTTTGAAGGAAATAAAAGAATTAAATGTGAAGAAGACCATCTCAATTATGATGCAACTTTTGCAGTTGCGAAAGGAAGGCCTGAAAAAATTCAGGCTTGTACGGGATTGAAACCCTTGACCTCTGCAATACTGGTGCAGCGCTCTAATCAATTGAGCTACCAAGCCAACTGGGAGCTGGTCATTTAGTCGGTTTGTACCTTGTTAGTTTCTATGTTTCCCTTGAGGTTGAGTATAGCTTGCATTCTGTCCTCCATGTACTCACGTGATCTTTCCTCCTCTTCTGCTTCCTTCTGACGCACTCTGTAACACAAAGAAAGGAGCCCCATGGTGTACTAGTAGTTCTAAAACAAACAGCTTACAACATAGCATAGTGAATTCTGCACAGTTTTTCTCATGGTCTTAAGATCTGTAAAACAAACAACCATGTCTTTGACTTGCTAAACAAGAACAAGTTTTGTTAGGCTTTTCTAAACATTGAGGGCAACTGAAGGATGATGAAGGTGATGATAAATGATGACCATTTTGTGGACTTAAGATATATAAAACAATTGTGTACCTAGACATTGTCTCTTTGAGGAACTTGGAAGCTTGCTCTCTGTTCCGCTTCGCTGCAGCAATGGCTTGTCTGTGTTTTCGTTCTCTCTCTCGTAGAGCAGATATGTGCTCTCTGTGAAAAAAGTTTTAAAAACAATAATCACATTAGTGTAAGAGCTTTTGAGATGTAATACCAATTGAAATTCTACGAAGAGAAATGATTGGTGATCAGCAACAAGAACATTTATTTTGAGCTTGGACTAATATTTAAGCTCACTTGTCTCTAGCTCTCCTCCTCCTCTCAGATGCAACGACACTCATGTTTTCCTTTCGTAGTCGCACAGCAGATTGGTCAGCTTTCTGTTTCTCCACAAGTTTCTCGTCTTTTTCAAGTTCTTTCCCAGCAAGGAGGAATTTTCCTTGTTCAACAGTTGCTTGTGCAAGAGCAAACCTACAGAAAACAGAGATATGGTATAATTTCTGATCAATAGAATCAGAAACAGAAAGAACAATAATATTCAATCTCTAATGCACGAAACTTTCAAGAAAAGATCCAGAAATTGATCTCAATTCTTATAACCATTAGACACTCGTACATGTAGCTTATAAACACTACGTGGTTCCTTACTCTGCTTCTTGAAGCCTCTGTAAGATTTCTCTATGCACATCTTTTTCAGCATCTATTTCTGCACACAGTTTTGAGTGGAAACCCTGCAGTCTGTACAGTGAGGCCCTGGTACAAAGAATGGACACAAAGTAAGTAATTTTAACTACACCAGCAAATAGAGACCATCTTTCTTATTTACATTTTACTGGGTGTATCTGACATTGCTGATCCTAGCAGTATGCACGGAGTGTGTCACCATAAACCTAGTTAATATGACCTCACCACAAGTCTCCCAGTAGCTCAGTGGTTAGAGCATCTGACCAGTGTACGGAAGGTTATGGGTTCAATTTCCAGCAGGGACTCAGATTTTTTCTTTCTCCCATGCTTGACGCAAATCATCTCTTTTTTATTAACTGTATCATGCCTCTAGATTATTATGAGGAACTATCAGATCAGAAAACGAGAACAAAATTAAAGTGAAATACCAGAATGGCTTTCAAATTTCAAACTAGTGATGTCCCCAGAAGCCTTACTCATCCTTGTTACTGACAAGTAGAGAGGGAGGCTATAAGAATGGGATTCGTGTGCCATCTGAAAATAGCTAGGATTGAGAAGTCATACTTGTATTCAATCTTGTACTAATACTTCAGCCCAAGGGTGCCTAATCGTGATTGTTTGTTCCCTGTTTACTTACATATTGTTTTGAGACTTTGCTTCTTCAATTTCATTGCTGACCACATCTTTATCTTTCTGTAGGTCTTCTATATGTTCTTGACATTTCTTAAGTTCCTCTCTAAAAGACAAAGAAAAGATACAAGGCATGATCTCAAAAACCCTTACTTCCATAACTTGAAGCTTCCCCAAAATATAATTATAATGTAATATGCAGTTTTACTACAAACTTTGTAGTAAAAAGTGCACTTGACTTACATGTATGAGTCCCTTAGCTGCTCTTTGTGATTTAAAAATGAATACATAATGCGAATTGGAGATTACAAATTAAATGATTACCTGAACTGTGACACGAGATAATCTTTCTCTAGGACTTGTTCACTTAATTGATCAAGATGACGTCTCAGGGCCAAGCGCTGCAACTTCTCCTACATTAAAAGATGAATGTGTGATTAAAATCTCATCCTGCCACTGGATGATATGCACTTATTGACTGAGTAGGAGGGCTAGACAGGACAATATTAGGCTTGAAGTCATTAAGGCATACGAGGCCACTGCCATGATCTACAGAACCAAATTATTTTCCCAACCACACCAACCTAAACCCATCAGTAAGTATTCTATCATACTGCCACCTTTATCCTCATTTTCAATTGTGTGGGTTCTAAATGAACAGACGAGTTAGCTGCAAGGACAGACAGCTTTTCTTGGACTGACTGGCATCAACCAGTGCCTTGTTCTACAAACATTGGCTCACAAATTTGTCTTAACTATAGGAGAGTATCTGTGGGGCTATACAGTGTTATAATAACTACTAGGTGGTACATATGGCTAAGTGTGCAAAAAAATTTTGTCTCATTATTTCGCTTATTGTGTATTGTTTGGTTGTTATTTACAAAATAATGGCTCAGTGATCGCTGGTTTTCAAGACTAGAGGGATGAAGTTGGTTGCTAGGCTGTCATCTTGGAATTTTGTGTGTAGACTCCCTGCTGGTCTCGCGCATGGCTGGATGTCTTTGAATCTACAGCGACGAAACTAAAGGTATTGAGAGGAAATGAAAACACAACAACTAGCCTGTCTTTGTAATGGTCCACTTGAGACATATTTACTGACCTGTCTTGTTTGCTGTGCGATTGGATCAGATGTATACTCATCTTCTTCCACTCCATCCATACTTCTACAAATAACAAGTTTAATTCAACAGTAAGACTCTCTGATAAACGGACGTAACTAGAGATACTGGTAACTAGGAAGGAAAAAATGAGCTCAAGTCTGCCTGCTCACCCAGTGAGTGACTCCTGATCACTGAAGTAATTCTTGTCAATGTCAGATGAAGGGTCGCTCTCATACTCAACTGGTCCTGCAATAAAATGATAACTAACTGCAACTGTCCTGGGATCATTTGTTTTAAACACCAATACAAGAGGGTTCCCAACAGGTGTTTCAGGATCAGGGATTTGGCTCATTTGAAGACCGGGAATCAGGATTATAGAGGAAGGGAGGAGTGAGATTCAGGATTGTGATTATGAATGGGATATGGGATTTAGTGGTTTTACGATGCATGATTTGGGAAATGTTGTTGCAAGGAACCGGTATCTGTTAACGAAAACTGAAAAATCCTTCCACTTTGACTAAACACAAGTTGCCCCCGTTTTCCTTAACCTGTCTCATGCCTATTTTGATCATACCACTTTTCTTATCCCACCATCTTCCACTGGTTCACTGAAGATGAGGGAATCTGGAACACTCTGTAAGGCACTTTTAAAACATATGTTCGGGATCAACATAAGGCGATAAAAACCACTGAGATTACAGGATTGAGGGAAAATTAAGGTCAGGATGACAAGATTGAAGAACCTTATTGGGTACCCTCGTACTAGCTGGGCCACTGCATATTAACATCTGAATGTTGTCTGGTAGCCACATCGGTCTAAGAAAATGATAGTCAGTCACTTGTACTAGTGACATGGCCTACTATAAATTTGGTTAAATGTTAAATCACTTTATTTAGGTGTCAATGTATTTTAGCACGAAAGGGCTAATTGGGGACACCATAAATCAAAGAAAGTAACATTATAAACTGAAAATAAACATTTTTATAAACCTCAACTGGTGGGAGGCTTATCAGTTGGCTATTTACAAGAGTGGCTGAGTATTCGAACACAGGACTACCATGAAACAAATCCATGTGGTAAGACTTGAACTCGGGACCTCCAGATTGCAGGTCCAGCGCCCTAACCACTAGGCCACGCAACCTCCCATAAATAACATGATCAGTCATCACACAGGTACAGTTTGACAGCAAGTTATGCAAAATTAGAGCTCGCATTGAGCATTTGCTTAACTGTGGCTAAGATGAATCTTTTAACATCTAAGCAATTTTGACAGTTACAAACATGAACGTTGATATAACACGCTTTCAAACTTTGAACATTTGGTGTCCAGTGACACAAAATTCAAATCATATCCACTCAGGTCACATTTTCACACCATGTGTTCATGCTTGACATGCTAGCAAATGACTTTGAACATGCTTGTCAAAACCTGGTTTCCCAAGATGCTTCCCCATTTGCATGACATGTAACTTTCATTGTGAAAGAAAATGTTCTGGGAAACTTCAGAAATATATATTTTTTGGTTCTCAGAACAAATTTAAAGATTGCAATTAAAGTTTTCTCTGCATGCACCAAGGGAAACATTTAAGGACGGTGCCTCCTAATACAGATGTACTTTTGCAAAGGTTATGACTACGGGGAAAAGTAGATCTTAGCAAGGGTTATTGGAATCCAAAAAGGAAAATGTGGGTAACCACTCATTTTTCAGGAATAATTAATCATCCAGAATTCTAAAAAAACGTTAAAATACAAAGAATGTATGGCAATTTCTTTCCAAATTTAGGGTCAATTATATCTGAATAATGCGTCTTTTTGGATTCTGATAGCCCTTGCTAAGATCTGCTTTTTAAACATAGTCTTAAACCATGCAAAAATATTGTTGTATTGGTGGGCAAATTCCTTAAGAAACCCAAATATCCCGAGATGCGCAGAACGTATGCACAGTAACAAAAGGAGGCACCGTCCTTAAGGAAACAATGTTTAGAACTGCAATAATCTTTCTCTGTTTGTTGGGACCAGTAGATGCAACCAACAGTAATACTGATGTGGTACCTTGCGGTCCCCTGCCCTGGACATAACTTTCTAGAAATTACTCCTCAGTTCTCTTACCTTCATCTGAAAATTGCCAGTGATTCTGCTGAAATTTACCCACAGTATCTTGCGGCACTTCGCTATTGGCATCAGGTTCTGCTGCCTGGTCATTTGCATCATAAATCTCAGGTTCCTCCATTGAATCTTCAATTGCCTTTTTTTCTAAATCCGCCACTTCCATATCGGTAACGGGACTCTTGTCGTTTATGTACAAATGTACAAACGTATGCTCATATGACTAAAACTTGCGATGACAACCGTGTAACAGTCGGAACATAACGTCTAAGTTCCATCAAAATTTACATGCAGACACTTTTAAACTTTGAAATCAGAATTTTCTTTGAATCCCACTTATGAGAAATGTAGCATTGCAAGATAATAAGCGGCCATCACATCACAAACATCTTGAGGTCTTCACAATATAACATAAGATTCAGCAGGGAGATTCCTTCAACCAACTGTAAGTTTCCAGTGAAAAGATCTCTTGTTCATGGAAATCCAGGCCAAAAAACTACACAAAATGTTTAAAAGTTTCCATTTCAAAATCGTGAAAACTTTACCAAAAAAGCACAATGAATTCTGCAAGTAAGTTAGCTGTTTTTCGGAAGATGTCAACCTTCTTGTTGATCACCACCAAACAACAAAACACGGCGGCCATGACAGCGGTCGGCTTAGCAGCCACGGCTTCATCAGAAGGCCTGGGACTAGAACTGCTGAGGAGCCACGCCTTTAGAACAATATGGCGGATGCTGCAAGCGGAAAGTTTCAAGAACTTTTCACGTTTTAGGATTACAATTCAGTTGGGAATCAATATTTGAGGATGTTGCGACAGGGTATTTATGGGTTAAGGACATGTAAAAGTTTACTACAGACGGCTTGGTCTGATAGGTTTGCCCTTCATTCAAAGGTAAGAGAGCGTACTTTGCAATCCTTTCGCGGATTACATAAGCCGAAGCGTGAGGTTTCATTCGGTATGAGACCTGTTCTTTATTGTAGGATCATACTGATATTTTTACGTGAAAGCCTTCTTACAAAATAAAAGATAAAATGCAGTGTATAAATTTCACTCCTGCAATCATCACCCAGTCTTTAATACCAGGAGACGTTCCATTTATCCCGCCCCCGCCCCCCCCCCCCCCCCCAAACTAAGGATGGGAAGTTTTTTGCTTAGCGTTAATAAAAATTTGAGAGGTCAGATTCTTGCCATCTTGGGGGGGGGGGGGGGGGGAGGGGGGCAGATAAATAATGGAATGTCCCCAGGCAGTTTAACTTGTACATGCAACAAAGCTTATTTTGGTGGATATCTTATGAGTTATCTTCATACCTACATTTGTTCAATGAATATGCATATTTTATCTATGTTTAATTGAGTCTCTGTAATAGGGTGCAGAGAGGGATGGGTAGGGTACACAACTACCAGTTGCAAAACATTTTGGCAGCAGCATGAAATACCATTGGTTCATTTTGGTTAGCCAATATATCTGCCATAATTACAATGTCAGTTTTTGTATACAGATGAAGCCAATCACACCAAACTTCTTTCAAAGCAGAAGTCTGATAAACTCTTCAAAGACTCCATTGACACGGGCTGAAAAGAAAACATCCAAAGAGGCAGTTGATGAAGCGTTCAAGAGATCAGCTAAGAGAGGTCCTGTAACATGGGCATCATTTGTACTTGTGGCACTGGCTGGTGGAGGATTGTTACTTTATGTGCGACATCTTAAAGAAGAAAAGGAGCAAGGTGAAGATAATTATAATCTTGGATGTATAAAAGATGGCATGACATTGCAGCTCTTTAGTGTTCTTAATTTCTGTGCTAGTCTTTCCCAATCTTTGGAACAAGAGGACTGTAAGGAAGGCTATAAGCCAAGATGCTTTCCTAATGCCACGGGCATGTTATGCTTTGTTTCAGAGGATGGTAAACCTGTGAGTCGACCAGCAACTCATTGAACATCTCACATGATTGGCCATAAGAACAATAAGATAAGGGCACAAACAATGCCCCTATCCCTGAAGACAATGAGCAATATTGTTTTAGAATGCCTCTGAAATTAGAGGTTCACAAGAGGTACTGGACTACTCAAACCTGTGTGTGTACCATCAATATGTAACAAGAATTTACTTTATAATACATACACTTGACCTTATCTGGTAGTACTCTGCTCAGCAGGAGTTCGTTGCACACATTGTTAGTGATGCAAAGGACTTCTTTGTAAGCAGACTTGTACAGGGGTCCCAAACTTCCTGTACCCCGTACCCTTTAATCCTTTAAGCCCTGATATAAAAATGCATATTCTCCTTACTGTTCTCCATACATTTCATGTGAAACTTGTAAGGAGAATTTGTCCAAATATCAAGACATGTTATCCCTGGTGATCACTTTCTATATTCTCATCACTTGATTTTTTGTACAAGTAGTGATAATGTAAAGAGAAATTTCATTTTGACCACTATTAGGACTTTAAGGATTAATCCTGGTTCCTGCCCCTTTTTTGTTAGCTCCTGCCTCTTTGCCCTTTTTTGAATGCAAAATGTTATGCAATGTTACATGTAATTTCTCTCTACTTCTTCCGCTTCCCGTCACCTCAAGGATCTTGCCAATCCCATTCCCATTGTCCTTCCTCTTCCCATCCTCTGGAGCGGGAGGTGAAAGGAAGAGGAGAGAATGCAGAACGAGGTTGGGATCTTGCTTCCCAACCTCACTTTTTCCACTTCCCTTACTCTCCCCACACCCCTTTCTCCTGGCTTCCTGTTGCACTTCTTTCTGTTGCACATTTGTTGTGATTTAACTGTCTTAGGCTCAACGCTGTTGCCTTGACGGTGAAAAACTGTGATGCATTTTGGTAGAAAAGCAAGTCCTAAGGTGACTAGGCTGTTATTTAAATGCGATCTGCTGGTGAATTTCTGTGGCTGTTATGTGTCTTGTATATCCTTAAAAGAGTCTTAATCGGTAATATGACATTCTTTTCAAATTCACTGTAGAAAAGGAAAAGGCCAAGAAGAGATCAATAGGAAAGGTTGCACTTGGTGGACCATTCAGCTTAACAGATCACAACGGAAAAGCTGTCACTGACAAGGATTTCCTCGGCAAATGGCTCTTGCTGTATTTTGGGTTTACACACTGTCCTGATATTTGTCCAGATGAGTTAGAAAAGATGGCAATAGCAATTGACATTGTAGGTAAGTATGCATGCAGTGAGACTAAAACAGTAGAAAGAGCACACTGTCATATTTCTGAGTAATCTGTCATTATCAATGGAAATTATTATAAATTACACTATTAGTAAAACAGTGCCATTGCTCATTATGTGACAGTTAGTTAGTTAGTTTCATAACAATTACTTGAATTACAATAATATAGAGGATTATTATAATTATATTGTTTCGACATTATTGCATGTTTAAGAATTTGTTATTAGTATACAGCTATTTGTCCCCATTAGCACCCTCTCTTTACAGGGGGCTTTATCACTTTGACACGTAAATAAAGTTGTTGTTGTTGTTATTATTATTATTATAAAAAATTATTTTTATTATTATTGTTATCTGCAGTGTACAACATATTATTATTATTATTATTATTGTTGTTGTTATTATTATTATTCATTTATTCATTCATTTTGTGCAAAATTCTAGAAATTTATATTAAGTAGTTCATTTATGTACCTCAATGTAAATGTTATGCAAACTAAACTTTATGCCCTTTCATTTTTTCTTTCTCAATTTCTTAGCAATGCTTCTCTGTCAGCTCCTCTCTGGAGTATTGACCATGAAGAAAAATCTTCAGCACACTCCAAATGACAGCCTTCTGCTTCATAGTGGAAACTATCTTAGGGTGCTCATTGAAAAGTAGATTACACACACAAAGTCAGACACATCACATACAAAGTGTAGTTTTTTTCTAAAATGTGTCACAGTGTGCGATTTCCTTGTCAACAATGTACTGTCCATGCCAGACTTTACATGCCAAACATGGAAATTGGCTCAGAGAAGCAAATTTTAGGAGCTGCTTGCCTAAAGGGCAAACTGGAATTGAGCCCTGAACTAATGATTTTAAGTTACATTTTTTATGTTGTAGATAAGAATAAAGAGAAGTTGGGTGCAGAGCTTCAGCCCCTGTTTATCACAGTTGATCCAAAAAGGGATGATGTGGAAGCAGTCAGGGAATATGTCAAAGGTGCTGCTTTAGTTTAATGCACTAAGAAATATTCTATTAAATTTTTTTATTTCTTAGTCAGATATCAACCACAAAAGTGGAGCTAGAGGCACTTTTCTTGAAGATGTTCCCACTCTCGTGTTCCAGATTTCTTTCTTCACCTTGGTTAGAATAAAAACTATTTGGGGAAACCAAGCATACTGCAAAATAAATAAAAATAAAATTACAACAATTACTGTGTACCTCTTATGCCATTATGGTATCAAATCTCATACCTCAAGAATGGGGGGCAGGGCACTTATTAGAGCAGAGAGACTTGAGACATGAAGGGTGGTAACAGAGACAAGGAGGCTTGATAGAGCTTTTATTGTACTGTAGCTTAGAGAAGCCCTGTAATGGACTTGTTGGCATCAAACTGCTTTTACCTGAGATGACTAAGCTCTTCATACTCGATAAACAGAAATTTACCTTCACTTTGATTTAAAATAACCAACATCATAAAATTATTAAAGGGGACTTTAAGATTTTATAGTCTGAGTGATAGTAAGCTAAGATCAGAAGAACCAGGTTTCTGGGGCATCAGGAAACTGACATTGATTTTGTTTGTTTTATTGTAGAGTTTCATCCACGTCTCCTTGGCCTGACAGGTACAGAAGAACAAGTTAAACAGGTTTGCAAGGCCTACAGGGTGTACTTCAGTGCAGGACCTGCAGATGAAGACAATGACTATATTGTATGTATCTATTAAATGCTTTTTGTTTAGTGTAGATGTACTTTTACATGATCATTTATCACCAAGAAGAAATGGCTCGAAAGGATCTTGCACAACAGATTATTAAAAAAGAACTGAAGGGCTGAGAGTATAACATTTGGTCCTATGTCAAATTGTAGGCCTTTTTTGCTCAGTAAGCCAAGAGTGAAGCAATGAAGTTGTGAAACACGAGCAGCAAAGTTGCAAACTTTGCCAAAAACAAACTTTCAGAAAGTCTAATTTATTTAACATAAATAAATGCAGATCATTTGGCAGTTATTTTTAACTCATAACTGTTAGCATTTTCAGCCTTTTTAACTTCCTACTGCTTCTAGAATCAACTACACCTGTCAGTTTTCTATTTCTATATCTTATTATGTTCTTATTAATGCATTATTTTACAGGGTCCACACTGATAGCAGTTGCATAACTGAAGTGGTTACCCTGTATAAATATTTTTAATTATTATTATTATTATTATTATTATTATTATTATTATGAGGAAAAATAAATAATGGGCTTGATATTACAGTAACCGTACGATCTTCTTTTCATAGGTTGATCATACTATCATTCAGTACCTCGTAGACCCTTCAGGTGAATTTGCTGAGTATTTTGGACAAAATAAAACAGCAGAAGACATTGCTGCAGGGATAACAAGAAACATGATGACATACAAACCTGGAAAAAAGAAATAATTCAGCTGCCTTGTGAAGAAGAAGAAGGCTCACAGGACAAGCCTATCAGAAGACAGAAGATAAAAGAAACAAATGAATAAAATCATGCCTACTGGCAATTTTTTTAAAAGACTAAGACTTAGTAATATGTTCTTATTAAAAATACATTTCTCTGCCTTGCTGAACCTTCAAAGCAAGCTGCTGATGAGGCCTGATCTTTTTGGAGAATTTAGATGATCACAGGATGTTCTAGTAACTTGTGTGGCGACGCATTCTAGTGGGTGAGCAATCAAGCTGCAATGAGCATGCAAGGGAGGATAATGAGAAATTTTGGAGCATTGCACTCCCATCCCATAATAGAAATCCTTTGCACGATACTCAGGAAGATCCTAACAGGAGCATATTTAAGTTAAGATTTCATATGGTCCTAAATAGGACCCGATCCTAGAATGCTATCACTTGGGGTCCTAAAAAGGAGCTTACAAGATCTCATGGGATCCCATAAGATCCTGGAGATTCTCCCATTTCTCTTGGCAGCTTTCTGGTCCTGGGCACGACCAGAAGCACGACCCCTACAAGTCTGTCAAGAAATGTGCCACATTTGCTAATTGGATACCTCAATAGGTTTTTACAGGGTTCTCTGTAGGATTTCTACCATGGACACAGCTTCATTGTTTGCATGCTAAAATGCATAGTCATGGAGGTGCACATTAATTAAGAGGATTTTGAGAAACAACTGCACTGGTCCATGCGATAATAAAATTAATTATAACTTTATTACCATGTCATGTTCTTCAAGCATATGGGGGCCATGTGCTAATTACTGGGGACACCTATCCCAAAATTTTAAAATGTAAATACTACAATATCCTAAATCCTTAAACATCATAATTCTAGTTCATAAAACTACAAATTGAAATCTCTCGCTAAAAGAAGGAGAAAAACACATCCGATCTGTAAAAGCTGACTAATAATTGCTTCTTATAAGTAAGTAGCTTTTTTGGACAAGTAAATTTATTACAACTGATGAGAATGATGACGTTATAATTTCTGAATCTGAACTTCCAAACTCAACTGACAACTATATTTTTCACTGCTGTCTTTTACTGCCGTCAACCATAACTTCATCAACCACTGAACCATAAGAAAGACAATGAACAATAAACAACAATGAACCATAAGAAAGACAGAAACTGATGAAGTGGATCAAAATCCACCAATCATAGTACACAAAATGACTTTTTTCTGATGGCAGTGAAAAGCGTAACAGTTGATTGAATCTTTAACTTCAGAGTTTGTATGTTATTACAAAGCACAGTAAAAAACCGGTACTAAAGTACCTGTCAACTTGAGACAATGTTAGCCAGCTCTGCAGGCAAATTTTGCTTATTTCTATTACATGCTTCTGCAGTGTTTAATAATAATTCATCTGACTGAAAACAAAACAATGCTATAACATTGCAAGGGAATAGGATTAGGCCATTGAAGAAACGTTGCAGTTTCCATAGATAATCAGAGAAAGAAATTTGCTGGAATGACTGTTTTCATTTTTAATTTGATTGTAATTCAGTCATGATAACGAATGTGAACATGGCCCATGCCATGAAACGGTTGAATTCATCTAAGTTGTCCAAGACAATAGTTTGTAATATTCCATCTCTTGCCACTGACAAGTGCTCTTAACAGCATAACAGGTATCTGTAAATGATTTAGCACGAAGAATGGCCAGGGGTCACTTGCATCAAAAACTGCTTCTTTACCAGACCACAAGGTGTGGACGAATTCTCCGAGACCTTGCTGAAATAGACCAAGTTTGGCAATTTCATTATATAACCAGTAGACATGCATTGACGAAGCTGGTGGATCTAATGCTGCTGGTAATTGAAACTGAGCTTCCATTGCTCCACGAATGGCTCTTTCAAGATTTGAGGACATGTGATAAGAGACCACACTCGAGTGAAGACGTGGATTGCACTCTATGCAATAAACTTCTCCAGAGTCATCGTCTTCTAGAAAGTCAAAGCAAATACAACCAGTGATTTTCTTAGCTTTACAAAACTCTTCTACCCATTTTTTGATCTCAGGATGTTTAGCAACATCATAGTCAATCTGCATTGGTGAACAAGGACAGACATGGAAAGCTTGGAGATGACCATTGACAACAATGGCATTGGCAGCAAATTCTTTCCCTTTTATGAACTGGTGAACCAGATATGGGTTGTCACTGTTAAGCTTTGAAGCATAGGAAGCAATATACTTCTCAAATTCCTCTGTTTTGCTCGGAATACGAGTGAAGTTTAGTCGGTCCACAGAATAAGGCAACAAAGGTTTCAGAAAGTAATAAGAATTCAAGAATAATCCTTTCTTGGCCATTTCACAAACCTCTGCCATGCTATCCACCTGTTTGAAATAAGGCACATGAAGATTAAGCTTCCGGCATTCTTCCAGGAAAAGAAGCTTGTCATCAAGAATGGCTGTCAACTTTGGGTCATCAAAAACAAGACATTTGATATGTGGACTCGACTTAGCAAGACGCTGTTTGATAACTGTGTCAGACAAAGCTGTCTTTGTATGACTCACGGGGATATACCAATCAATCTTCTCTGTTTCTGCAATGTTGATCATTTCATTGATATATGCCTCATTGCCATCCTGAGAATTCAAGTTTGGAACAGTATAGAATTTTGAAATGAAGCATGACCATCGTGCCGCAGAACACCAGAAATCTTCTGCATCAGCCAGGATCACATGATGTCCAGCTTTTGCCAAGGTTTTTGCTATGTGAAGGCCCTTGGTGTGTGCTACCCCTGATATCAACACCGTTCTTCTGAGAGATGCTTCCAAACACTGACGATCTTTAGCTTTCCATGCAAACAACCAGCCACAAGTAGTTAAGATAAAACAGAACGGTGCTGCTGCCATTAACAAGAAAATATATATGGCAGCCTTAGCTCTGTACCACTGCTTGCTACCAAGCTTGGATGGTGATTGACAGGAACCTTTGTTGGTGTCTGGAATTTCCTTTGCTTCAGCCATTGTTCAAGACTTCAATGTTTTGGATGCTAAAAGAGCAATTGACAAGAAAACATTCATTTAGCTGTATTGTTAAACATGTGCCCAATTATCATTCAGTGGCCAACCCCAGAAAATATGAACTCCCAACTTAACATTTTTAGTTCAACTCCACTCATAGATGCCACTACCTCACCAGTATCCCAAAGTAACACACATCAGGGAGATTCAACATCCACACGAGACTGTGAACCACAGAAATACTTTTATTTTTTGTTACATTCTTCACACATCCTCAAATCCTTTACCAACCATGAAAATGCATGAAATCTTAAAAAAAATTATGGGGGAAACAGGCTCCAGGAATCATGCTGATATTTCTGTTGGGGATGCGTTAGGGTTGGAGGTTTGCACGTTACGTCACCGCTGCCATGTTGGTAGTCATAAACAAAAGGTTTCTGACTTGCACCTTTTGTTAGTACCACCAACATGGCCGGCACACCATTGTCTTTTGGATCTCTAGGGATCGGTTCCAGACGCACTCATCACGCAATATTTTTTTTTTCTTTCGCAACAGTTTATTACATTCCTCTTGTCACTAATTTACACAGGTTTGGTGGTTACTAATTAATTAACAATTTCTTTGGATTGCAATTTACTATTTGATTACATCCATGTTTCAATAACAAGACTTCACAATTTACCAATTATTTACAGTTATTTGTCAATTACCATTACGCATGAGGAAAAATGGGTACACACACACACAACCAGAAAAAGGAAAAGGGGGAAGAAAAAGAAGTATAGAGATAACAACAAGGAGCGGATCAAAGGAAAAAGGAGAACTTTACAGAGGCATAGTGTGGAGCGGGATTAGAGTTTTGGAGGTAGTCGGGTTAATAATAGAGAAGTTTTTCAACTTTAAACTGTAAAGTTAATTTACGAAAAAACTCATAACAGTTTACTGATGTTTGTAGGGCTTTGCAGGTGTAAAAGTAATGTTTGACTAGCAGCAGGAGGAGACGCAATTTTTTCTTTAAGTGAAGAGACAGCTGAAGAGATGTCGGTACTTGATTTAGAATCACATCATAAGGCGAGAAAGTATATTACTCGTCACGCAATATACTTTCTCCTGATCATCACATGAGGAGCTTGTCTGCATCATAGCTAGGGAACTGCTTTAATCTAGCCCAAAATGTGTGCTTCTTTTTCTTAAAAGTTGTGAATGGAAGTAAAGATCAAATGAAATACAATTCAGCATATAAGGTTGCCTGCCTTACACTTTCATGGACAATGATACCACTAGCCTGCGTGCAGACGTCTCCTATTTCCTTCTACCCGCGGGTGGAAGGAAATAGGAGACGTCTGCACGCAGGCTATGATACCACCTAACATGTACATTACGCAACCTAAACTTATTTCAAAAAAAATTAATACTGGGTCATCAGTGGGTCATTCACTTTGTTACATGGAAACTACTACCTTCAGAAAATAAGATAACAATACAAGGAAAACAGGAAAATTTCTTTTCAGGTGTCCTTACCTTTTTGTTGTGGAGACTTGACCTCACGAACGACCTCACGCCGACGAAAGGCAAGAAAGGCATGCAATATGCCAGCGGTTTAGAGCTTGACCGATTAGTTGTTCATGTATCGTTACTACTTTGATCCTTGCTCTCCAAGACTTTTCACCGTAGTTACTCTTTCCTTTGCAAAGATGGCCTAGAGATTCCCTGTAGGTTTTTCTTGAGTCGAAAAGAGCGGTTCCCAGGAGCCTCGAAACAAACCGATCAGTCTTTTCAACATGTCTCGTCATTTTTGCTTTCAGAAAAATATGACAGATATTGCATAACTTTTTTCGCACAGCCAAAAATAACAACAGTATAATACACTAGCTTATACTAGCTTGACCTGTGTAAAGCAAAGCCAAAGAAAGTGGCTTGTCGTGATGATTCATAGCTTAGAAAATGCCAGAACCGCTTCTCCCTTTTTCCCGCGAAAAATTCCCGTCTTCCGGTCACGGGACCAATTCCCAGGGCTCTCTCATTTGCACGCTCTAAAGTCAAAATGGCGGTCAATGTTTGTTGGAGGGACAATTTGCATTTCAGTGATGTCTTTTCAGGTATTTACGGACACCTGCCTAGTTACGAGAGCCTGACAACACTGTTGATTAACTTGACAATGGAAGGAACATATTCAGGTATTAACAATCAATCCCGTAGGCAAGTAAACAAAAGAGCTCTTGAAACAGCCTACCAATATCCGTGTCACAATGAAACTGGGACATGAGAGTCGACAAAGTGTATTTTCCGTCAGTCCTATGTACACAGTGATGAGATTATAAGAGATAAAAAGGATTCGTAGTAAACGTTTTGGAAGTGGTGGAGTTGAATGAGCTGCTAAAAGACACTCGTGGATTTAGCTAAATCCAATCATGTAATTAAACGGATTCGTTGTTTTGAATGAGTTCACGCGACGTTTTTGCCGAATTTCTGGAATTTTCGTTCCACGACTCTGAGATGAATCCTTGTTATATTCTACGAGAGCAAGCAAACGCGGTTAAGTTGAGTATTTAACCATGTCTTATCGCGGAACTGGAAGAGGTTACAACAATAATTACCAACAACGGCGCGCCTTGCAGAATGGCGCGCAAAATGGACGGCCTTTTCCAGCCGAAAGTAACAGCGATTTGGACGACAATGAGCATGTTAGACTTCCTGACATTGATAGAGACCCACGAGAAAGGAGACTACAGAAAAGAGATGATAAATTGAATAGTCGAATTCCTTTACCAGCAAGAAATAAAGAAGGCGTTGCAAACGAGTTTAACTCTGGGGAACCTCGAGGACGTGATACTCGACCACGTAATTTTACCTCTACAAACCCGGAATATCCAAATTCGAGCTCAGATCCACCGGCGGGAAAAGACCAACGAAAAAGCAGAGTAAATGCTGTCAAAAGAGTCAAATTTTACCGTAACGGGGATAAGCATTTCAAAGGAGTTGAAATGGTCGTGACTAGGCAACGTTATAGATCGTTTGATACCATAGTAGAAGATCTATCAAAAGCAATCCCGCTGCCGTATGGCGTGAGAACTGTCTTTTCTCCTGGTGGAAGCGTAGTCACTTCTATCAATCAGTTACAGGATGGAAGACATTACATATGCTCTTCGGGAGATCAGCTTATAAAGAATGTCAACTATGGTCAAAAACAGAAATCTCATTCGCTTAATGCAGGCAGCTCGTCTGATGCTTCCTCGGTTTCCCCATCAAGTCGATCTGATCTGCAGTTTGAGCAGGTTGGCGGCGGGGGAAAAAGCAACCCTAAACCTCGAGTTATAACGGTGTTAAGTGAGCACGACAAAAACCAGAAATCTAAGGTTTTATTGAACAGAAAAACGGTAAAAAGCTTTGAAGACGTGTTGAGAGACATTTCTGACATGTTGAAGTATCCGGTCCGAGAACTGCGCACTTTAGAAGGTGTCAAGGTAGGCATTCATAATTTGTCGTTAATAATTATGGAAGTTGAGAATGGTTCTGTAAAATAAAGTGATATTTTCGGCTAAGACCGGATTATCCGCTATGCATTATAATTAACACTTAATATTCTAAACAAATGCTTACTCCTTTAAGGTTTAATTTGAGTTCCGGAAAAATCTTATGTCTAAGTTGCTGTTTTGTCTGAAATTGTAAAAGAAAGTTGCTTTCTAAAGACATTGAATTTCACGTTTTGTATTTTTATCTTGGGATGGAATGTGACCGGACAGGGAGAATTATTCTGAGGATGAATCATCACCTGCCTAATATAAAAATACGAAATCAATAAATAAACTGAACATTGAACAAAAGTAAAATGACTAATATTATATTTTTTTTATTGTATACGTTCTGGAGGCATTTTCTTCACTTTCTGATTAAATAAAACAGGTTTAAGCTGTGTTAACATATTCATGTTGGGATTCTGTTGCTATGTTAACCAGAGATCAACTTACCCTAAGCTCTTAAATAATTAATTATTTTCTGCTCAGAATAAAATGCCTTACAAACTTCAGAGTGCATTTCTGTATCACATTTTTGTAGTTTCTCCCTGAAGGAAGAGTTTCTGATCAGGTTATAAAAGGATACTACATATAAAGATATTTCACAAATTATCCATGAAAATATTAAATGAGAAAATATTGACACTTTCCACATACTAATGTTGAGAGACTGCCACTGTTTTCCTACTTCTTTTTCTTTTTTTCTTATTTTCTTTGTTGGGGAGGGGGGTGTTTGGGTGTTTGAGTGGCATACAGTGAAATGTTCCAAAAGTGACTTCCTTTTTTTAGTTTACCATAAGCCTTCAGGCAAGTATGTATACCAAGAAAAATCAAGTAAGGAGTGGGAGATTGATTGTCTACCATGCGAAAATCATTGAATAACTATTTTTAATTATCCTATGCTTCGAAGATGCATGTTCTGTTGTGCCAATTTCACTGAAGTTGCACCTTCCTAAAGGAACCTTGAAAACTAGCTGGAGATTTTCAACAATTTTCAAAACTTTTTTGGAAACATTCTCTATCTTTTATTCATAAGAAATTTTCCGAAGATTATGGGACGCTCAAACGATTTTCTGAAGATTCCCAAAAGTTACTGGAGATAGTCTGAAGAGTGTCCTTGTGCCTCTGTCCATTTTGTAAATTTTCCAAAGATTGCCACAGGCTTCGGAAGATCCAAGGAAGGGGAGCAGGGATGGCGCAGTGGTGAGAGCGCTCGCCTCCCACCAATGTGGCCCGGGTTCGACTGCCGGTCCCGGTGTCGTGTGGGTTGAGTTTGTTGTTGGTTCTCATCCTTGCTCCGAGAGGTTTTTCTCCGGGTACTCCGGTTTTCCCCTCTCCTCAAAACCAACATTTCCAAATTCCAATTAGATCTGGAGCACACGAACACATCCTAACAAGCTTTCCGAGCTCCTAAGTGTTGCATGGGTAAACAAACTACAAAATTACAATTACAACGAAATAACATTTAATACTCCATCCATTCTTACAAGAGAACATAATTTCAAAAAAGAATGAAAAGAGAGACCATACTTTGCTATGCAACACCATGAATGCCGCAAAGTTACCGTAAAGAGCCATGGATTACCACGCAATTTCCAACAGTTTTCCAGCTTTCTGATTGGCAGTATTGTTCATGGCATGAGAAAACTGAGACAGTTGAGAGCAATAAATAATCTATTGAGAAATTTAAAAAAAACTTTGAATGCCAGCTTTGCAAGATAGAATTTTAATTGAATCTGTTTTTTTACTTGTTCTTATTAGGTAAAAGGCCTATCTCAGTTGTTCCGGGATAACGATACTTTCATTGCTGCCAGCACAGAACAGGGATTCAAAAGAAACCTGTCCAATCCTTCATCACTCAGCAGCAATGGGAACTCAGCATCACCGCCACAAAAGACGCGTTTGCAGAAATCCAGGAAAAAACCCAGGGAGGAGTCTTCAGGTATACATATGTGGGGTCAGAATACCTCCGAGGGGGTGCTTTCGACAGTGTCCTTGAACTTGTATGATGTAAAACTTATTTCAGTACTGGATGAAAATTTTAGAATTGTGTAGTTCAAGAAAAAATCTATACCCACCCCATGGAAAGTCATCAGAAATCCTAGGGGGAGTGGGGGGGGGGGGTTTGAAAGCCAAAATTTTGGAAGCAAAGTATGAAGCTAAACTGGAATTTCTCCAGGGAACAGGGGGCTGCAAAACAAAAACCTTCTGTGGGGGGAGTATGGATATTTTCTGGAACTACACATTATGTATAATGGTCATCTCATTAGGAGGTAGCTTTGTCTTAAATGTCTTGTCTTGTCTTGTCTTCAGTTTCCACGACCTTCTGTTATGTGTTGAACATTATAATGCCAATTTAAATTATTCCAACTTTTTCTTACAGTGAAAAGCCAGAATGTGACCATCAAAGTGAAAGGAAGAGTACACACTTATCAACACACCTCAGAGTTAGATAATTACACAATTGATGATACTCCAGTATCACCTCCTGACGCCAAGCTACAGCTGTCCTGGGTGTATCTTTTTACTGCATTTAATTGCTGCATTGAGTAATTTTAATCGGTAACTACATTCTTTTTACTACAGTGATATTTGCTGGCTGTGGAAGGTACGATGGTAAGCTTGTTGGTGGCTTGTGGTTAGGTCCACCTCACCATTGGATGAGGTATCACTGGGAAATGATAATCCTGTCAAACTTGCTGCAGAACAACTTGGTTATGGACAAAGGGAACATCTGAAGAGGCTGGGCGCAGTTGTCAGGGAGGGGCTAGTAGTGAGACTAGTTGGTATTGTGCCATTGCCAGAGCTAAAGATCAGCAGCTGGCTTCAGTGGGTCAATAGATGCATGTGCTCTTGTCTAGTTTTTTAATTCCTAGTTTAAGAAGTGACGACAACCATCACAGTGAAGATATAAGCTTATTATCAGTAGTTGAAAAAGAAGGAGCTGAAAAAAATTCAGGCTCGAACAGGATTCGAACCCATGACCTTTTGCACCGGCTCACAAGGTCATGGGTTCGAATCTTTTTGCCTAGTAATGTTAAATTAATCAGTTTATTGCTGTATTAACCAAGTCCCTCATAGCTATAGCTTGTCCTTGACATAATGATCAACATTAGATATGGATATCATGGTAAAGATTGCTATAACAACTTACATATTTTGCCATCTGGAGAGATGCTGTATTTTGTTTCCACCATGGCTGTTATATACAACAAGGCAGCAAACACCCAAAGACATTACACTGGACATGCAGATGATATTAAATGGTATTTTAATTTTTATACTCAAGACATCAATTTCCTCTATATCAAGGACGAATGTTCTATGTAGTTTGGTAGTTGAGTATATTGTTATGAGAAATTTGTACAACATAAAACACACTTTTGTTTAATACAAAATTTGGGGTTATAATTTTTTTTAAACCTCAAGGTTTCCAGGTAGCTCAATAAAGTGCTTTGTTCTCAAAGAAAATAAAATGATATTAAATATTATTAGAAAAAAAGTAACATTATATTTACTAAAATAAAAAACACCTTTGAGAAGAAAGTTTTGACAAATTCTCCAAATTTGCAAAAATTTAGCATCAAGAAATGTTGCCCTTCCAAAATCATAAAATTGAGTTGTAAAAAAAAATTCTGTTTCAGGGTACATTGTGCTAATTGAGAGATGAAATTCTTTAATGTGGTAAATTTGATAATTTTACGTTTTATAATTATACATTTCTTGTAGCATGGCCATACATCCCAACCAGTGGTACATCGCAACAGGACAGGCATCTGGTTTGTCTGTTGACCAAAATGAACTGGTAAGTGTGCACAAGCACACCTGAAATTTAACAAATTTATTTAAAAAATCAATTTACTGAAGACAGTGATGGCATTTGCGCAAAGAGTTGTGATCTAATTTAATCAAGAACTACTTACTAGCAAGCTGTTTTTACTGTATGTCATTAACTTTTTGTTCATATTGGGTTAGATTTCATATGGATCTGTAAGTCCTAATTCCCCAAAATTCTAAGAATTTGTAATTTTTGTGATGAGCCCAATATTGATCTTCACTTAGTAAACAAGTCTTTAAGCACCTATTAAACCCACTCTATTGTCTTTCTCTGGTAATTGTTAAACAAAGCTCTATGAAATGGTTACAACCTTAACACAAGTCAGGCATAATTTATTGCTATTCATTGTTCTGTGCATCCATATCAATAATAATTACCAAACCAGCCATTGAGTGCATGGGAATTTTTAAGCTACTTTGTTTCTATTCATTAAATTGAGCTTTTTTATTATTTTATTTATCTATTTTTTTTTCAAAAACAATGGTGTAAGCACATATGGAACAATTATTACAAGAAAGGAAACAAAATATTTTTATGTATTGATATTAAATCACTGTGTTCGTTTTTTGTTGCTAGAGCCACATCCGTGTTTGGGATGCTGAGACCCTAATCACATTAGCTGTTTTAGCTCTGCAGGAATATAGCCTCAGTATATCCTGCCTGGCATTCTCTCAAGAGGTAAACTATGGTATTGTTTCGCATTTTCGGTATTGTTTCAGTGTTCTCCCTAGTTTTCAGGGTAACAGGTAAACCAGTTTTCTAGACCGGTAAAGCAGCTCTGTTGAAATTCCTTTTCTACCCCGGAGTGGAAGTGTCGTCATGAGACCCGGAATGTTGCCCGCATGACACTAGACTCACACGTGTCTCGAACACGTTACAAAATGCTTGATGTTTGCGATTCCTGTTACAAGGAACGTACTAACGTACAGGCAAACATCTAGAAGAAAAAGCTTAAAGTGACCTAAAAAACGTTTGGAGAAGTGCCTAAAAGATAAGACAAATGCAAACAGCACCTTACGAATAAAACTTAACAAACCAACATACGGATAAACGTGGAGAAGATAACACTAATATCCTATGACAATGCTAACGTACGGAGAAATGTCTAGGAGATACAACTAACAACATTTTAATTAAGAATATACTAACATACGGATGAGTAAGAGAACAATAATGCTTTTGAATGTTCTAACGTACGGAGAAATGTGGACAGTCGTGAAGAAAAGACCAACACTGACGAACATACTTAATCGCACGGAAAATGTCGAGAAGGCTAATACCTTAGGACTGTACTAGCATTCTGAGCAACTTAAAAAAGATACGACTAACATCTTACGAAAGGTAGAAACATGCAGAGAAACGTTGAGAAGATGAGACTATTATATAATGAACTAAGAAACGTCGCGATCATAAGACTTCGTCTCAGTAATATTGTACGAACGCATGGACAATGAGAAAAGTTACTAAGACAAGACTGACGTGGTATGTTATACGACTGACATAAATTTTTTCGTAATTCAATCCGATAAATTAATCTTGTCACAATCCATTGGATGTTTCTAATCCGGGCCTTAGTATGTGCTTGTAACCGGTAACAAGCGGTGATACAAGCGGTAAATTTTACCGGTTACCGCCTACTAAGGAGAACACTGTTGTTTCGCATATTACACCAATATAGCAGCACCACAGGAAAGTGCTACTCACTAGCTGTCATCTACAGACTCAAAAGGTAGAACCAACATACATGCATATGTATTATATAGTATTTGAAACAGTAACACAGGGAAGTAGCTTTTACAGCTCAATAACTTTCATTTGTTTTCAGTGGCTCTCACTTTCACAGCTCAGTAGCTTTTATTTGAAAGACCAGACTTCAGAATTTCATGTTAGATCCGCTACAGTCAAAGCTCTTGTAGGTGACCACCATGTGCAGGAATTCAGAGAAGTGGTGATGTCATAACTAGACCTGGTTCCTTATGAGAGTGGTGACAGGGAGAGTTTTGACTGTATTTTTTTCATTTGATGAACTGTTGACTGTAGGACAATGGTAAACAACTGGCTTGTATCGATGCATCAGATGAAGACTATCACCTTACTGTGTGGGATTGGGAAGAAAGAACTATCACACAACAGAGCAAGGTACATGTAATGCTATAAAAACAAAGTTTCATAATCAAGAGCCCCTTCTTAGTTTTTGGCTATCTTAACTGTGTGTTGAACTCCCTTTAGAACCTCATCTCCTTGTTGCTCCGGGAGTGAGAATGGTGTATTGTTACACCATTATCTAAAGCGTACATACTATAATAAAGTCGTACATAGTCTTGCCCTTACAAAGGTTAAGTACGTCACACTTAGGGCCTACATGCAGGTGGCCCATACAGCCAGAGAAAAACTGGTTTCTGTAGCATGAATCAACAAGGAGTATTAGAAAGTGAAGCTGGTCTATCACAGGATTACCCCACATTTTACACCAGCATCCATTTATACAACCTAGATTTGCATAATGGAGAGACCAATTCAGCGTTGAACCACCAACCCCCCGACTGTCCGTTCACAACACCGATTTAAAGACTTTTACACGTTAGAACCACTACTCCAAAACAACTCCACAACTTGTACATGTACTCAGATCTAATGGTCCCTGGTATCTCACTGCAGACAGCTTACGTTATCAATACTTGTGTTATTAGGGTATGTCTGGCACTGTTGTTGCCATATCCTTTGATCCAGATGACAGTAAAACTCTTGTCACTTGTGGCAAGGAGCACATTCACTTTTGGAGACTTCATAACACAAGACTAGAAAGAAAGAGTGGCTATTTTGAGGTATGCTTTTTGTCAGTGGAGCACAGCATTACAGTATAGCTTAAGCCTTTAAGCCCCAATAGTGACAAGCATCTAATTTCTCCTTACAATATTCCTAGTTGTTCAAACATACAGGTCATGAGAATAAAGGAAATGATCACCAAATTTGCAATGTCTTGATATTTGTGCAAATTCTCCCAACTAGCACCTTAAGAAATATATGGAAAACACTGACGAGAATATGCATATTGATATTGGGGCTTAAAGGGTTAAGCCTTTTACAGAGATAATTGAAACTTATTATTATTGTTATTTATTATGATTATTGCTATTATTTTGAAAACAGTCCCACAACTATTTGACACCTGGAAATTAGTAGTCGAGGACCCTTAATACCCTTTAGAACTTATTATAAAAATAAGTAATATATATATTAATTGAAGATCGTTGAATCACTGCAAAAATAGTGTAGGCTTTCAAACTTAAGAAATTGCATGATACAAAATACACTAAACTATGCTTTTAAAATTAAAACAAATTTTGCAGAGAACTTTAATTTTATTAACAATTTCCTTTTGTAAAGGCAATATTTCATCACAATTTTTTTGTTTAATGGAAATTTTTTAGCACATACATGTGAATTGATGTAATGCCATTTAAGATGACTACTTATTAGCCTTAGGACCCTGTTGATGGGGAATGTTGGGTCTTAAAATATTTGCTAAGTATGGCTCAAATCCTTGGTTACAGTAGAGTATTCCGTCTGTTTATTTTGGCAGAAATATGAGATCCCACAGTACTTAACGTGTATAGAGTTTTCAGCAAATGGAGATGTCATCACTGGGGACTCAAATGGGTCAATCACAGTCTGGGGAAAAGGTACAAATAATTTTGAATTCTTTATATCATGTATATTTTTTATTGTTGTATTTTCTTATCCTCTGTGGCTAAATGTTTTCCTTAAGGGTAATTTTGGCTGTTGACCAAAAAACTTTATTTACAGATTTTAAAATGTGATTGCATTTTCAGTGTCAAAGAAGATAAAGTTTGTTGTGAAGAGTGCACATGAGGTAAGGTATTTTGCTTGCCATTCAGTCATTCAGTCAGTTGGTAAATCAATCAATCACTCAGTCAATTAATCATTCATGTCAAACAATAATGAATGCTACAACAGTTGATGTTCCAGACATTAGTATTACCTGAAAGGTCAACTTAAGGTAACCCTGAAATTCACCCCTCCCCACCCCAAGTAACTATCACAATATCAGTCTAGATGTTTGTTAGTCACCAGAGGTATACTGTATTGACAAAAATGTGCATGGGGCTTTCCATCAGCCCCCTTTCCCCTCCTTCCTTCCGCAGTCACCTAGACAGTGGTTTGTGAGGCTTGTAAATTGAAGATTGAACTTTTTTTCCAACAGAAAAGCATTTTGTGTGTACGGCTGCTGGAGAATGGGACGTTATTAACTGGTGGCTTAGATGGCAAACTAGCAGCATGGGACGCCAACAAGTACTTCAACACGCCCTTGCAAGAAATACAGGTCAGTAGAAATCATGGCCTGTGCATAGAATTCTTCTGTTTCCTTCTTTTGTTGGAAAAGAGACTCTTATTTATTGCGGGAAAGACGTGGGACATGTTTGCATGTCGGCTATGGAAATCATTTTTCGCATAATCATTTTCTCTGACTCTCTCCTCCCAGATGAATAAATCTATAGACACTTACTTGAACTGTTACAGTGATGTACTACAATCTCAGACAGAATGAGAGAATGACCTCGGAATGAGTGAGTGAAAATCACTTACGGGTGCAATAACTATTGTTCCCCCCTCTTCCTCTTATCAATGTTGCTTTGCTGTCAAAATAACGTGATGAATCACCATTGGGCCTAAGTCATCAGGCTTCCAAACAACATTGGGCAAAGGAAAAGGGAAGAAAAAGCATTTTTTCTTGCCCCTTTGATGTTTCCATGGAGGGAAATCAAAATCTATGCATGCTAATTACATTTGTCTCAACTAGTTCTGTCAAAGATTGTACTAGGTAATTTCACTGAAATGCTAACTTTATAAAAGACCAGCACCCAGCCCAGGGGGTGGAGAGGACAATACTCTTGGCAAATGTTCTCTTGTTCATACTTTATTATGGAGCAGGCCCTGTTTTTCATGCCAATTTTAAAACAAGATTTTTATTATGGTCACTGATTTATATTATTTGTGTTATTTATTTGTATTTTGTATCTTCAGCTGGACATTGGCTTGGGTGGAATCTGTGCTATTGAACCACTGCACACAGGACATGGAGATGATGTCAGTGCTGTTGTTGGCATGACAAGTAACTGCATTGTTGAAGGCTCCTTTGATTCTTCTTTCCACCCAGTTGTTCAGGTATTCACTAACAGTTTTAGCACACTAGATGTTTTCTCTTTCTTTGGGCTTCCCCTGTTGGTTGAGGGAAATAGGGGGCAGGCATTTGGAGGTCTGTGTTAGGCAGAGAAAGGGGGTGGGAGGTCTGTGTTAGGCAGAGAAAGGGGGTGGGAGGTCTGTGTTAGGCAGAGAAAGGGGGTGGGAGGTCTGTGTTAGGCAGAGAAAGGGGGTGGGAGGTCTGTGTTAGACAGAGAAAAAGGGAAGTTGGAGAAATAAGAAAATTAATGTTGCAATATTGCATAGTATTTTGCAGTAGAAAAGTGCAACAAGGTGTGAGCGACCAAAGAGTCTGGAGATAAAGAGTTTAAAAACCTGGAAGTTTAGCAGATTGTGCAAAGTGCTGTTTTGCAGCACTTTGTACAATCTGCATTGTAAAAGATAGGTGTTTAATATTTTGAAATTAGTAGGTTACCTTTTGCAAATGTTATTTTCTGAGAAAGAAACAATAAATTGCAAGAAAGGTACAAAGTCTAACTTTTACGTGAAGTGGTTTTGTCCAAAAACTATGAGTTAAATCCCCATGTCAGAGCCGTAGACCAGACAAAATAACTATTTATCCATCATTATTCTAGCAGCAGTGCAAAAGTTCAACAAGTTTAGTCCTAAAGGTTGTATGGTTTATTTTTCTTTGTTTAGAGTCATAAGGCTGAGGTCCATGCCCTGGCAGTGCACCCAAGTGAGACACAGTTTGTCAGTGCTTCAATGGATAACTCAGTGTCTCTGTGGAATGCTTATACTCATCAAGTTATGTGGACAGTTGATGTGGAGGTATGGTGGCAGTAGATTACAGACTGCTACAAAACCACTGAATTTAGTGATTGAGGAGAAGAATCATAATGATTTCTAAATGGAATTTAATCAGGTCCACAAATGGATTTGTGTACAGTGTGTTCCTTACTTCTATTATAAGATTATTATTTCCACAAGTTTAAACCAGATCTCTACAAAACATTAGATTTTTTAATTCATAATGGCAAATCTATTTATGTAGTGTGTTTTTCATTTAATTCAATCAGTATTTAAAAAACACGAACTAAGACAATATGTATGCTATTTTGGAATGTTACATTTGAACAGCATTGAAAATGAATTGTTCCAATTAAAAGGTCAGCATTTTAGTTTAGAAAACCTTAACCTATTTTTCGATCTCTCTGCCTGTCTCTTTTCGTGTCTCCCAATGTAAATGTTGCTATAACGTATCTTCAGTGAAGTTGTTATCTTACTTTTATGTACAGTGATTTTCTGTACTTCTGTGCTTGATGGATATTCGTGAACTAAGATCTCTTCCTTTGCAGTTTCCTGTCAAGTCAGCAGATTTTTGCTCCACTGGCAGCATATTAGCACTGGGAACCTCTGTGGGAAGGTAATAATAATGTGATTATCAGTGAAAAAGAGCCACCTGGTTCAGTTAAGGTCAAAGTGTGTCACACCGTCAACTGCATTTAACCCCTAAAAGGGACAAAAATGAAATTTCTCTTTACATCATCACTTCTCGTTCAAACATTCAAGTGATGAGAATAAAGGAAGTGATCACCAAGGATAAGATGTCTTGATACTTAGACAAATTCTCCTTACTAGTTCCATAAGAAATGTATGGAGAACAGTAAGGAGAATATGCATTTTTATATGAGGGCTTAAAGGGTTATCATTGTCAATTAACAAATAATGTTGAAGCATCCTATCAGAATGTCGTTTTCATTATTATTAACAGCAAATTAAATCAGGTATTAATAGACATGGTGCATTTTTCAGATGGATTGTACTTTCATGTGAATCAGGCATGCATATCTCTTCTTTTCAAGATGGCACTGTGCCACTTCCTGATCTGGAATATTCACGAGGTAAACTAACTTGCAGTGAATTTAGTGCTGCAAACACCCTTTTCCAATATAATATTTTATTGTAAAACAATTTAGGAGTAGCTATTTGAATGTGATCACAGGTTTCGTATGGGTCCTGGAAATCCAGGAAAGTCCTGGAAATCTATAAACTCTTGTAATAAAGTTTTCTTTAAAATCAATTGTCTGCAGTATTATTTTTGGGATTTCTATTTCGTAAGGGTTTATTGCTTCAATTATTCTACATTTGGGAGAGCTGGAAAAACCTATCTGATTCATGGAAAAGTCCTGGGAAATTGATTCTGAAAAAGGGTATTAACCCTGGATCAGTTGTAGTCAAGTGTTTTCATAACTGAAATATAATCTGCACAAAAATATTAGATTTCTAAGGTGTTCAGGAAAAAAATCCAAGGTGTAAAATCCTTTAAGCTGTCAACTCTTGAAGGTGTTGTAGCATTCCTGTTCATGGTTTACATGCCAATCATCACTCACTTAACACACCATCTCAAACTTGAATGCTGCAAAAATGATGTATCAACAAGAGAGTTCTGTTTAATAGTATTTGAAACTACTGTATTTTAAACGACTTGGTAAAAGAAGGGTGAATGTGACAATAAAAATTTTGCTTGTCAGGAAGTTCGCTCATCTTTCATGTATGGTGAGCTCTTTTCCATGGGTTATTAATTATAGACAAGTTTAATAACAAGTAATTGTTAGTTTATTTATTGATAATTTAGTTCTCTGCCACAGTTACTGGACATTCTTTTATGCTAATCTTGCTCTGCAGATGGAGAGCATATTGCGATTGCATCCCAAGATGGCAACATCTATGTGCATGCAGTTTATGATGAAGGGATGACATACAGAAGAGTGGGCTGTTGTTCAGTAAGTTTTGTTTTGTTTTTGTTTCATGCTAGAGGTATGAGGGTCAGCTAGCTGCCACATCAGCCATTACACCAATGAGGTTAAAAGGTTTCCCAACTGTTAACTCCAGAATCATCCTCAGGCAATATCAAATAAATGATAAATTGCTACTCTGAAAATCCAAGCCACTGAAAAATTCACTGGCTTAGGTGGTGTTCAAACCCACGACCTTCGGGTTACTAGACCACTGCTCTACCAACTGAGCTACAAAGCCAGGATGGAAACAGCGCATGGATGAATCCCATTTGATCTTACAGTGCAAACCACCAAAGCCACTGAATTTTCTTCAGTGGTTTGGATTTTTGGTGTAGCAGTTAATCATTATTTTATTTGTTAACTCCAGCATGGAAGGATTCATGGTCGTCTGACTTGTAGCGGCGTCAGCTCCGGTGGCGGAGAGATCCGTGAAACTAAAAGACTAGTGACTCACAGGTTCCACAAGGCTCAGGTTTATTGTGTTAACTGTTACAGCGATCCTGTATGGTAGGACGTGTTGGGGCGAACGCTCTAGTAGGTTCTGAGTTAAGCAGCAATAACTGGTGGTTCCCGTCGAATTTCTGTGAGCCTTATGGGGTTTTACATGTGTTTCACGATATTTAAGCTAAGGTCACGTGGTAGCTAGCGGAAAATCATTGTGACGTAAATGCGGTAAAAAAGGGAAATACATAAAATTCTACGAAATGAAAACGAGGCACACGGGTGCCGTTACACTGCTTCCCTAAATGTTTCTTCATTTACTGAAAAGCCTATTAACCTAAAAAAAATCAAAACGACATAACAAATTCTAAAAATATCTCGGTTAAAAAATGGGGCTATACTTCTAGAGTTTCTAAAGCCTAATTGTATTGAAAATCTAAATACTAATCTCTCTCATTGTCCTCTTTCGGTAAAAGTAGCACGAGCTTGTGTATTGGTCTTTCGAAGACCTTTCTTTCTCCATCCTTCGCTGTCACGATCCGTACTTTGCGAACAAGGTTGTCGCGGCTAGGGATCACTTCGGTAACCAAGGCTAAGGGCCACTGATTTCTTGGGGAATCGTCATCGCAGACTAATACGACGTCTCCTATCTTCATAGATCTCTTGGGTGTTGTCCATTTCTGGCGTTTTTGAAGAAGGGTGCAGTACTCCTTTTGCCAGCGGAGCCAGAATTGGTTAGCCAAGTACTGAACTCTTCTCCATCTTTTCCGAGAGTACAGGTCGGGTGACTCGAATTTGCCAGGTGGAGGTAGCACAACTTGAGTTTTAAGGGTGAGAAGATGGTTAGGAGTCAAAGGTTCTGACGCTAGTGGATCTGTCAGGTTCTCTACTGTTAGGGGACGGCAGTTGACGATACTCTCGGCTTCGGTCATGAGGGTACAAAGTGCTTCGTCGTCAAGCTGGGTGCTGTGGTCAAGCAGCAGCGATGACAGGACTGATCTTGTGGTTTGTATCTGACGTTCCCAAACACCTCCCATGTGAGAAGCGTGGGGAACGTTGAAGTTGAATTCTATCCAGTCGCAGTCTTGGGATGATAAGTATTCCTTAAAAGGAACTGGGTCTAATTCACTGAGTGCAGCGGCAAGCTCGTTCTTTGCACCGACAAAGTTTGTACCTTGGTCGGATCTCAGCTCGCGTACTTTTCCTCTACGGTTGATGAAGCGTCTAAGGGCGTTCAGGAACGAATCTGTTGTCATGGCGTTAAGGCTGTCTAGGTGAATAGCGCGGGAGGCAAGGCAGGTAAATATCAGACCCCATCGTTTCAGCTCTTTTCGTCCTTCTTTGATGTAGAAGGGGCCAAATACGTCCATTCCAGTGTAGGTAAACGGTGGAGCTGGCGTGAGGCGTTCAGGAGGTAGGTCTGACATCTTTTGGTCTTGGACGTGGCCTCTCAACTTGCGACAAATGACGCATTTAGCGATGATGTGGGAAACCACGGAGCGGCCATTAATGATGTAGTATCCAGCTTGGCGGATAGCGTTATGTGTCATGCCATAGCCTTGATGGTGCTGCTTCCCGTGATGAAACTGGCGTATGAGGAGAACAGTCACGTGGCTGTTTTCAGGCACGGTCAAAGGATGTTTGATTTCAAACGGAGAGGTTGAACTCTTTAGGCGTCCACCAACTCTTAGTAGGCCATCTTTATCGAGGAATGGGTCGAGCTTGTGAAGGTTACTGGTCAGCTTGACAGTGTCGTTTCTTTTTCGTGCCTTCTGGCGATCTTCAAATTGGTCTTCGTTACCGTCAAGCTTACTGAGGATCTTCATTTCTGATTCAAAGTGGTGATGTTGAAGAGATTTCAGGATAATGTTCTCGGCTTGGGAGAGCTCTGATACCAAGGGGGGTCCTTCGTTTGGACGCCAGTTCATTTGCTTGTTCGGTCTTAGTCTCTCAATTGCTCTCTGAAGGCGAACAATACATCTTTTGAGGCGATTAAGTGAGGAGAAGTGGTTGAAGCGATCGGGCTCCAATAATCCAGGTGAGACTTGTCTGACTTTGACTTTATCGATCTTTGTTGCTAGTGCGGATGCCTGATCCTTTCTTACTTCATTATCGGAAGGTAGCAATCTGTACACAGGCTGTGGTTGTAGGGGAAGTGGGTCTTGTTGCCATAGGAACTGTGGTCCGTTAAACCAACGTATGCTTTCCAGTAGTTCCTTTGCAGTTAGGCCACGCGAGGCTTCGTCGGCAGGATTTTCCTTTCCTGGCACGTGAAACCAGTTTTCTGGAGAACTGCGGTCTCGGATATGTTGTACGCGGTTACCAACGTACACGTGGAAGCGCCGTGCGTCGTTATTGATGTATCCAATTACAATCTCGGAGTCAGTGTAGTAATAACAATGGATGGTTTCAATGTCAAGTTCACTCTTGAGCATTGTAGCTACATTGACAGAGATGACGGCGGCTGTCAACTCAAGGCGAGGTATTGAAATTGGTTTAAGCGGAGCGACTCTGGATTTGGCCAAGAGGAAGCTAACATGAACTTCGCCTCTGTGATTGACCATACGCAGATATGAGATTTGACCGATGCCTTTGTCGCTTGCGTCTGAGAAGCTGTGGATTTCAGCGCGCACTGGTTCACCGAAATTCGTAGGCTTTAGACAGCGAGGAAACGCAAGTTTCTCCAGAAGTGGTAGTTCTCTTCGCCATTTTTCCCATTGCGGAAGGATATCGTCAGGTACTGGGTCATCCCAATTGACGTTTTGGCGACAGAGTGCTTGCAGTATTTGTTTGCCTACTAATATGACGGGCGATACTGCTCCAAGTGGGTCGTAAACTGAGCTGATAGTAGACAGAATCCCACGGCGCGTTGTAGGCTTGTCTCTAAGTTCGATACGAAATCCAAATGTGTCTGACTCGATACACCAGTAAGTGCCAAGGGATCTTTGAACAGGCATGGTGTCTCGTCGAAGATCTAGATCCTTAAGATCCTTTGCGCGGTCATTGACTGGTAGAGCCTCTAAGACGTCCTTGCAGTTACTTGCGAACTTATGAAGTCGTAGATTGTCGCTTGCGCACATTGCTTGCGAGCATTTGATTAACTGAAGGGCTTGCTCTACTGTGGAGACGGACTTTAAACCATCGTCTACGTAGAAATCTCTGTAGGAAGTCTGACGCGTTGTCTCCAAATTCATGTCTATGGGTTTCTGCTGTCTGGTGTAGGCAAAAGTTCGCTACTCCGGGTGATGATGCCGCGCCAAAGAGGTGTACGTTCATTCGATATTCAACGATTGGACTTGTAAGATCGTTGTTTGCAAACCACAGGAAACGTAGATAGTCCCTGTCGTCGGGGTTGACGTAGAAGCTGTGAAACATTTGCTCAATATCACAGGTGAGGGCAACTTCTTCCTTTCGAAAGCGGGTCAATACGCCGATCAAGGAGTTGAGCTGATCTGGCCCTTGAAGCAGGTACTTGTTTAGTGATTCGTTCTCGTAGACGGCACTGCAGTCGAACACGACGCGGATCTGATCTGGTTTTCGTGGATGATAAACATGGAAGTGGGGAAGATACCAAGCCTTGCCCTTTGTTGTTTGCAGCTGGTCTACAGGAACTTGACTGGCATGACCATTATCAAGGGTCTTTTTCATAAAGGCTAGGTAGTCGTCTTTAAGCTTGTTGTCGTTTAGAAGTCTCCTTTTAAGAGATAGAAGCCTTCTCAAGCAGTGTCCCTTGTTGTCGGGTAGAACGATGTCATCGGTTTTAAAAGGCAATGGCGCTTCCCAATTTCCCTCTGCATTCTTGTGCAGGCCTCTTGTTAATATTTCTCGGAAGCGTCTGTCCTCTATCGACTCTGCTTGTTCTGTTCCGCGAATCTTGCGACTGTGGTGGATTTCGTTGTAGTCGAGCTCCATCATCTCGCGTACTTGTTTAGGACTCGTTACATCTTTAGAAGACATCGAGTTCTTGATTATGAAGGGGGAAGCTTCAGACATTTCTTCGCGGTCTAGAAGCGTTTCTCTTTCTACTGTTACTCGGTTTACTGAAACTGTGTTAGATATCGGCTGCTTATCTTTGCAAACGCGTCCGATTATAGTCCAGCCAAATTTGTATTGCTCGGCCCAGGGCTCCTCCTCGTTTCCGGAGATAACGTTTATCGGTTGGAAGGCAGCTGGAACATTTCGACCGATGAGCAGTCCAATTTCGACGTCGGGACGGTGAGGAATTTTGTCTGCGATGTGGGACAAGTGTTTCCACTGGCTGGCTACATCGGGTGTGGCAATGTCCTCGTGTGATGCTGGGATGTACTCTCTCGAGTATGCGAACGGGACTTTAATGGGTGCGTGTGCTTTTTCTACGTCTTGAATGTAAATCCCAGTTACTTTTCTTGTTCTGATGGTATTTGAACCAACGATCGTGTTGACCTGTAGATCGACCTCTGGAGCATCAACTTCCAGGTTGTTTAGTAGGGCGTCGGAAATGAATACGTCAGTGGACTGGTCGTCCAACACTGCGTAGGTGGTTAATTTTTTAGCTGGATTTGACCGATGCGATGCGGTGACCAGCACGATTCTGGCACACGACCTACCGGTTTCCTCCTCTCCGCAGACTTGCGTGCAAGCTGTAGAGGTTTGATTGGGTTCGGAGATACTTAGCTCGGCTTTGCTCTCGGGCATTGGCGCAATATGTAGAGCTGTTAAGTGTCTCTTGTGACAGATGTTGCAGTCTGGAGGAGCTTGATCGCAGTTTTCGGCGCTGTGTTTCCCGGCGCTCATACATTTAAAACAAAGTTTGTTTTTCTTAAAAAAGTCTTTCCTATCGGCGAAAGGAAGTTCTCGAAACTTGTTGCACTCGTTAAGCATGTGAGTCTTTGTTCGGTGAAAAAGACAGAATTTATTTGCTGTCGGTGGGCTTGAAACACTAGATTTATGTTCCGGCTTTATTGGTGCGGGGTGTGAAGGCTCGCTTTCGCCGCGTGTTTTGGATGCTATGGTGATAGAGAAAGGCATTTTCCTACGAAGCGGAGGATCAGGTGGTGGAAGTTTACTACGTGTACTTTGTGCAGAGACTTTTGGCGAGTTCTGGTAAATCTGCGGGATGTTCATGCGATCCGCGTGAAAGGTTACCTCTGCCACGAATTCGGCGAAAGTTGGAAATGCCTCGCTGCCCCTTTCTTGTTGTAACGTTTGGACCTTTGTAGACCATTTTGTTAAGAACCAGTTGGGGAGTTTATCAACTAAAGTTTGCAACTTAGAAGGAAATTCAAAGATCTTTAGACTGTGTAGCTGAGTCTTCGCAATTTCGACTTGTTGTAGGAAGTCACTATATTCTCTAAAGGCTTGCGCGTCATTGTTCGCAATTTTCGGCCAGTTAGCTAGTTTGTTCTCAAAGTCGGTAGCTATGATCGCGGGACGACCGAAGCGCGATTTGAGTTTCTTTCTTGCCTCATTGTAGGCAATCTCTGGGCTCGCAGCGACCATGTACTGTAGTTGCTCGACGACTTTCTTCGCCTTTCCGCCCAGGTGCTGGTACAGGAGGTAGAGTTTCTGTTGAGAGCTGATTGGTGCGTAATCAATCAGAGCATCGAAAGCGGTTTCCCAGATAAAAAATCTTGTGTCGGTCTCGTCGCCTGTAAAGACGTCTGGCTGGGCTTGCGGTAGTCGTTGAAGCTGGGTGACCTTAGCTAGGGCCTCGGCGATTTGAGAGACGTTATCTGAACTCGGATGAGCAGAGTTCAAGTTTCGGGTGAAAGGACTTGGGGTTATCTCACGGTATTGGGTGGCTGGAGAACTGTTAGGAGTGAAGCTTGTTGCATCTCTGCTTAATTGATGGGTTTTCGGATATGCGGGTTTCAAGCTGCTGATAGTGTACGCTGGATGTTGATAGGTTACGCTTGTGTTCACGTTTCCTAAGGGAAGTGATTGGAGTGGGGTGCTTGTGCCTGCGAGTGATGCTGACACAATAGTCTGGCTTTTCGTGATGTGTTGTGTGGAGGCGTGACAAGTACTTGAAGTGCCCACATTAATGAAAGCAGCGGGAGGCTGAGAAGCTGTTGCATAATTTTCGTGATCACGAGGATTCCCTGGGTTGTTTATTTCAGGGTAGAGGTTAGCCTGGTGTCCCGTGCCCAAATCGAGAATGGATTGATTTCCTGAGGCGGTTGTATGAAGGAGATCAGCTGTGGTAGCCGCTGGTTGTTGATTTGCGCTCACTTGACGATTTACCGGGTTTATTATACCAGTGGGAGAGTACAAGGCTGGGAAAATTGGATCTTGTGCGTCAACACAGGATGTGTTTATAACCGGCGGTGACGAGTTTGTTGCGGTTAGGTGAGTGGGATCGTCTATTTTGGGGTTCATAAACCGTTCGAACATCTGTTCGGGCGTTTCTTTCGGCAATTTTATTTCGTGGCATTCGAGCGGACGTTCTTCAGATTTCAACGCCTCTTCGTAAACGGCCTCTTCTGCTAAGGTTTCGCTTAACTCTTGTTGGAGTTTTAGTTTGTTCAAAATTTTTTGCTGCTCTTCGATCTCGTCGCTGAATTTTAATTTCTGTTCGAGCGCGGCACGTCTTGCTTTTACGTCTATCAAAGTTTCTTTTGACGAACGCCGCGATGAACCGGACGCAATTGACATTTTTGACTTGTGAGACTTGCGTGACGAGCCTGATCGAACGGACATGGTTTCACCTTTCTCTTCATCTAGTGTCAACACCTTGTTAAGCGTGGCGCCTTGAACTCCATGCATTGAATCGTTCATGTTTGAAAGTAGCTCGCTTGCAAGTTCTGCTTGTGGAGTGTGCTTTACTAATTCCAACCAACTGTTCAATTCGAGTTCTGTTTTTTCGGCGAGCAAAACTAAATCTTTGACTTTTCTATTTATTTGATCTAGATCTTTTGTACTGGCCAGGAATGCGTGGAATGCGGTGACGCTAGTGTGAAAAATCTTGAATGCGGCCCTTGCCGATTTTTCTTTGACCGCGGAACGGAACTCAAAACCCTTTTCGGTCATAGTCCGAAAACGTGTTTCCGATTCTTCGCCCTTTTCTGGAATTTCTGAGACTTTTGCTTGATTCTCGGCGATATTGATAGTGTTCAGCGGCCAAGTTTCACTGAAGCCAGTATCGCGAGTTTCGTCTGGCGGAGCGTCGGGTTTTGTATTTTGTTCGCTGATTTGCGATTGGCTCATGATGTAGGGCAAGGGGTTCAACAAAGTAATCAGACACAGACAATCTTTGTTTCTTCTACAACTCTGTTTCTACCAGTAACTAACTTAAATATAACCAACGTTGTTTTCCGACTCGTCTGCAAGTGTTTCTCCTGAGCTTCGTTGATGACGGATTTCAACTATTTAAATGTTCTTCGCCAAAGAGAATTCGCGTTTCTTCGTGAAGATCGATAGTGCATCATTGTTCCTTTTCCTGAGCACGTGCTCTCTGCTCTTCTTCGTTTTTTCTCTCCTTTGGCTTTTTTTTGGTTACGATTAACAAAAGGAACGGACTTACTTCATTGGTGGCCTCGGTTGACTGGTCAACTGTTTCCAGGGGGTGGACTTTTCTGTTGCTCGGTTGAGCGTGCTTGTCCTTGCCGGTCTTAAACTGTACAGAAATTCGACTGTAGCGGCGTCAGCTCCGGTGGCGGAGAGATCCGTGAAACTAAAAGACTAGTGACTCACAGGTTCCACAAGGCTCAGGTTTATTGTGTTAACTGTTACAGCGATCCTGTATGGTAGGACGTGTTGGGGCGAACGCTCTAGTAGGTTCTGAGTTAAGCAGCAATAACTGGTGGTTCCCGTCGAATTTCTGTGAGCCTTATGGGGTTTTACATGTGTTTCACGATATTTAAGCTAAGGTCACGTGGTAGCTAGCGGAAAATCATTGTGACGTAAATGCGGTAAAAAAGGGAAATACATAAAATTCTACGAAATGAAAACGAGGCACACGGGTGCCGTTACAGACTGCCATTTTGAAAGTAGGGTGGACAGTTGATGCAAAATGCAGTGTTTGTATGTTGATTGTTTTCTCTCTGTACAGGGACACAGTGAAGCTATTATGTTTCTGGACTGGTCTCTAGATGGCTGCTTTCTTCAGAGTTTATCTACTGATTATGAGCACATTGTTTGTAAGTATGTAACCATCAAGGCTCATGATTGTTATATAATTGCAACCAGTCATAAAAAATTATTGTTATTCAAACTTGGCTTTGAAGGATGAACTTCCACAAAATGACTTTATTCAGATTTTCTTTTCTTTTTTTTTTTCAGGGGAGATAGGTGGATTTCAAAGAGAAGAATCACAAGATGTCATTCGTGACATTGACTGGTCCACAAGGAATGTTATGTTGGGTTATGATGTTGCAGGTACCTTTATTGCCTTTGGATTCCTTGGTATCCACCCATACAAACTTCCTTAGGACTCTAACAATGATGTTTAAAGGACAATCCAATTTTTTACTTCTTACCCTTTAAGCCCCAACAGTGACAAGCATCTACTTTCTCCTTGTTTCGGTCTACGAAAGCAATTTCTGACATTTTCTTAAATACATATTATGCGACGTAATAAACGATAATTAGAGAGAACGAACTTAATCATCTTCACTAGTCGCGGATCCGTTCCACAGACACCAATGGGTAAGCTGTAACTTTTTATTCATTTATTATATATTTCTTCACTCCCCTAACGAATTGTAATCTATTGACAGCTTTCGAATAACCTACTGTATGAAACGTGGCAATAAACCTTACAGTGTAACATTTGAATCCTTGGTAATGCGGCTAGTGAAACATTTGAAAGTCATTTGAAAGTCATTCAAAAGTCAAGTTGAAAACCGAGTCACATTGGGGACGGCAACACTGACAGCAACAAGATGGCAGAAGCAGCAAAGATAGCGAGACGCTCAGCTAAAGGGAAATTCACAAGAAAAAGAAGCGATTTCTTAAACTCTGTTCGAGACAGAAACAGTATCGCAACTATAGAGAAAGCCTATGATCAATTGGAAGACGCTATGAAAGACCTTGAAGGTAAACATGAGCAATTCACATCGTTTCTAAACGACGAAGAATTCGATGCAGCTGAAATTTGGATGAGTGAGCTGCAAACATTATACAGAGATGCAACAAATCTGAAAAATGAATACATGGATAATATACAATTTGATGAATCTAACGCGCGCGCTACACGTGAGCGCGAGGAACTAGAAAATCAACAAAGAGAGCAAAACGAAAAATTGAAAGAAAACATTCTAATAAAGAGATCCGGCGCGCGCACTCTTTTTGATGCTATATTTAGCAATGCGACGCACATTCTAGAAACTGAGAATGCTGCAACTTCTCTCATGAAGAAAGTACTCGCACAACTCGAAGAAGCATTTATTGAATGCAAGTTAAGGAATGAACAATATCTAGAGTTAATAGGCAAGGAAATGATGGAACAAGAACTGCTATGGATTTCAAATGTCCAGGTTCTATACAGTCAAATATTTGAAATATTTGAAACCCGAATCAGTGAAAAGGAAGAAAGCAAACTCAGCGAAACAACCCTATGCAACAGTAATTCACCGGGAACCGCCAATAATGTACATTTAGAGAAGATCAAAAGACCGCACTTTGAAGGCGATATAAGAGAGTACCCTCAGTTTAAGCGAGATTTTCAAACGCAAGTAATGCCAGGTCTTACTAAGCTCACAGCCCCGTACACGTTACGTACTTGTCTTGACAAAGAAGCTCTAGCACAGGTTAAATCAGTTGATGATGATATCGAAGAAATGTGGGCCCGTTTAGATGAAAAGTTCGGAGACCCAGGAAAGGTCACGGGTGTGATCATTAAAGATATCAAGCGATTTAAAGTCATCCGAGAGGGAGAAAGCAAGAAATTTGTGGAATTCGTAGATATGATAGAGGATAGTTATCGTGACTTGAAAAGACTCGGTATTGAAAAGGAAATTACAACCACAAGCTCAGTTAGCACTATTGAAAGCAAACTTCCTCCTAATCACAGAAAGGAATGGGCTAGGCTTGTTAGCTCACGCAAAAGTACAGTCGACAAAACTGACAAATTTCCGAGTCTCCTCGATTTTCTGTTGGATCAAAAACGTGCCATAGAATATGACGCATCTGACTTAAGATCAGCAGGCACACCTCAAGTGCGAGGCGCAACCCATTTATCAGATGGGAGACCATCGCCAACGGCAAAATATTGCCTTGTGCATGGTAACGCGAAGCATTCCACTTACGAGTGTAGAAATTATCTAGCTAAACCTGTTCAACAGAGAAAGGATGTTGTAAAGGATAAGCTTGCATGCTTTTCGTGCCTGAAACCAGGCCATCGCTGGGTTCAGTGCAAAAAGAAGAAAGAATGTGGAATTGATAATTGCAAGGTATTCCATCACCGAACTCTTCACGAGAATAAAAGGAACACCCCAACCGGCGAGGATGATCAAGAAGAAGAAGCCTCTGGCACCACAAACACGTGTTCGAGAATCAGTAGTAAGACCACATGCCTCTTACAGATACAACGCATAAAAACGCACGCAAATTGGCTCAATGTTATGTGGGATAATGCATCTTCGCTTAGTTTTATTACGAACAAGACAGCCAAAGCGCGAAAATTGCATGGTACAACAGTTCAGCTGTCACTTGTAAAAGTTGGAGCAGAGAAAAAGGATATCACGACGAAGAAGTACACATTACCACTTATTGATTTGCAAGGACATCAGACCCTCATTGAAGTTTATGGAATCGACCAAATAACATCTAACATCCGCAAAATCAAGATCGATGGAATACTCCATATTTTTGACGTCCCAAAGAAGGACATAGAACGACCAACTGGAACCATCGACGTGCTGATAGGATATGACTATGCAGGATTGCATCCAGAAATGCAAAATCGCTCGGGACACCTCCTGTTACTAAAGAATCGCTTTGGTTTCTGTATCGGTGGGACACACCCAGCAATTGAAGAAAATGCAGAATGTTTCAAATACAATGTAGCACATGTAAATCATGTAAGAGGAATCGAGTTAAGCGATTTCTACAAAATAGAAAATCTGGGCGTGGAGTGTACACCGCGCTGCGGCGGCTGTAAATGTGGGAAATGCCCACCATGCAGTAAGAATTATACGCTCAAAGAAGAAAAGGAATTGAATCTTATCGAGAATAATCTTGAATATAATTCACAAGAGAATCTATGGATAACTACCTACCCATGGATTAAAGACCCGCATAACCTCCCGGACAACAAAAGAGCCGCGTATGGAAGATTGATGTCAACAGAACAACGTCTGCGCAAAAATCCAGATCACGCGAAAGTGTACCAACAACAGATACAAGATATGATCGACAGAGATGTAGCTCGTAAACTAAACACTGAAGAAATAACAAAGTATAACGGGCCAGTACATTACATCTCGCATCACGAGGTCTTGAAAACTGATTCAAAATCCACCTGTCCGCATCGTCTTCAATAGCAGTGCTAGCTATATGGGCCATATTCTAAACGAATATTGGGCAAAGGGACCAGACCTCTTGAATAACCTATTAGGAATACTCATAAGATTTCGCGAAAATCGTGTTGCGTTCATTGGAGATGTCAGCAAGTTGTATCATACTGTAAAAACTAAGGTCGTTGAACAACATACTCATCGTTTCCTATGGAGAGACATGAACACGGCAAGAGAACCTGACACTTATGTGATACAAAGAGTGTCCTTTGGCGACAGACCTTCCGGAACGATAGCAACCGTTGCTATGAGAAAAACAGCACAAATGGGTATCGAATCTCATCCCCAAGCAGCTCAGATTATAAAGGAAGACTCCTACATGGATGACATAATTGAGAGCGTCGATGACACTAAGTTAGCTAAACAACTAACAGAAGCTATTGAAGAACTCTTGATCAAGGGAGGATTTCGCATAAAAGAATGGATAATGTCAAAAGATGACACTGAAGAAAATCTGACGCTCACCTTGAGAGGCGATTCAAACGAACCCACGGAAAAGGTTCTTGGAGTTGTAGGGAATCCGCGTACGGATCAGTTGTGTTTTCGCGTTAAATTCGATTTACAGATGAAGAGTAAAAAGAAAAGACCTCCACCCCAAGGAATTGATATAACGAGCTCACAAGACATCAAACTTACAAAAAGAATTGTCTTATCTCAAGTCAATCGCATTTATGATCCGATGGGACTCGCCACTCCATTTACAATCAGGGCTAAAGGCTTGATGAGAAGTTTGTGGATAAGCGAAAACAAATCTGACTGGGATGATCCAATTCCTGATATGCTTAAGAAAGAATGGATGAACTTCTTTGATGATCTTCCAAACATGGAACAAGAAGCCTTTGAGAGATGTATCAAACCCGCAAATGCAAGAGGGGATCCAATTTTAGTGATATTTAGTGACGGATCAGAAGTAGCTTACGGCGCATGCGCTTACGCCAGGTGGAACACCACAGACAACAGCTATGAGAGCAGATTGATCATATCGAAAAATCGACTTTCCCCTGTGAAGAAAATGTCTATTGACCGAGTCGAATTATGTGGAGCAGTTCTGAATAAAAGACTCAAGACATTTATAGAAAAGGAATCGAGGTACAAATTTACTAAATTCTACCACATCGTTGACTCACAAATAGTGTACGGAATGGTTCAGAAGGAATCATATGGCTTTAATACTTTCGCCGCCACACGTATTGGCGAGATCCAACAGGGAACCAACAAAGATGATTGGTATTGGGTAGAGAGTAAGAATAACATAGCGGATTGGATTACACGAGGAAGGAAACCGGCAGAGATTGGATTGAATAGCATCTGGCAAACCGGTCCAGAATTCCTTAGATTTCCTGAACATGAGTGGCCGATATGCAAGCCAAATTATCAGAAAGAGTTACCAGAACAAATAAAAACAGTTATGTTAGCTGAAGCTAAATCTGAAGATAGCTTAGAAGCAAGAATTGACATAAACAGATATTCCAACTACACTAAGCTAATCAGAGTGACTGCAAGGGTATTGTCCTTGTACAAACGAAAACCTCGACCTTCCTTAAAGAACGTAACTAGTCCATTAACGCCAGAAGATATAGACAGAGCAGAAAGATTCTGGATACTTCGATGTCAAAAATTGTTAACAGCAGACATGGAAAAAGGAAGATTCAAAAGACTATGTCCACGGACGCGAGAGGATGGCATAATGGTTGTAGGCGGCAGAGTTGAAAAGTGGCTCGAGATAAGCTACAATAAGAACGACTTAATTTTGCTACCATACGAGCATCGCTTTGCAAAGTTATATGCTGAATATATACACCAAAGAGGGCATCATGGGGTATCATCTACAGTAAGCAAGATAAGAGCACGATTTTGGATTACAAATATCCAACGTATGGTGAGGTCCATCAAATACAACTGCGTAATCTGCAAGAAGATAGATAAACAGCTTTGCCAACAAAAGATGGGAAAACTACCAGAGGAGAGATTGAAACCCTCCCCACCTTGGCACTATACAGGTACAGATCTCTTTGGACCTTTCAAAATCAGAGATGAAGTGAAGCGAAGAACCTATGGGAAATGTTATGGAGTGATATTCAACTGCATGTGCACTCGAGCAGTTCACTTAGATCTAGCACCGGACTACAGCACGGAAACATTTCTATTAGTACTCAGAAGATTTGTATCATTGAGAGGGTATCCAGCAAAGTTGTATTCTGACAACGGACCACAATTAGTAGCTGCTGATAAAGAGCTCAAAGATATAACGAAGAACTGGAATTGGGATGAATTACTCGAATTCGGAGTAACAGAGGGCCTACAATGGGAATTCTCACCTGCCGACGCCCCTTGGTACAATGGCACATCCGAAGCATTAATACGTTCCGTCAAACGAGGCTTAAACATCGCAATCGGAGATAACATCATGACATTCTCTGAATTACAGACAGCCTGCTTTGAAGTTGGTAACTTGATAAACGAAAAACCAATTGGTAAGCACCCAACTGATACAGATGATGGCGTATATTTAAGTCCGAACGACCTATTACTTGGAAGATCTACTTCACGAGTTCCAAGCGGACCCTTTAGGGAAACAACAAACCCTCGTCACAGATTTGAATTTGTCCAGAATATAGTGAAGAGCTTCTGGAGAAAATGGACGCGCGATTATTTTCCTAGTCTTCTTATTGAATCGAAGTGGCACACCGCACACCGTGATGTTAAAGTCGGAGACGTCGTCTTGATACAAGACTCGAATCTTGTTCGAGGAAATTGGAAACTAGGCAAAGTTATCACAGCCAAACCGAGTAAAGATGGAAGAGTACGCAGAGTGGAGATCGTCTATAAGAACACTAAGCCAGGAGAACATGTAAAGACATACCGCGGAGGAGGCTATGTAACGGTTGAACGTCCTGTTCAGAGGATAATAGTCATCGTTCCAGTGGATGAAAACGAAATGAAAGACTAAATGAACTTTACTAAACTCGATTTTGTAACTTTACTATTTAAACTTTTTAACTTGCACAACTTTCTAGAAGAGAGGGGAGTGTTTCGGCCTACGAAAGCAATTTCTGACATTTTCTTAAATACGTATTATGCGACGTAATAAACGATAATTAGAGAGAACGAACTTAATCATCTTCACTAGTCGCGGATCCGTTCCACAGACACCAATGGGTAAGCTGTAACTTTTTATTCATTTATTATATATTTCTTCACTCCCCTAACGAATTGTAATCTATTGACAGCTTTCGAATAACCTACTGTATGAAACGTGGTAATAAACCTTACAGTGTAACATTTGAATCCTTGGTAATGCGGCTAGTGAAACACTCCTTACAGTATCATTACTTGAACAAACATACAGGTCATGAGAATTAAGGAAATCATCACTAAAGATGAGGTGTCTTGATGTTTAATCAAATTCTCCCAACTAGTAACATAAGAAATATATGGAGAACAGTAAGGAGAACATGCATGTTGATATTGGAGCTTGAAGGGTTAAGGTGTTCTCACACTTGCAAACACTTCTTGTGACAAAGGTTCGTTGTGTGGTCAGGATACCTGTAACAGACAAAACTCAGTTTCTGCAACCAGTGCGGAAACAAAACTACTTCACGACAAAAACTGGGAAATGTCTATTGTAGGGTATGTTGTAAACACAATTAAGGCAGTTTTTTGGCAAGTTATATGACAATTTGTTGCCTTATAACTTTACAAATAACTTTTTGTTATAAATTAAAGTTGATATCTTTGTTGTGTATTTTCTAGGTGCATGGCCCTCTCAGCCAGATGATGGTAACCTGATCAACAGCTCTGATTTGTCCTGGTCTCGTGATGTTTTTGCTGTTGGAGATGAGTTAGGATACATTCGCTTGTTTAGATTCCCCTGTAGTCAGCCTGGAGTAAGTTGAATTAATAATAATAACTTTATTAATGTGTCAAGAAACTTAAGCATGCATGCTAATTGGTGACACAAAATAATTAAAGCAACTAACGCAATTTAATACAAAACATAAGTGTGTATCCAATAATATAATAATAGAAGAAAATTGTTAATAATAATATTCTTCTAATATTCTATAGAAATTGCTAATATTCTGTTAAAATACTGTCTATGATCTACAGAGAAAACAGTCAGATCCACATTCGTTACTAAGTTTGAGAGATCCTTTTGCCTTATTAGCTTCTTAAAATGATTCAAGTTTGTTACATTTCTCATCTTTTGGTAGGCGGCGCCATAGTGTCGGTCCAAGATACTTAATAGAGTGTTTTCCATACGTCACCGTATTGAAGCAGGGTATAACAAAATCAGAATTCCTTAGGCTGTACTGGTTCCTTGGTGATTAAAAAGATCTGATATGTATGTAGGGCAAATGCCGTGCTTGACTTTGAACATGAGAGTAGCTACATCTTGAGGCCTACAATTCTTAAATTCTTGGATGTTCGTCACAGAAACCTTGAACAAATTTTTACCTAGAGATTAGTATACGGTACAATGTACCTCAATGTGTTCATACCTAGAAGGAGAATGAGGTCTACGAGATTGATGCAAGAATTGGTGCATTATAGCAGGAAAGTTACATAACCAACCGATATGCAGTTATGTATTGATTGGTTATGTAACTTTTGTTTGGGTATAAGACAGTCACTTGAATTGTATAATGTAATAAAATGAAATCACATGCTGCAACTATTTACCAGGCTTGATGTCATTAATCTCTCCTATTCAGTAATATTGCTCTCCCAACTTGCAATCAATAATTCAATCACACTTGATGGAAAGTGTAACTCTCCTCAGCAATAAGCCATCAGTTTTTGTCTCCTAGTTGCTGGTTACTTAATTCAAAGATTACAATATTGAGGTATTTTTGCACAACATTTTAGGCCCACTACCACCAGTGGAGGGGGCACAGCTGTCCAGTCACACGGATGCTGTTCTTAGCTTTGGACACCTACCTTATTACAACTGGCAGTCGTGACTTCTGCATTCTTCAATGGTCAGTGGAAGGGAATCTCCCTGCACTTAATGAGGAGGAGGAATATGACATGGAAACTGACATGCCACGGGCGGGTAGGCATGAAAATCAAAACCACCGCAGACTTTCAGACAATGACAGCTATCACTCAGATGACAGCATTGATGAACATGATGAGGATGGCTACAATGATTTTCATGGAAATGTACCTAGAGGAAAACATGCAAGAGGTCGGCAAGGGCCATCTGAAAATAGAAGATATTCTGATGCAACAAGTTCGTCAATGCTTGAAGTTCCTCAAGGCCATGAGCGCTTGTCTAGGAAGACTCAGCAGCATCGCTCTTTAAGGGATGATGATAGAGTAGTAGGAAGAAGTCCTCAACGTAATATGCCCACTCAGAATAGCTCCAGATCACAGCAAGGCTCATATGCAGAGAGGTTTAATAAACACAAAGCCTTGAATGGCAATGCTAAGCGGAACCCACAGTCGTCCAACTATCCACAGCCGGAACCAGAGGATATGGATCAATATTCTGACGAAGAGAGCCCAAGACAACCCCGTGGCAATTTGGGAAGAGGGAGGGGTGGAGAAAGAGGTCGCATCCCTGGAAGAGGACAGGATAGGGGGTGGGACAGGAGACAGATGAGGTAGTGGAGGTATTAATCAGAAATGGGATTAACTCTAATCCAGGATTGAATGTTAACTGGGTTTAAAGTTAATGTTAAGCTACAGGTGAAGAGAAGTCAAAGAAAATGAAAGGCAAAAAAATTTTGGAAAAATCTTCACTGATTGGTTATTTGACTAGCTTAGGATTAGCTAGCTGGATTAGGTTAATTGCGATTTGAACAACCAGGCACTGGAGAAAATCCCAATTTTGTATAGTAAATTCTGAAACATAAAGAGCACTATTGCAAGGTACTACTGAAAAGCTATCATTTAAATTGCCATACTCAAGGATTTGATCCTTAGACATAAAAGACAGAACCACCTTGCACACCATAAAAACAGGTGCAAGTTTCAAACAAACTGATTGTAAAATATAAACCGCTCATTCTACAAAGCCGTTATTTTTAGAAACATTTAACTTATAGCAAACATTCATGCTTAGGAACTTCTTTGTTTACAAGATACAACATGGATTATTCTGCCTGAAATCGACCTGAAAAGTTTTGGGGCTTTTGAGAAGCATTCCAGTAGTCAATGAATAAACTACTCAGTAGCTTTCATTTGACTAACAATAGACTTATTTGACTAACAATAAACTAACGGACATTTGACTAACAAAAGACGGATTGAAACGCACCAATCACGTTTTACAGTCTTCACAGCCAATAACATCACGGCTTAACTGACAGACGACCAATAACATCACGAGATCGTCGACCAATCAGGACAACGACCAGAGACTTATAACATCTACTGACGATTCACAGTTCACTTGACTCTGATGATGACTTCCGCTCAGGTTGTCGAAACGTCAGTCAATGTCACCTCAAACAGTCCTTCTCAGGACTACACTCACCCGGACGATCACAATTTACCGAATTATTTCATTTGAATATTCACACTTTGGATTTCATCCACATAGTGAAAGTTAAAACCACCCTGTACGGTATAATAAACAATACCAAAGGAAAATTCTGCTTTAATAGCTTTCATTTGAATGGTCACACTTTAGGATTTCATCCACGGACTCAAAGATAGAACCACCTTGTACAACATAATAAACAATACCACAGGAAAGTACTGCTCAACAACTTTCAGATGAATGGTCACACTTTGATTTCACCCACAAACGCAAAAGTGAAAACTGTCCTGTACATCATTATAAACACTACAACAGGAACGTACTGCTCAATAGCTTTCATTTGATTGGTCACAAATGGATTTCATGCACAGACTCAAAAGTTAGAACCACATTAGACAAGTCAAACCAAGTCCAAGCTAGCATTCGTTCTTAAAAAAAAATCATTTGCCTTAGACAGATTTTACATACCAGGTCAAGTCAGTAGTCAGTAGCCCTTGCAAGGTTGCTAAAGGAAAATAAGATAGATAGAATGTAAAATGTGTATATATTTAACCTATTTATCGGCCAAAGTGCATTGTGATTATTTAATTTTTATTTCCTCCTTATTTGTAACTAGCCAGTCAGGCTTTATTTTATGCTGCAAAAAAGCATCATTTTTTAAGTTGTAGAATTTAAAGAAAAATATTTATTACAATTAAATTAATTGTTGGAAATCACATTAGATATGATGATAGGCATCACAAATAATTTTATACAAGAAGATTTGACACAAATTAAAACATAAATATCTAAAACAGTAAGCAGCATGTCTCTTCCGTGAGAATACCCTGCTAACCGAAAGGTGTTATACCACAGCTGTCTGACTTGTCTGCCTTAGATACAGAATTTTTCAAAATTGCCTGTATTGGTTATCACGTAAAAATAATTAAAATAAAAATGTAACACTTCACTGAAGTGGCAGTTTGTGTTTGAAGCCAAAAATTTGAAAGCCATTTTCAGTATAATATTATAAAAACAAATCATTACATCTATTTAGAGGTATTCACCTTTTAAACGCACAAAATTAGTACATGTTGTTTCTAGTAAAAAGTCATATAGTTTCACCACACAGTTGCCACTTTTCATTAATGTACTTTTAATTTTTCAATTTTTATACAAAATCTTTATATTCCACTAATTTGGGAAATGAAAACTGGTGGCTGTGTGGAAACAGCTAGATGTTTTTCATTTTTTCAGTAGAAAATATTTCTTTTTATATTAAAAGGCTCAATAAAAAATCGCTGTTTACAAAAATTAAATTTTTATGTTCCGATCACCAATTAAAAAGTGGGAGCTAAGCTATGTAGGAGACAAGCAATTTCAAAACAAATAAACAATCCGCTGGTTCATTCATTTTGAGTATTCTTTTAATCCAGACCACATTTCTGACAAATTATTCCATACAATTGACAGAATTAAACCCAAACCCTGCCTAGTTCCCCAAGGTCCTTTGTGCCAATGCTAAACCTTCCCATGTTCCATTGCGCAAGCTACTCATCAGCCTTTTCCGACACATTTGAGACGTCTAGGTGTGAGGCAGGCCCAGACCCCTTTTTAACAACATGAAGTTAACAACCTATTTTGATGCGAACTTAATCTAATGTCCACTGTTCTTAATTTTCAATCAACTGGTGTTAACTAATCCCAAATCCATTCCAACAATAATCATTGGCATTATTACCCATCATTGGGGAAGTGTTGTCTTGCTCAATGCTAGTAGCACTCCGACAAGGCTGATGCCTAACAGGAAACCCAGGAAGCTGACAAACTGACAACGTTGCACAGGTTGGACACCTTGCGATTTATCTTAACCCTTTAAGCCCCAAAAGTGATCGGCATCAAATTTCTCCTCATCATATTTATGCATTATAACACATAAAGGTCATGAGAATTGGGGAAGTGATCACCAAAGATGAGTTGTCTTGATGTTTAAACAAGTTCTACCAACCAGCACTCAGTGAAATGTAGGAAAACTGTTAAGGAGATTTTGTATAACGACGTTGGGCCGTAAAGGGTTAAGTAACAGCCTTGAATTTTAGACTACTATTTGTCATTGTATGTACACTGGAAACCTCGCTCTCACTAGCTACAAGCGAATGTGTCACGCCCCCTTATAATGTTGCATTAATGACAAACTGCCATTTGCCATCACAGTATACACATTAACAGACTTGTCGTTATCAAATGACCACAGCCTGAACTGTATTGCAGAGAAGATGGCAATGGTCGACAGGAAGAATGCAAGCACAGACTGCCATGGACGAGATCCAGCTCGCTGCTCCTGTAGAAACTGCATTAGTTTATCCCAGTACTGTTCTTGCCGTGTTGACCGCTGACGACTGACTTGACGAAGCAGACGATTCCACAGATAATCCACATCAACATTGCCAAGGGAGATGATTGGAAGAAGAAGGAAGAACACTAACAGAAATGAGTGTTCGTACTGAAAGAGAGTCAGTGGCTGGGTTTTCACAATCCAGCTGTGCAACTCAAGGAGAAGACAAACAGTGCAGAGGATTAGGTTCAGTGCAATCCAACCAGAGGCGAATTCACGAAATATGTGATAAGTATCAAAAGCCTCTGCCAATCGAGCTCGACACAAGTCAATGTCTTCAATGTGGTGACGTAGAAACTTGGTTATCAGTCGAATCTCTGACTCATAGCTGCAGCGCAAGAGATAAACCAAGTAGCAAAATCCACCAAAGTTGATGTAGCCCTCAATGACGACAAAGAAGTGCAAAGGTACTAATGAGGTCAGACCTGACAGAGTTTCATTGGCTACCAAGGGTGATACAAGATCTGGGTCAAAATATGGAGCTGTTATCCTGAGACACTGGCTACAGACGATGGCAATACTGCCAAGGAATAATGCATAACCCGCAAATTGCTTGTCCTTCATGTTGACAAACCGCAGCCTGTGCACGACGAATTCAACAGCCAGGGCATTTGACCAGCTGCCCATAAACACAGTTGGCCAGGTAGTGTGGATAACAGAGACGAGGCAGATAAAGGGGCCAATATACAGCAGGAGTTTCATGCCGATCCAGGCCAGTACATGCACTATATCGCACTGATCATCGCTGTATCTTGTGATCAACAGTATGATGTTTGCAAATGTGATGCCTGTGATGAGTAGAAGCCATATCAGTGACAACAAGCCACTCCCGCAGTGATTAAAGAATGATGATCCAATGTCACGATCAGTGATTTCTGTGGGAATGCCCCTGTAATCCCACATCAAGCTGTCACACACTTTACACTGACCCTCCATGTAGCGAAATGTATTATGCTTCTTTGCCCTTTGACATTTAGCACATATCTTGGGGCGAACAAGACGACCTAAAACCAAGCAGAGTTGTGTTAATATTTAATAACTGCCATGCTTCATAACTTAACTTTGTAAATATAAGGTATCCTTGTGTTGTTGTGTACTGGTATTTCAGGAAGCAATGTTTGTGAAGTATAAAATGGTCACACCTACTCCCAAACTTTTCCTTAGAATCAGATTGCATGCTGATCTCTCTTTGTACCCTGGTCCCCACATCACAGAGGCTAAGGGTGCTTGCCATTATGCTAAAATTTCCGGACATTTCGGTTGAAATATAAATGGAACGTCTCAGTCCAGTTTGAAATTTTACGAGAAAGTGGTCCACCTCCAGAGGTGGTCCTCTTTTATCGGTTGGTGCGGTCCGACTGAAACTTGCTGTTCCATTTTCAAAAATTCCCGTTTCCAATCCCACTTTACTGAGAAGTTAACGAAATTTTGGTCGAAACATAAATGAACGCTTTGGTCCGGTTGGGAATTTGTTTCTATCGAACTATGTCGTTCTTCACTGGTTTCTGACTGGTAGGTCTGGCATAATGGCAAGCACCCTAATTGTATCACCATCAAGAGATTCCATCACCCTCCCTTGTCACTCTCACCCATTTCTCTCTTGGATGTCTCCATCCTCATCCAAGTTGTAGTTCAGATACAGTGGAACTCCTTTAGTGGTCCAATTAATGAACTAATGGCATGAGCCTTTGTGCAGTCGAAGAAAAAGTGCCCTTAAACCTTTAAGTCCCAATAGTGACAAGCATCTAGTTTCTCCTTACAGTATTACTACTTGATCAAACATACAGGTCAAGAGAATAGAGGAAATGATCACCAAGTATCAATGGTCTTGATTTTTTATCAAATTCTCCCAATAAGTAACATGAAATATAAGGAGAATAGTGAGGAGAATTTAGATGTTAACATTAGGGCTTAAAGAGTTAATGTATTAATAGGGTGATGGAAAGGTAGGGTTCCATTGCACCACGGGTGTAGTTAACCGTATTGATACACAGGGACATCTTTTAGGGTCCACAGAAAGTGTGTCTGGGTGTGACCCCATGAAGTGGACTGGGGTTACACTATTCGGTGTTTTGATCCTGTTTGGTTACCTGAGTGGTATAGTCCTAATGTCTTCAAGTAGAACCACAGCAGAACTGGCCATTTGTCTGTCACTTCATTTGCTCGCAGTAAGGGAACCTTGACTGATGCCGAGTCCACACTACTGTCCTGGATATTCAAGGGACTCCCGTATGTGGCAAAATGTGTCATCTAAACAGACAATGCAATGTTAAAAACTCAGTCATCGACAGCTCAATAATTCACGGCTTTTATATGTCATAGCCCTGTATTATGATGGCATAATGATGTCACAGCTTATATACCGGTATATCATATCCCTGTATCACTACACATAGACTTTGCTTAAGAAGGTGCTCACCATTATTGGTGGGGGAGGGGAGGGGATGGCAACCCAGTAGAGAGGTGGGTGGAAGTGGAAATTTCGTAGTTTCCTGTCCTGTCCTCCTCAAGTTTTTTCACATCAAGGTTTTTTCATTGTTACGCAATACCCTATGATTCATTGTTCAACAGATCACCTAATTTCAAAAAAAATTATATTAAGATTTGACAAGAACAAGCCATAACTGATGCAACTACAAAATGTAAGCGTACAAGGTTGAAATTCGAAAATTAGGAAATCTGCGAAATCTCAAAAAGACCCTACAAATGTGGCCAAGGCGTTCAATCTTGACCCCACTCGATCTAAAAATAAACATGATAAATTTTTACATCAAAAAACTTCTGCCTTTCTCATCATCGAACCAAGAAACAAGAGTAGTTAAACTTTGCGTGAGACTAACTTTGACTTGTTCTTCGCCTTTTTTATAGAGTTTTTCAATCTTTAAATTAAACATCGTGTAAAAATAGTGGTAAAGTAATTTTGGCGACGTGACCGTATTTCAAAACCACGGAGCCAAAAATATATGCAAACTTGCTCGGGCCTGATGAAATTTAAGTTCAAAAAACATGTATATCTTAGTAAATTTTACCAAAGAATAAAAATAGTATGAACAGTTTACAGATTTAATAGATTTTAAAGTACTTTTAGGTCACCTATGCCAGTTTTCACAAGCATCATTTGACTTGACACTGACAGCTACTGACTTGTACAAAGCCACAAGCAATGTTACATGTCAGCAAAAAACATCATCTAATGGAAGAGGTTTGAACCGCGACAATTTTATATCTAAATCATGTCGACGTTTAAACGTACAAACTGCATGAACTAATGTAAGGCTGACCGTTTTATCGTTGCTCAATTCACGCGCTGATTCCACTGAAGAAGACATCGCCAAAGAAGGCCCGTAACTCGACTTTCCATGCATCTTGTCACGGTAAAGGACTGCGCACAAACCATTTGAAAGGTTCCGAGACCTCCCAACTCTAACCTCGGTGGAAATTTAAGAGCGTCTAATGCCTTGCGCAAGAATCGACCCCATTTTCAATCAAGAATATTCTATAATAGAATTTTCCATGTATAATCTTACGTTACATAAAACAAACGGGCCTATCAAATACGTGCTATTGTTCTTTGGAGGTCAACAAAACGTCAGCGAACTTTGACAAAGCAACACGTACATTGCTTTGGAAATGATGTCGTATTCTAGAATACCTGAGCTCTCGGATTGCCCCAAACATCAGACATATTGGATTGTAAATCGTCCTATGGAATGAAAAAAGATTGAAAACCTAAATTTCTTTACTTTCTATTTTATATTGACACACTGCAGAACCTGTCCTGGCCTGGTGTGCCGCACGCACACAAGTTAATTGAACAGAAAAAGGGTCATGCATAAAAGACATCTATTTGGCATGCAGCTAACACAAAATATTCCAAACTTCACACATTATATGCTTATTCGAAACTAAGTCTTGAAGGGTTTCTGTGATAACGACTTACCGATTTTCTTCTCGTTTGGGTCATGAAATATAATGGCCAGAACATAGTAGACGAGTGTCGACTATCAAGACATGCTGTTTCAATCAGCTGAAATGACGTCTGATGTCGCGACACACCCTTGCCCATCAATAGGCACGTGATAGCTGTGCACGTGTCTACCTGGCTACCACGCCTTCCAGGAGATGGATTGGGGGGGGGGGGGGGGGGTTGAGATTAAAATTTCAATGAAGTTCCGAAACAAGATACACTTGTTCAAGATAACCATGAACATAAACAATTTATTGAGGTTATTTCATTTCTGTATGTAAGGTAAGGTTACAATATAGGACGGGTAACACGTAACAGTAAGGTAATGCATGGTTCAATTTTACCTGTTACCATCCCCCCCGGGCAAGCCCCGGGACAAGTCCAGCCCTTCGGGCCCGGGGGTGGGGAATTGTTTGAAACGGTTTTGTCCCAGGGGTAGGGGGGGGGGGCAAATCGAAAACAACTTCTCGTTTTTCTTGTGAAGCACGTCACTAGCTTATGACTTCTCATTTGACACAATGGCGCCGGACCGCGTAGAGAACACTGCCTGTTTCCAGGGAAAATCTCTAGAATTTGTAGCAGACTGGTTGGAGAAGAGTAATCTCTCGAAATTAAAATCTGTATTCAAAGGCACGTTTATTATAAATATGCGTACTCCAATGGATGGCGTTCATCACAAACATAGAAATATTTCTTCAGCGTATTTGCATGAAACAGTTGCACGGCTTTATATTAAACAGAGATCTCAGTCCAGTGTTCTTATGAAACAAGCTAAGAAAAACTCCTTTAAAATGCTGTCATCAATTTGCTCACCGGACCTCTTTTGCCCATGTGCTAATAAAACACGCGGTGAAGAACCTTTTTTTTTTACTCGCCAGCAGAATGCCAGTGCCGATAGACTTTTTTCTTCAGTTTTCTTCTTCAATGTGGTGTCCATGTTTTCTAATACTATGTAATATCCTTCGTTCAGTAAACTCTAGAAAAGCGTTTAAGTTCTTGTCAAAACGTCTGGTTGCAGGTTGTGCTATTGTACGGAAATCAATTTTGGTCGATGAGGTGTCCCGGGGGTGGGGAATTGTCTCTTTCTGCGTGCCCCGGGGGTGGGGAATAGACCACCAAGTAAGAAAAAAATTGCAAATCCCCGGGGGTGTGCCCGGGGGGGATGGTAACAGGTAGAATTGAACCCTGCATAACTAACAGTAACTATGGCATAAAGTGGTACGTGTACGTTAAGCCACGATTGAAACAACAAAGATAAAACACTGATTTCTCTAACGTGTCTAAGACATTGAAACTTATATAAGGTATGACCACAATCAAGATCCTGCTGTTTTTACATGTAAAGTAATTAATTTAAACTATAAGGAAAAAACAGCAAAGCAAAACCGACGAGCGAATTGGATTTCCCGATAAACAGTCGGTTAGAGTAGATATATGATACAAGCAATTCCAAACAATTGTATCATATATCTACTGTAACCGTTTTACTACATCATGTACATATTGTAACGTCTATCCGTATTTTCATTAAATCCCCCGAACCCGAAGAAGGACGGCTTGACTTTCTGAAATATCGGGAAAACCAACTCGCTCGTGTTTTTTTGTTTTGTTTTTTTGTTTGTTTTTTTTGTCTTTTTTTGTTTTTGTTTTTTGTTTTCATTATAGTTTGTCCAAGACATTGCATACGTTCAGAAAACACAATAATAATAATTCAAGGAATGAGGTGGTTGTGGATAACTTTTACGATCCCGAAATCAATCCCGACGTACATGTCGCTACCGTGTGCGTGTCACAGCTAGCGGATTTTAGAAGCGGGGACTCTCGCGTGCAAGACGCGTTTTCCCGCGTGTTACCCGCGAGCAGTTCGAAACGACATTTCCCACAACTCCTTGCGGGAGTTCGTTTACTCGGATTCGGCTTGGAACCCGAAATCTATCAACAGTTGTGAGTTCGAACAGTTTTTCTGCCGGTCTGTCTCCGAAAAGAACTCTTAATCATGATTAAAGTCATCACAGCTGTCGTTTGCGCTTTTGCAGCGATGCTGATGATCATTTTAAGCGTAGCTACGACTTACTGGATGCAGTGGCAAATTGCTTCTGACGGCAGAAACATCACACACTATCGCGGACTGTTCAAGCACTGTTGGGAATCCCGGGACAACGTAACTAACGAACTAGATACTACAGAAGGCAGAACTGGCTGCAGTGGGGAATACTTAGACGTGAAAGCAGGCAAGTTGTTTATTTCAGAGCGTTTAGATGCGTTTAATCTGTGAAAAGAGGCCTGAGAAATAAGACTCACCATGGGGCTGTTAGCGGGTTGTTATTTTAGAGTCGCACGAATTGAAGCCGCAGCAATAAAGCAACGTTTAAAGTTATAAACATCTGTGGCCTTATCCTTTACTTGATTTATTTTAAAGTTTAATTATTGTAAAATAAGTAATAAGTAATTGTAGTCAATGAACCGTCGCACTGTCTGTTCAAATCTTTAGTTTGAGATATTGTTGTAGGTGAAGTGAAGCGAACCGCCATGACAGGCATGCATTTCAATGAAGCATTTTGTTGTAAATTCCTTAGAAATTAATTGGCACACCCAGCTTCACGAAACAACAGCGAAACTTCGGAACAACGCAGTTAGAGTCTGAATCTCGTCAAACCATGATCAAAGTTATAACTAGCTTTGTGAGCTGTTTAGCAGCCATACTGCTGGGAGTTTTGGCTCTGGCGACTGATTTTTGGCGAGTTTGGTGGAAAGAGGCCAAAGAAATCTCTGGGGTACAATTCCATCATGAAGGATTGTTTCATACTTGTTCAGAAACTACCATCAACAACACTATAGTTGCTGCTGACAAATGTACAGATTTGCATGATTTAGGGAGACCAGGTACACTGGGAAAACCTTGTACATGATATATACAAATACTTGATTTCTTATTTTCATGCTTTAGACATTTCATGTTTTATGTATGTGTTAATAATCTCACTTATCTGATGTTAAAGTTTGTTTATAAACTCTTCAGTAAGTAAATACCTTTTAGGTCGGTTCGAGGTTAATATTTAATTGATGGTTTACTTATTAACTTTCCTATAAAATCACTAAATTCATGTACAAGTACCAAAAACTGAATCTTTCATTCAGGCATACTTTTGTCAAGAATATCTAAACTATTTCAATTTTGAAAAGTCCTGAATTGCCATTTATATTGGTTCATATATGAATACTCATAGAGGAAGTATACTGATGAATTTACCTTTTAAGAACTCACATTTTTAAGTTAAGCTTAGTTGAAAATGTCCTTAAGTAGATTTCAAATAATTACTGAGTACATGGAGAGTTAGACATGCAATCTAGAAGGAACGATTATTAAAATACCAGTCTTGTGGTTAATAAATTATGATACATGCATTGGAAAAAGACACCCTGGTTCTACAACTTCTGAGAACATAGAGCTGTCCAAGTGAAAGGAACATCACGTTGAATTTATCACAGAGACCCTCTGGGTGCAATAATAAGTTGTTAATATTAAAAAGTCCCCCGGTGTGTTTTTGAGGGAATTAAAAGAACAATTTTCAAACTGTTTTTGTTATAGGCCTATCTTACTGACTCAAATAGTAATTCTTGGAGTATTGAGTTTTCTTTTGAAGCTTTTGAAAATGAAAGTTGAAAGTGAAGAGTTTTGCAGTGCACAGTTCCTTAGAGACGAAAATATGGCAACGATTACAATCAAGCAAGGGCATGTATGGTTACATGATGTCTGCTAACTCATAAAAGCACCTCTGCAGACGTTCCAACAACATTCCTTATTGTTTGAAACTTTTGAAGTTACTAAATTTACCAACTGAATGTGTTGTATTGAATGTCAAATGCATGTATTTTATAAATGTGTTTCTAAGTCCATAACTGAACTACAACTGTGTGTATCATGGTGAAAGATAAGTCAAGGTTGGCAGATTTGTTTGACAAATCATTAATGATGCTTGCTTTAGGACCTCTTTTCAAAATCTTGTTTCATTAAGGAAAAAGTCAAATTCTAGGTGCTATGAACCCAAAGCTAACAAGGGTAATGCTTGCCTTTTCTTGCTCATCAAATGAATGTTATCGTCTTTATAAGGATAGTGCCTCCTAATACAGATGTATTTTTGCAAAGGTTATGACTATGGGGGAAAAGCAGATCTTAGCAAGAGTTATTGGAATCCAAAAAGAAAAATGTGGGTAACCACACATTTTTCAGTGATAATTAAGCAACCATAATTCTAAAAAAGCATTAAAATACAAAGAATGTATGGCAATTTCTTTCCAAATTTAAGCTCAATTATCTCTGAAAAATACATGGTTACCCTCAATTTTCTTTGTGGATTTTGATAGCCCTTGCTAAGATCTGCTTTTTCCACAGTCACAAACTGCACAAAAATATTGTTGTATTAGTGGGCAAATTCCTTTTAAGCAATTCGGAAACCCAAATATCCCAAGTGAAGAAGCGCAGAACGTATGCGCAGTAACAAAAGGAGGCACTGTCCTTAAATAAAGTTATACCTTATATAGCTTGTACCTAAGCTAGATGAAATGTGTAAAGTGGCAATCAAATGTACCACATTGAGCCTCTCTCAGTCTTGCCAGATGTTCGTGTTTTTGTATGAAATAGTGTCCATCAGTTACCAGGCAACAACATGACAACAGAGATTTACAGCTTTTTAAGATTGTTATCTCGTCAATCTGGCAGTCATCAAAGATGGTGTGGTACAAGTGTCAGCTAATGCTTTAACTTCTGTTTATTTTCAGATTGGAATGGTGCAGTGATTGCATTCATGATACTGGGTCTCTTGTTCCATCTAGCTGCCTTCATCTTTGCTATTGTGGCAGCATGTCGAAAAGGACATCCATTTCCCTCATTCTGGGTCGCAGGAATCTTCCTTGTTGCAGGTGGGTTTTTAATCATACTTGTAATAAATACATATCTAAATGTAAATACAATCTAGGTGGCAGTAGTGTGCAGGGTTCTATCTAGGATTTATTGTTTGGGGGAGAAGTCCCTCATGGCCAAAGGCCACAAGCTTCCTAGGGGGCCCAGGGGCATGCCCCCCCAGAAATTTTTTGAAATGAATATGCGCTGAGACGCAATCTGGTGCACTTTGAGACAATTTTGAGATAATGTTACAGTCGTATTTTATTTTATTTTTCAGTCATGATCATGTTCTGACAATGTTACATTTAGCTCCGATATTTGCTAACATGAACAATATTTTTGGGGGGAAGCTTTTACCCCTCAAATACCCTAGATAGAACCCTGGCGTGCTACAGCATCAAGTATTTTCAGCACTTCTTTCCCCTGCCAAGAAACTGTTGTGGGCTAATAATAAATTTATAGAAAGGTATTTTCTAACCTCTGAGCGTTTTTTCATTGTCTTTAACTGTATATATTCATTTCATTTCATTTTCAGCAATACTGGTTATTATTGCCCTGCTGGTTTACACATTCCATAACTGGAAGAGTGACGTGTTCTTTAGCTGGTCTTATGGAGGGGGATGGTCTACTGTCGCATTATCCATTATAGCACTGGTGTTAATAATGGCTGATCGCTGAGGATAGCAAAGAACCCAGCTGGCAATTGAAGCCTTCTTGTGAAAAGTAGAATGTTTTGATGTAGTTTGCATTACAGATGAAGAGTTGGTAACCACGGCGACAGATATAGCTTTTTGTGATGCTTTTCTTTATGGATTGTCAATGGGCTCGACAAACTCAACCCTTAAAATTTTTTACTCCCAGGATGAAGCCTTATGTCAGTTAATGCTTGGTTTTTTCCTATTAAAAAAAGGGCAAAGCCTCAGTAGTGGTAAACAAACATTTTCTCCTTGAATGTTTCATGCTTTTAAAATCGAGAACATAGTTAACAGGAATTTAGGTAATGGCCGTCTATGTAAGGGTGAAATGGGCCATTTCTGAATTGCCTTTCTAGTCTATCAAAGTGATGCCTGGTGCAGAACCCTTCATATGAAAGTTAGTTTTATTTACATGTGGATGGAATCTTCTTTCATATGAAAGGCTCTGCATCAGGCCTCACTTTGAAAAAGAGGCTCAAGACAGCTCAGTACTTGCCTATAGTTCGTTTGTGTTAATTCAACTTCTTCTGAAATGTAAGAAAAAAATGGGAAGTCCAGGAGGGAGAATTTGTTTGTTGATAGAAAAGGTTACCCTTTTTTGACATTATTTTATTTTGTCCTCTTCTTTTTATACCGAGTCTCAAGGCTGCCTTATTGCACATAAAAAATAGCATGTAAAATGAGCTGCTATTAGGCTAAACTTTTATTGTGTACATAACAGAGGAAATGTGAATATTGGATGTAGTGTTTTTTCCCTTAGTGATTTTTATGTAAGTTGTATTCTCTGTACCACTGTGTGCATGTCAGTATTTATAGTTGATGCACATTAATACTCATAAGTTTCTTACAAGGGTTTCTCTTTTATTTTATATTTGTTTAGGAAAACAATTTACTGAACCAGCATGAAATATTTGACCCTTGCTTAGAAGGGTTACCGGTAGTTTATTTGCTATTTGTAGAACTTTCTGTTGTATATCATTCTGTTGAATAAAATATTTGTGTATGACAAGCTCTCATTAATAAATTATTATCAGCAAGGACTATTAGTAATATCATCAAGGTTTTTATTTCTGAATAGCACCCTTATCTTAGCCCAATTGTTAGACAGCATGAGGTCATTTGCTCCTACATAAGGAATCTTGTACTATATGAGAAACAGGCTTTGCTCATAGATCTGTATTTAGTTTGTCTTTGTGTCATTATTTTGCCGTCAATGTTTTAGGCATGACAACCAATTGCAACAGTACTGCACTTGATTCCACTTAACAGTAGTATATGGATCCCCCTCATCTGTTATAAGGGGAGTCATGTTATTTTTCTTGCAAGAGGGGAGGGGAGGGGAAGGTGTGAGGAAGGGTGTTCTCCCCTAGAAAATGTTGTATTTTGTAGGTAGTTAGACTTTGAAAAAAGGTACGCAAATTTGAAATTCACACTAGCTCAGGTTCATGTTCTTGTTGCTAAGCAGTGCCACAATCTTAAGATCCCACAAAATTAGGTGCTGTTCATACAGGCTGTCTGACTGCCTATAAAGTTCTTGGATGTTTGTATTCAATTGTCAAAGCAAGTAGTATGTCAAGAGTTTTCAATAAAATGTTTATGAGCTGTGTTTCTGTGTTTCAGTGTGCTTCTGTGTTTAGCGCTCTCGTTTGATGGATAGCTACAAAAATCTACATATAAAAGTCAATTAAGTGTTGACATTAATTGTTTGCCCTGTAGCCACTGCTGTACTTAACAGTGCAGTGATATGACGTGACGTCAATCTTGGTATCAACAAAGACAAGATTCATTTTACCTTTTTTATTACAGCTTCCACTTTACAAAAGTTATCACAACCTAAGGAAACCAGTGTTCAGCCAGTCCAGGATACAATCATGATTATTACATGTTGGCTGTTTTTAATAACCTACCATCAGGCTCTATTTGTTTACTCTATCTTCATTTCACTTGGTAAACCAAGCGACCCAGGTTATGATGTGTAAGAGAATATAAAATTTGACCTGACCACCAGTTAACTTTTAAATACTCTAAAATGCTCGCTGTCATGTAATATAAAAATACCACAAAATAATATGAAAGTAACTCTGCAATACAAAGCATTTTGTGCATGAATATGTTTCATGAGGGCATCTAATTCTTGATATCACCTGGAAATACAGTACGGAGTCATTTTCTATGAATAAGAATGCACGCATTGTGTAACTACTATTCAGATAAACTTTCCACGTGGGGATTCACTGCAAACAAAAATCATTTCTTAGATCTGGTATGTGACTGATGCTAACTATGGTTTTGGACATTTAATTGTTAACCTCATACAATAATATTTTTGTATAAAATATCTATCTTGATTTATATTTACAAGTTGTGAATGAGTGCCGCCCTCTTATTCGAGGGCGGCACTCTTTTATGTTTTCGCTCTCATATGCAGCACTTAATTGAGGGCAGCGCTTAATCGAGTAAATACGGCATCAATATTTTATTAGTAACTCTGATTAATACCACTTTTCTCAACTAGTGATAAATGAATATTATTAAATTCCACACAATTAAGTCCTTTATCACGGGCAACTTGGTGCACAGCACCAAGATTGTTATGAACTCATCTATGATACGATTGTGTGGAAAATTTTTAAGACGACCTTAAAAATGGTGATTTTTTCTTTATTCTAATCCAATCTGTTATATTCAGAACAATGTATTAAACAAATCATCCATTTCTCTCCTGGGTTTCTTTTCGGTTTTTCTTTCAAAAAGAGTAGAAAGACTGATGATGGGTACATGATTCACACACTTAGCAGCATAATTTAACCATCTAACAAGACAAGTTTTGTACTGAAATAATACACAGAGTATTACCGGGACTCAACCACACGTGGCAACCCAAAATAGAACTACACTTGCTTAGCAACAACCTTTGCTGTTGCTGCAGCTCAGGACTCAACTCCCATCCACTTGCAAGTTACAGCTCAGTTTCCAATTTCTCTCCAGTGGGGTGGGGTCAATGTTTATGGTTTATCATCTTGATCCTCTCCAGGAGGGTGGGGTGAAGGGGCAGATTATAGCTTAGGATCAGTCTCCTCTACAGTGGGGTGGGGCTTGTCAGAGTAAGGCTGCAGCATGACATCATGATCCTGTGTTGAGATGAAGCTGCCGCTACCCATCCCTACTGCATCCACATGTGTTGTATCCAGGAACCGTTCGCCCTCGATTGCCTGTCGAACCTGAAGTTAAACAATGAACAGTGTTCAAACTGATGAACACCCAAACAAACAAAGACTTTCTTTCTACGTTTTAGATGAAAAATATGTGCAAGTTCTAGAGGCATTCTGATTTTGCATTATCAACAATATAATTGTCCCAAGAAAATACTCCCCAAGAAGTAGGGTTAATGTTGAAAGGTTGGACACACCTGAAGAATACACTGCATACTTTTTAAACAACATCAGCGGAAAATTAAAGAGTCTTGAGTTCTTAAAATAATTTTTAAAAAGGCTGCAAAATATACATTTAAAATACGACCAACTAACAAATTATGGTAGAAGTGATTGACCAAGAACTTGGGAAAACTCTGGACAGCCAGCCCAGAGAGTCCTCCTGGTTACCTCTTTGAGTGCTACAACACCAACTAGCCGCCCCAGAGTTGTTACATATGCATGGGAGAGGTTTAGCAGTGCAAACAGCTTGTGAACCTACAAGATATGAACAATTTCATTAACATTCAAATAAACATTTCCTGAATAACAGCAACAGCAGAGGGCGGGGGTACTCTGGAAAGTTTTGGCTAGGGGTTTCCCTCTGGACTCTGACACCCTTACCCTATTCTAGACCATGTCCAACTGCATTGTGCAACCCTATTCTAGACTAGACACCAAAAATCACCACCCTATCCTAAACTCGCCATATGTTAAGCCTTAGTTTCCCAACAAATGATACTCTATTCTAGACCAAAACTCTGATTTCTATACCCTACCCCCCCCCCCCACCTCATACCCCCAAGAACACAAATTTACTGTCAAGTTGAACTGGGGCCTGCTATTAAGAAGGAAAGAGGTTCAAAATCAAATTATGCAAAGAGACAACAAGCAAGACAGTACCTTTAGTAAGGAAGTTCTTTCTACCAGTTGGAAGGGTGCAGGATCAATTTGGCAGTTACTGTAGTCTACTGTTTTCTGCAACAGCTCGCTTTCCCACTGAACTTGCTGTGCGAAAGGAAAAATTTGTCATCATTACAATATGCAAATATTGTTTACTAAATTCTTTGCCTCTAGGCTTGTTGAAGCACTTCTCACCTGGTAAAACAACAACAACTATCCTTCTACATGTGCTTTGTAAACTGCAGGTGCAAAAAAAGGCACCCCTTTGGGTGAAGCCTCCCTTTATGGCCCACTGTGGGAAGTAGCCCACCCCCCACCCTGAGTTTCCGCTGCCAAAGTCATCAGGAATCTGTTACGCTCTAGCCTGAGAAAACAGCCGAAGTCTCGCAAGGTCGCCACTTGAGCCCTCACAAAACGACATCTGAGTAACGAGCGCAGAAATTCCATACTGATGATGTGCACTGCCCAGATCTTGGTAGCGTTTCTGATTGGTTATGCCATGAGGGAATTTTCTTTCAACCAATCAGAAGCACTACCAAGATCTGGGCAGTGCACGTTATCAGTATGGAATTTCTGCGCTCGTTACTAGGACGTCGTTTTGCGAGGGTTCAAGTGGCTACCTCGCGAAACGCTGGCTGTTTTCTCAGGCTAGTTACACTCATACTCAACAAGGCCTTTTGACAAAGCAAAGCAAATACACCAGCCAACGAAAACTATACACTTTAATGTTTTGGCTTCAGTGATCTGTGAAGTCATCATAGCTAACATGAATTTACCTGTTCTTCAGTGGGACTTTCTTTGTCAGAAGCTTCAGCAATTTTCTACAAGCAAATAACAAAAGAAGTGAATAACATTATTACAAACACTGAAAATAAAAAAGACGTCTGAAAATAAATAAAAAAAGTTGCACATGCTTGCAAATAGTTTGAATTCACAACTTTGGAAAGGAAACACTTGGTCGTGGGTAAAGTACATAGGAATTAAATTAAATTTGTAAATTATAGCCTCTGGGACCTGAACTGAGGAAAAATAAGTACTATACAGCACCTATCAGTCCAACAGCAGTCACCAATCAATTAAGGTTAAGAAAAATCAGAGTTTGCACCAAGGATTAATGGAAAAAAACAAAAAATTATTCTTGAACACCAACAAAATAAACGGAACGATCTTCAGAGCTTTCAGGGTTTATCCAAATCCCTTTTTCAATGATGGAATTAGTGTTATGCAGCCTCGTTTTGGTGGCAAGGCTGCAAGATCACTCTGTAAATCAAGGGGAGGTGGTGGCTCTGGTCATGGTTCATGGCTGGCTGCTGCTGGTGGATGCAGATAGCATCACAGATTTTGAGAGACAAAAGGAGCTTCTCCTGGCCAAAGATCTCAGTCTATACTGGCCTGATCATTGGATTGCCCTGTCCTCTTCAGTTGTTTAGAAAATGCCCATTTGAAATCGAATGCTTGCACTGACTTGTGGTGTTCATTAGGCCTAGTGCCCAATCTCGTCGTGGTTTCCCTGATATATTCAGCATCACAATCTTTTCATTTGATGTTGTAGATGACCCCACACTTATCCTCATCCAATTATTTCATACTTTGGCCTTACAATGTGTTGACAAAGGTGTGGCGTGGCATAAAACACACCTGCACCCCATGTTTGCTGAATATCTTTTGGAGTTCTTCAGAGACACCATTGTAGTATGGGAGTACCACAAGTTTTTTTGTTGGAAGTGGCTCCAGGCACTGAGGGTGTTTAACATTTGAGCATTCAGGGTGTTTACCCCTTTAAGCTCCAATAGTGGCAAGCATCTAACTTCTCCTTACAATATCAATACTTGATTAAACATGCGAGTCATGAGAATAAAGGAAATGATCACCAGACATGAACTGTGTTGATGTTTAATCAAATTCTCCCAACTATTCCCATAAGAAATATATAGAGAACAGTGAGGAGAAAATGCATAGTGATATTGAGGCTTAAAGGGTTAACATTCGGTAAAGGAGTGGTTGCTGTAACAATATACCAAGGGGGGTAACCACATTTTTGCAGAGCAGTTGAGTGCAACAGGTCTTGCTTCAGATCTGCGGGTTCAGGCACAATTAACCTGCCACAGGTTAGGACACAATGGACTTGGCGCGGTGGATCAGAGTTCTAATGACACTGCACTTGTGCTTTAAAGGGTGATGTGAACTAAAATCTAAATACTGATCCATGTGAGTCAGTTTTCTGTAGACAGTCAACTTCAGTGACCCCAATTCGAGCCTATGGATCAGGGAGTCTACCAAGGGTAACTGATTCCGTTGTTCCTTCTCACATGCAAATTTGATGCAAGGATCAATTCAAATGGTTGATATGATTATTTAAACGTTCAAGCTCCTCAGTAAGGATGATGATGAACGTGTTGTCAACATAACCAATGCCAAATCCTCGGTGGGGATCCAGTGTAGGAGAAAAGGCACTCTTGTTCGAAACTCTCCATGTACAAATTGGCTACCACTGGCAACTTTGGAATTCCATCATTCAAAAAGGGATTAGGATAAATCCTGAAAGCTCTGAAGAACTTGCCATTTATTTTGTTGGCGTTTAAGAATAATTATTCTTCTTTTTAATGACGTTTTCCCAACAAAGGAATCTTGAGAAAGATGTTTTAATAAGATAATGACACAGGTGGCTCGAAAAAAAAATCTGAGTTCTCCCAACAGGAGTCAAACCTATGACCTTCTGGTAACTAGTCCAGATGCTCTACCACTGAGCTACAGGAGACTCGTGGGAGCTAAGGCCATTAAACTGGGTTCATGTGACAAACGTCCTGCATACTGCTAGGACTGAAATGTCGATAGGTGGCATATTCGCAATGATATAAATGTGATGGTGAATTTTTTTCTGTTATTAACCAATGGAAAGTTTAGTGGGAATGTGAAAAAAAGAAATACTCACCTCAGCATCACTTAAAGCTGATCCACTACCAAACAGTTTGTGAAGTCTTGCAGGAACTAAAATAAGAACAATCATGAAACATGCCAGTCAGCATCAAAAGAGTCAAGAGCAATAGGTCAGGTTTTCTGCACAGTTCACTGGTTTCAGTATGGCTTTCCTGTCTTCTATCAAGAAATGATTAACTGAAACAGATGGTAACTTCAACATCTACCATGTTTCTTGTTTGCAACCATCATCTAACACAGTTGAAACAATGAACAGGACAAGTCATGTTTCCAGAAGAGGAAGGGGATTAGGGGGAGGAGATGCTGGAGCTTTGGAGCCCCACAATTTTCACAGTGGAGCCCACAACCTGAAACCTATATAAAGCTCCAATTCTTTTATCTTGGAACCTTAAAAGCCCCTGCATATTTTAGGCACCCTTAACCCCTTTGGGACCCTGACAAGCAAGGTTAAAACAATGTACCTGGAATCTTTTCCAACAAAGACTTTCCAGCAGAAGGTCTAGGGCTTATAACCTGCAGTTAACAGAAGAGAAGCAAGTGTTCAAGACAGTGCAACCAACATGAGCAGGAAAATGCACAAAGAAAAGAACAAAAATAAAGTAATCAAGTTTTTATTAACTGTAGTTAAGAATTCAAGGTATAATTTTCACAGTCACAGGGCCACTTTACTGGTTAGAGCCAGTGATAAGTACAAACCTACTTTAGGGGATCATGCATTTTAAGCTGCCACCCCAAAACTCTGAAACAATCTTCCGGATGACATTAGGAATAAGGATTCAATCATAGGTTTTAAGTCGGCTCATCTTATTAGATTAGCTTTAACTTAAATGTCATTGATATTAATAGCTTAAATATTATTTACAGATTTATTAGCTTAATTACTACTATTTTTATTTATATAAATTTATTTATTTATTTATTTATTTACTTATTTATTTATTTCAGGGAACTGTTTTGCACAATCCCATATGAGCATATTCACATGAAGTATGCACATTATAAATATTAAATTATTATTACTATATTTCATTTATCTTGGAATAAAGTAATAATCTCTGCTAACTCTCCGCTGTGACTGGTTTTCATTGACTATGTGATTATCACAGGTATTGGTACCAGCAGTTGTACTGCAATGAGTTTGAAGTTCACACTTTCAATTTACTACCTACACGATTTAATTAGAGAACAGTACAAGTAGTGAAGTGCTGCATACTTTTGGTGATACTTGAGCTGCTACTTCTATTTTCGCAGGAGGAACCTGGTTATCATTGCTCTGGTTCCTAAAATCAACAATAATAAAACATAATGATCATGAAACAAAGTTGCTGCACTCAACTACCCTTTAAACTTCTAAATCCTAACAGTGATGAAAATGAAATTTCTCTTTACATCATCACTACTTGCTCAAACATTCAAGTTATGAGAACAAAGGAAATGATCACCAAGGAACAATGTCTTGATATTTAGAAAAATTCTCCTTAGTAGTTCCATAAGAAATGTAAGGAGAACAGTAAGGAGAATTTGCATTTTCATATCAGGGCTTAAAGGGTTAAGGGACTATGTCAGCTATCTTTAGTAACACTTTGAAGAGTCAAAAGTCACATTTACATAAAAGAAAACCCAAAAATAATGGTCCAGCCTGTTCAAAGACATTATAATATTATATGACAGTTGACACCATCAAAACATGTCAGAATTTAAGAATATCCACTTGTGTCTTTTCTCAACTTAACAATTTGCCTGTCAATTTGTCTACTGCAAATGGTTTGAACCCAGGAGTCATACCATAAGATGAGTAATAATAATAATAATAATAATAATAATAATAATAATAATAATAATAATAATAATAATAACTTTATTTACCCTGCAGAATAAGATCGTCCAGGTGAGCATAGTCCTGAGAAGGACTGTTTGTGGTGACAGTGACTGATGTTTCAACAACCTGAGCGGAAGTCGTGACTGATGATGAGGGCTGAGAGCATAACTGTCTTACGTCAAATTTTAGGCTGTTTTATTTTTCCATCAAACTGCCTGAATTTTTACATGGGACCTTCACTTCACTCAAAAAAAATTGGCCCAATTTTTTTGTCTCTGATTTGTACCATGTGGAGCGAGTGAGAAGGGAGCAGCCAGCAGTTGCACATCTGTCACCCACTGCAAGAGTCCCACATGTGAATGAAGCACAAATCAGAGAAAAAACTTTGGGCAATTCTCTTTGAATGAACTGAAGGTCCCATGCAAACGTTTACGCATTATTTGGAGCAAAAAAAAAAAAGAAATGGCCCAAATTCAACATAGTTATGCTCTCAGCCCTTCAATCAGTTGAGGGAAGACTTTTTTTTTTGGAAACACTAACATAATCTCACACTTCTTCTTTGTTCCTGTGCAGTACACTGTACATAATGTTGTCAAAATTGCACAAAGTTTCTGATCACGGTAGTTTTTCACAACAAATTATTGACAACCTTTTGACACCTTTTGAAATCTTTTTCATCGTCTCTGTGTCAACTGGTTTGTTGAAATGAAAGAAAAGGAATATTGTAAAGTTTCACATCAGCACTCAGGATTCCTCCAATTAAGTTCTTAGAATTGATTGATCAATTGCAAAGGAAGCCATCAAAAAACTGTCAAAAAGTAATCAAGAACATTGTGCAAGTAGCGGGTGGTAATCCACTGTAACATTCCCTAGGGTTAGTACATTAAAGTAAGACTACTCAAAATGTTCCATGCGACACCCCATACAGGTTTACTTACTCATTAAGTGAGTCTGGTGTCTCTGGCCGTACAGCAGTATCACTCTCTGCTTGGCTGCTGGCTAGAAACATTTTTTGCATGTGTTGATTTAGCAGAGACTGAAGTTGAGGCCTCTGAATGGAGCCAAGGAGAATCATAGAATCTAGAAATTTAGATGTTAAGTCAATGTTATGCAAGGGTCAAAGTTGGAGGAGGGTAGTACTCCTGTACAGGCAGCCTCAAATTGTTTTTGGGCCATTTTTATCAGTTCTAAGTAGACCCTAGAGGTTGATAAGTTTGGCATAAAAGTAATAGAGTATGTTTTGTCTACTGTTTTCAAATAGGGCGAACATTAAATGCTACTTTCACCCATTTCACAGGGGAGGTGTGAAAATCTAGGGTAGTGTTTCAGCCAACAATATTGCTAATTAAAATAAGTAAATTCTACCTTCAGAATCCACCAATGGATATGAACGTAGATCTGACTTTTCCAGTAGTGCCTTGAGGTCAGCATATTTAGAATGAAAGGAGATATAGTAAAGATTGGTCTTCATTATATCAGCGACAAGCAAGTTGTACACCCTGAAAAACAATGCAACAATGAACCAGTCAGAACACAGTCAATAACCTTGGAAGGAATGAAGGAGTGTTGCATTCATTCTTTTCCACATAGCAGAACGAACATTTTAAAAGACTGGTGATAGAAGACTTACATGATGTTTTGGCCATTCTTTGGGTAGTTTTTTCTTGTCTATAAGATCGGATCAATAAGCAAATTAATAACATCTTACAATAATTTTATGCAACTTACTGAGTTTTTGTTAAGTCAGGAAGGTAAGGTAGCCTCTTGATTTGAATAATACTGTCGTAAAAAGATGGCTGTAACCACTGTGCAATGGCGTTAGCTATCAAAACAGCAATCTGCAGGTAAAAGAAAACCTCATTAGCTTACATCCAGTTCCAATGCCACCGCAGACCCCAGCTTTTCAAACAAGATTTACCAACTTACTATGATTAGCCCGTCAAGCATCGCCCATAATCAGAAAGCAGTAAAGGAAATGTGCAGATCTGCTTCTTTTTCATTGTTTATATTTCAGGAAGTACATAATACTACTTCTTTTGTATCCTCATTTCATGTGCAAATTTCCATGATTATTTTGTGTACCGTGGGCGAATCATGGCAGGTGAATCATATCCGGCAAACTATGATTTGCCCACCATAATTTGCACATGGTCAAAAAATAACAAATTATGGAAATTTGGGCACAACAGAGTTTTCAGGGGGAAACTGACTTCCTGATTCATCTCAAGATATGGACAACTACAGAGGTCCAAAAGCCTGTGCTGTATTGTGATTATGCATAAATCATGGCAGGAAAACCAGCCAGGGAATTCTGCTAGAAAAACCCAGGTCTACACACAGCTATATAATCAGAGCAAACAAAACAGAGCTGTGTGTATTTAACACAGCAGAGTAGCAAACTTAAGATAACTTACCATAACAGGCAGAATGTGTGTGATCTGTCCAGTAAGCTCAAACACAATGACAGATGTCGAGATGGTGTGTGTAACGGCCGCTGACATGGCTGCTGCACCTGTTTCATTACCAAACACAAGCAAACAGTAAGTACAATCTTTCACTTAGGACTTATTTACACTGTCAATTCAGTACATGGTTAAATTAAGGATGTGACCCCTGACCTTTCACCCACTTACCAACAACAGCATATCCCCCTGGAACAATGGGTGTGACAGCATCTCCAGAGTTTACACCATCAGGAAACCATGTTGCCATGGCTTCACCCACGAGACGGCCAAACGCCGCACCTACAGAAAAAACATGGCACATGAAATCTGACTGATATCATTACAAGGTGACTGCATACAAGAAAACAAGCAACATTGTTACAACAGTGCCTGCAAATTAATGCCACTTGATTTTTTTTTTAATATTGCTCATGAAATTTCTCTTGTACAAACTAAAGCATAATATTTTCTCTACAGTTCTTAAAGTATCTAAATGCCACTAGCTTTTAGCAGAAACAGTTAAGTGCATCAACCACCATGGCTACTAGCACAAAGTTTTTGGTTAGTTGTTGAGAATTTTTTGACATCTTTGTATAAAATTTCTAATGGTTGTCATTAGATGTTAAGTTTTGTTTTATACCTTTTAGAGACTTTTTGTAACCCATCCCTTGCACATCATAATATATTAAACTAAACTGTGGCTCTGTCCCTATCTCTGATGTCACCTCTAAACAGTTATACGACTCTTTTTTGCGCAAAAAACAAACTCCTCCGACAGCTCAACAAAAAATAACAGACAAGTACTCAGAGACAACTATTAACTGGGAAAAGGTTTACTCTCTCCCTTTCTGTACTACACTTGATTCCAAACTGAGAGAATTTCAATACAAAATTCTTAACAACATCGTCTTTACAAAATGATAAATTATTTCGCTTTGGCCTTTCGCAATCCCCTAATTGTACATTTTGCAATGAAGAACCAGAATCCATCAAACATTTACTCTCCCGTTGTAAAGTGTCTTCTGAATTTTGGAAAGACGTCTTGTCCTGGCTGAAAGATAACATCATTATAGAATCCTTAAATGAGATAGGTTTGTTTTTAGGGAATTTTGATGGTGTACTTTTATGACAGGACCCTCTTTGATACATATATCTTATTAGACGGTTTAGTGTGTAGTATCGTGGGATATTTTTACGAGTCGCGCCGTATTTTGGCGAGCCCGTAGGGCGAGTCAAAATACAAGAGACGAGTAAAAATATCCCATGATACTACACACTCAACCGTCTAATAAGGGATTTATTATTCAACTTAGCTACAAAATGGAAAAGTGGTTTATAAACTGTCTGAGTTGCGTGACAAACTAACGTGACTTCTGAGCAGCGAGTGAGCGCGCCAGAGGGGTCAGGTTTCGCGCGCTTGACGTGAGGTTGTTGTTGATTGGTCAAAAACGAAAACTTGTCAAACCTGTCAATCGAGCGAAGCGTCGTGATTTTATTTCAAACTTGCAAGGAAAACAAAGATGGAACAAGGCAAAACTGAATTATTTTCGGGTTTACAGTTAGATGAACAACAATGTTCTTGGTCACTGGGTAAAACTACAAAAAGAAAGAACACGACAGAACAAACAGAACTCGGAAGTCAAATCAAACAAAGTTAAACAGCACTTCAAGCTCAGTCATCTTAGCCGTGGAGATTTCTGACTGACAGTAATTGTGCATTTGTTGAGACAGCTCCTGAGAAAGGATGGGTTCCGTTTCCTGACTTTGACAAACAAATGGCATAAAAGATTGTTAATTTCCTCAGCGGGAATTTCTCAATAGCCCTTCTTTCTTTAGCGGACTTGAGGTCAGTTTTTGTCTTTTCTGTTGTATTTTAATACGTATCGATTTTCTTCAATAAGCTTAAATAAAGAAATTTCACCGTCGTCTAGGTCATTGCTTGTCTCTAGGATCTCGTTTTCGTAAAAAAACCTCAAAATCTGGTAAGCATTCATTGTTTTCTTCGGGAAAAACGAGCGTTTCGGCCATTTTTTCATCGTTCACCTTGTAAGCCTAATGCCTGACGTGGCATTTGTAGAAAACCTGTCAAACCGGTCTCCTGGAGTACTAATACCATGGGATATTTGTACTCGTTTTGGGTGTTATTTGTACTCCACTGAATGCAGTTGAATAATAATAGTGCTTATTACACTGACAGGGTTATCCTGTATAAATATTGTTGTTGTTGCTGTTATTACTATTATTATTATTATTATTATTATTATTATTATTATTATTATTATTATTATTATTATCATCACTTTAAGGAGGAGTTGTGAGTTATTGGCCTTTTGACACAGAAGCCATAAAAAGCTTTCAATTAGAAAAGATGTCAAAATGGTACAAAAACTTTGTGCAAGTGGCAACAATACAGCGTGCGGCACACAAGCTGTGAAAATGGAAAGAAATGAAACCTACCACACCTACAGTAAACTAAGTAAACTGGCTAATGATAAGTACACAGTTTATCACAAGCAATAATTGGACAGGTGCTACCAAAAAAATCTGAATCTTAAATGGCAGTCAAACCCATGATCTTCTGCACATCAATGAATGCTGCAGAGGGACTTGGGACAAGCTCTGTCATTGTAATTCAACTCCATAAAAAAGTTCAGTTCAAACATCTCACCAATTAAGAAGACAGGAAAGAAGACACCAGCTGGGATGGGCAATGCTACAGATACCGCTGTCATGATAAACTGAAATAAAGCCACATCCAACATATCAATAACCTGACTTGAATAGCAATGAATTGTTAATGACAAAGAAGGAAAGGATGGTAAATTTTAGGCTGGTGACATGTATTCAGCATGTCACCAGCATGGGTCAAGTGTGAGTCACTTCATTTACATGTGCAACTCTTGCAATGCTGACAGATGTGCAGCTGCCTTACTACTCCCTTCCCACTCACTCTACTTAGCGCAAATCAGAGAATACCGTTTGACAGAACTGAAGGTCCTATGCAAAAGTTTAGCAGTTTGGAGCTTTATTTAGTGTACATACCTTGAGAACAATGAATATCACCAAGGTGACGTAGATGTTTGTGTTAGCACCATCCCAGTGCTCTAGTACGTTTAAACTAGCTTGATCATCAGAGTCTCTAGCCTCAGACCATGTGATGTTCATAAACAACTCATCTATTGCTTGCTTTTGGGTCAACTACATGTGACAACAAATACAAAGTATTGTTAGCTACACGAAAAACAAGTCAGTAACGCAAAAATCATGTCATTCTTTAGAAACAAATCAGTTTGGACAAAGTCTTCACCAAGAACAATTTTGCAGTAGACCTTCAAATTTCAAACCTGTCAGATGCACTACCTCAAACAAAGAGCTCTTTCTTTAAACTTTCATGCTGAGAATCCAATACTCTGTTGCGTTAATGGTTTCAACTTTTTAGTTTGCAGATAAAATCCTATAGCCATGCAAATGAAAGTTATTTAGCAGTACTTTTCGACAGTGGTTATTTTTCTTGAATTTTGATTTCATGCATTCTTTAAAGTGCCACTGTGACGAAAATTCGTAGGTTTATTTCGGCCAAATTCTGTTGCAGAATATCGTGTTGTGTCTATATTTACCCAGAAAACTGCAGAACAAGAAACCGTCCATCCTAATATTTTTTAGTTCCAAAGTTGCGTAAAATGTGTCCACCATTACTGAAAACGTGTTCCTGGGTGATTGCACAATTTAATAGCTTGTGACGTCAGAGGCTCACCTCACTTGCGTTTCCTTGTGTTTTGACTCAAGATGTCTACCGCGACTGTGAAACCTCCAAAGGGTATTTCTACAATTTGGAACAGTCTTTAGCTTCCGAAGCATCAGAGGATTCATTTCATTCACTAAATGAAGAATTTTTCTTACCGTACGATGTAAGAACTGACATCAGGAGATTTCAGCTTATAAGCTTGCCTTATTGGTGGAAGTTCAAAATATGCACGAAATAATGCTTATAACAGTGATTACAGTTCAGGCACAAGTTACTCAAAGAGTGGATAACTCTTATCCAATGGATAAATCGCTGTCCAGCTATTCGAAAAACTGATGTTTTAAGGTTTGGAAATTTAGACAAAACACCTATAAAAACTCTAGAATTTGATGCCCACGAATTGTCAAGTATCGGTCAATTGATTTTATTGTTCACTTCGTTGGAGAAATGAAAGAAGCTATATTTTGTCTGCCATCATTTATATTTATATTGTAAAGTCCTGAGATTTTTGGCCATTCTTAGCATAGTGTGGGAAACTTTCTTGAAGAGCCGTAATGTTGTAGTCATCTGGCATCTGGCAGTGTGCCCATCATAGTACAGTGTTCGCTTAATGCATAGAAACACAAGTGCTTGGCGTTTCTAAACATTTTGAACAGTTTTTGTAGAATTCTTAACTTGAGCCAAAAAAAGTGAAATAACCAAGACCTTTTTTTAAGAACTGGAGGCCTTGTGTGACCGGAATCTAAATATTTGTAGTGCAAATCAAAGCCACAAGGTATATTTTCTGCTGCTCAACAACAACATGCGGACTGCCCAGGAAACAAAGCTTTCACTTGCTTTATTCATTGCATGAAAATAATAACTTGATATCTAATCATTTTTCCTGGTAGTTCATTTACCAAGATTGCTATGACAGTTAAAGGAAATAACATTGTAATCCCCTTAGACAAATAGTGGCGTGTGATATTTTTTCCCAACTTAAAATTCCACGCAAGACGAGCCGACCTGTTGAAGCCTTTATATATTTCAAACATTATAATAATGTCAATCGACTCTTCACCGACAGGGAATAAGGAGAAAAGTTTCTCGACATTCAGGATGGTATGCTATAAAATAAATGACCAATTTTGCTTCTAAGCGATTACTGCTTTGAAATTAACACACATGGAAATAAAAAAAAGAAAAAAGCTCAGCATGAAAACTACTGGCTTAATCGCGGCAGTCCTGCATTCGCCCAGGATGGATTTTTATGAGGACTACGCCGAAGATCTTCCCGCTAGCAGACGGCAGAACTGAAAGGGTTTTCCACAAGAAAAATAAACTTTAAAATATGTTAAAAGAAAATAAGTTTTGCACAATGGTGGATGCATGGAAAAAGAAACAAACTATCACTTCAACTGCGTTTAATAAGATTAGGTACCTTTTCGTCCCGTTTTTTCCGGATCTTTTTTTCCATATAGTTGGAATGGACAATAGAATAATCGACCTCCGGGATCCTTCGACATGACCAGCCCTCTGGAAACACTCGTCCGTGAAGTGATCAGAACAATGAAAATACCTCTTGGGTTGAAATTTGCATTGTAAGTGAGTATGAACATTATCCATTTTTCCACTGCGGGTCCGCTCGCAAGGCTTTGATGAAGCGAAATACCAGCTCGGTGGTTGTTTTTGTTGTAGCATTGTACAACACAAGTAATACCCGTCATAACTGATGCAGCAACGAACATTTCAAGGCCGTACAGCAAACAGTTGGCAGGAAATCTTCCCTCAACGATAGTTAAATTTCCCGCGGCAAGTAACCGTATGAAGGTACTAGGTTTGAGGTGAGCCTCTAACGTCACTTCCACTAATTCGCAAGCCAGCTTCTGGAACAAGGGCCAGTAATGTCGGCCGTAAAATCTCGACCAAAACCGTCCGAAACAAGCGACTTCCAGTCGTCGTAATGATGACTAACAACCACAGACTATTTTGGAAAATGCAAAATATGGAATACCAATTTTTCTGGTCCCAGTGGCACTTTAAGTTAGAGTGAAAGGGAAATTGTCTTGACACATATCAGAGAACACTGAAAAGCACTGCAAAATGACATTGTTTGCATGGACACTGCAACGAACTTATTCGCTTACACACCACAGTTTAAGATAATTTGAGCTGAATGTTTGAGCAATAAGTGCAAAAATAAAGTTACAAAAAAAATACCTATAACATGGTCACAATTTGAATAAGCTGACCCCGTGGGAGAAAACTGAATTTGAAGTTATCCATTTTTTAATTGACAAGATGCTTCAGGTCAGTTCAAAACAAAATGCAACAGTTTTTAGCATATTTTTACAAGGTTTGACGTTAATTTTCTCGAGAATGCTTGAGAATTTAATCCCAGGGTCACTTGGAGAAGTTAATTAAAGTGGGTTGGTTCAAATAGTATTCAAAATGTTACAGTGCTATGAGTAGTTTTTTAGTAAATAGTTTTTGCACTTATTGCTCAAACGTTGAGCGGAATCCATCTTAAAAACACTCACCTCTCCCGCCATGAACTGCCCAAACCCTTTAGGAAATGTTATGGTGGCAATTACAAAGACCACAATTGCTGGGTACACAAAACGACTGCAAAACAAACAACATGCTAGTTATGGCAAGATACATCACAATGCATTCCAATTTTAAACCAAGACAAAAACACTATTCATGTGGTAATTAATAGTCTGAATGAAGGGTGAGGCATGCATAAAACTTACTTTCTTGACAAAAATTTGGCCACCTTGGTATTTTTGTGTGTTCTCTGCAGATCAACAAGCTTTCTGTGTGTAAACACAAACAAGGCTCCTCCAAAACCACAAAATAATCTAAAATGATGAAAATGTAACACAATTATTCAACGGAGCCTAAAGGCACTAGGTTAAGTTCAACTTGTCAATCTATTTACAACTAGACTTACCCTATTAATGCAAATGCAAGAAATTCTTCCACATCAAAGGGAAAGTCCAGCCTAAAATTTGTCTTAAACAGAGCAGTCACAGTCTCTGCAAACAAAATATTTTAAATACATGTTGAGAAGATCCTCGCAGTTATTAATGCAACTTAATATGCAGTTGTGAAAACAAAGCCTGAAAAAATCAGGCTTGCCGGGATTCGAACCCTGACCTCTGCGATACCGGTGCAGCGCTCTAACCAATTGAGCTAACAAACCAACTGGGAGCTGGTCATTAAATTGGTTCGTAATATACCCCGGAAAGATGAAGATAAAATTATGAATATATCAAATTCATATACTTTAATTCACATTCTTTACATTTATTTCTTCATTCCGCAGTTCAAATATATGAATTTGATATATTCATAATTTTATCTTCATCTTTCCGGGGTATATTACGAACCAATTTAATGACCAGCTCCCAGTTGGCTTGTTAGCTCAATTGGTTAGAGCGCTGCACCGGTATCGCAGAGGTCAGGGTTCGAATCCCGGCAAGCCTGATTTTTTTCAGACTTTCTTTTCATAACTGCATAAGTTGCGTTAATAACTGCGAGGATCTTCTTTACATTTATTTCTTCATTCCGCAGTTCAAATATATGAATTTGATATATTCATAATTTAAAAAAAATTTAATTTAAAAAAACTGGAAATTCATTGCTTCATAATAAGTTTATAATCGGTACAGGAGTCTCCTAGCTATAACATCACAAGGTATGGTTACCTTCTTCTTTATCAAACACCGCTAGGAGACGAAACATCAGTGCACCACAGACAGCAGCAAAGAAACCTCGCCAGTAATTTCGCACAGCAAAATAAGTAGCTGTTACCTCAATACTGAAAAGCACTCCTGTAGAAACACAAAGTCAGAATATTAATTTACTTCTGACAAATAATAAAAGGTTACCTTGTATTGTATTATGTTTACTGTTTTACAAATTCACTTCTGTGAAGAGTAATCAAATCAATCAATCAAAACCTTTATTTATACACCATGACATTAAAAGCTTAGTAGCTTGAGGGGTCGTGTATAGGATATGTAATTGCACAAATTTGCGACTAAAATAAGTTTAAACGATGCTAGAGTAAAACACTAAAAAAATCTTAAAATACTTTTAAATTAACTCTTTCTAACAAGTTCACGGATGTTTTGACAATGAAACGATTAAAAACATCTAAAACGTCTTACTGTACAGGTTCCTAAAATCAATGTCTTTAATTGCATTCTGCTCATGAATACTTTTCATAAAACTACCTAGTATTATTACTCATGTCACTAACTATCAAGTACACACCTCCAATAGGGGATCCAAAACAGCTAGATACACCGACTGCGCATGCTGCTGCTAACATCTCAGTGTTTCTTGACTCATTCTACAAATATAATGAATAAAACAAACCTGTCATTCCCTATTCGGCCAGGGGGTGGGGCTAGGGGTAGGGAGGTAATGCCTAATATGAGTTATTAATATTAAATAAAATATTATTAGTCACATGTCTTGCCAGACAGTGTAGTTTTTTTTACCTGTTTTGAACTGAAATTGGGTATAGAATGAGGCCATTTTGTCCTTAAAAGGGAAAGAGTTTATAGCTGAAATTGGGTCACTGGTGTAAATTGGGGTGATGTCACCTTGTTGTTGCAGTGAAGATTGGGTGTCTTAATAATATGCTAGCTGGGACCTTTGGTTCCTGGTAGATTCAACCATGCCAGATTAGTCAGGGCCCCAAAGGGGTTTAGGGCTCCAGGGCTCCGGGCTAAAAAAAGTAGGGCACCAGGGCTCCAAGACAGAAAAATTGGGACTCTAAGGCTCCATTTAGATGGAATCACCATTTTTGTCCAGGCTCCATAGAAAAGGGCTTCGGGCTCTGGGCTCCACAGCAAAAACGTCTGGGCTCCAGGGCTCCAAGGACCCCCCCCCCCCCCTTTGAGACCCTGATTAGTTGAGGTGAGGGGGAGGCCTGACAAAGAACAGCCCTAAGCCCTCCAGGTCGGGTGTAGAGCCAATCACTTCACCCTGTAAAAGTCTCTCCCAATTACAGAAACCCTACAAGTTGCCAATAACAAACCATGCCTGGGCAAAACAGGGTTGCTTGAAGGGAGACGCTTTGATGTGAAGATAGTTGAAAGCATCCAGGCCGAAACCTCTACTAGCAATATAGGGTAAGAATATTGAGCTCTAGGTTGAACACCTCAGCCCTTAATTTCTAAAGGGTTTATTCGTCCCCCTCTCCCCCAGCTTCCTGGGCACAACTAGTACTTAGATACTTTGTACCTATTAAGAAGAAACACAAATTATAGATCAGACTCTCAAAAAGAACAACTCACTGTATAAATTCCTTTAAATGATGCTACAAACTTTCCCATGGATCTAGCCACCATGCTTGCAATGTGAACAAATGGACCCTATGAGGATAAGAATTGGACAGTTTTAAATTGACAAAAGCAAATAATAAACTTCATAGCTCAGTTAATTGTTTGTCTCATGATATAGACACTAATAATAAACAACAAATAAATAAAAAAAATTAATATATGAAATAACTTTACAGAATAACTGGACAGTCATTTGAAAGTGGACTGCCCTGAGAGATTTGAAAGGTAAGAAATAAGGGCGATTCAGTTGCAATTAACTAATGCCCCTTAGGTGCCACCTTGTTGAAGCTTACTGGGTAGGGCTGCATAGTGCATTGCCAGCAGTTGTGGGTTTGAACCCAGCTGGATCACTAATCAGGGTCCTAAAATAACTGGCAAGATGACACACTGGCTGTGTCAGTCCAGATGATGCATTGGATGATGACTTTGAGTCATTGGCCTTATCTACTAATAAAAAATTAAACCTGATCGAACAGGGGTTGTAGGGCACATTAAAATTCTATAAATCACAATAATTACCATATAAAGTTTAAGCCTCACCTCTTTTCCAATTGGAATACTGCTTCCTAGTGCTGTGAGAAGACCAACCTAAAAAATGACAGAACTAATTAATAGATAACTTAAATACACAACAACTCATTGGGGGTAACTGGGTCTTTATTGCCTGAGACCACTGCAAAGGCTGCCCCCCATAATATGGGACAAAGATCGGAAAATGACTGTCAAATACGTGATCTGTTCGTTGCACTAATTAAAATCAAATTGCTGTAGTGTTAGTTTTTGTGTTTAAATCCGATTGCACGACAAGAAGAGCGAGTGGATATTTCAATGGGCATCCGTGGTGAGTTGCAAGGACCTGAATTCGAGTTATCGGGGTAAATTTTGATCAAGGGAAACGAAATTTAGTTCGAGTTAGCGGGGAATTCGAGTTATCCAAGTTCGAGTTAACCGAGTAAAAATGACTGAAAAGTGGGGTCAAATCCAAGGGAAATGGGCCTTAGTTCGAGTTAGCGGGGGAGTTCGAGTTATCCGAGTTCGAGTTACCGGGGTTCTACTGTATTTTAAGTCAGTAATCATAAATTGAAAATTTATTTAAATTTCTAATATTTTTTACCTTTTATCATTGCATCCTCAAACAACTTTTTACAAAATGTAGATTCATTTGAAGAACTTTAATTGAACTTACCACTTTGGCAATTAACGTTCTCAGTGACAGATAGCGTTTTAATACTGTGCCTCTTAAAATGACCTTCATCTCAGGAATTCCAGATCCTAAAAGCACGTAGAAAATATTTTTAAAAAATTAACATTTATTTATTTAACAATTTGTGCTACTCCTGAGCAACAGCTATGTGAAAAAAGAAACTAACTGAAAATTTAATTTTTGTTATCCTCAATGATGCTTTCAGTCCCATATCAACTTGCACACTCTCCACACTGTTCTCCATACATTTCTTATGGTACTAGTTTGGAGAATTTGACTAAACATCAACACATGTTATCCTTGCTGACCACTTCCTTTATTCTCATGACCTGTTTGTTTGATCAAGCAGTGATGCTGTGTGGAGAAATTAGATGCTTGTCATTATTGGGGCTTAATAGGTTCATAAAATAATTGCTTGAGAATTACACTGAATTTCAGATGGACTTATTTTCATCTTCAAAAAATAACAAGCTGTAAATTTATTTTGGCCAGAATGCTTCAAAACTTTTAATTAAAGTTAAGTTGCCTGCAGGTATGACAGTGGTCTTACTTAGCAACCTAACTGAAGCACAAACAATGCCATTTACTTATAAAATAAACATAAAGCAAAACAAAATCAGACAAGTATCAAACATTTGAGAACCAATCAAGTGTAGCTAGTACTTACTTTTAAGGATATATTAACTTTTATTTACAGTTTTAAAACCTATTTCTGTTACAAAGAACTTTACAAAATACAGACTGAAGTCAAAGTTTTATTCCACTAAGTTGGAGAGTGTTTAATTTGTTTGACCAAGGCCTTGAGCTTCTCTGTGTGCCAAACAGTTGTTCTCAGTGTCATAATAAAATAAAACTCTCACACAGGTCTTATGAAGGAAATGTGTTTACTTACCAATAGCATGGGGAGAAACAAGATAAGTGAATCCAACAGAGAAAGAAACAAGAATTAAAGGAAAGGAAGTCCACACAAGATACTGAAGGAAAGTGTTGCTTGGTAAACCGTAGAGCCAAATATGTGCTGAAAAGTTGGAAACAAGAAACAAAATACTAGTTTTAATTAATACACCACTAGCAATCATGTCACCAAACCATCCCAGCTTTATCATCAAAATCACCTGGTAGGCCCCAGGTGAGAGAGTCAATATTAACCAATATTAATATTAACCAATATTAATATTGATATTAACCAATATTAATATTGACCATTATTCCGACCATTATTCTGACCATTAATTGACCATTAATATTGACCAATATTAATATTGACCATGTTAGTATCAAGGCTCACCCAAATCATGCAAACAAATTTTGTTTGCACGATTTGGGTGAGCCTTGATACTAACATGGTCAAGGCCCTGATTAAGGATGTAGAAGTTTGAGATGCTGAGAAGTTGAGCAACTGCACAGATTATAGTGCCCAAGGGAAGACTTCTGTAAATACAGTACCACTGAAAAATTAATGTAAGTTGACACTCTCTATTGAGTCTTGGTTCTCGACTCGATTCAATTCAGTGGAAGAAATAAGTAGATTGTTTAGTTTCACCAGCGAGCAAACAGATTCTCTTCACAAGTTGATTTCATTCAGAGATACACTTCTGCACATGATCCTGTCACAACGTTTACATCCTTTTGTTGGCTTCTTAGGTCTGCATGTACAAAAGCGGTCATCGTTCTTTCTTCGAGGAGTAAATCGTTTTCTCGAAACGAAAATCAAGTATGCATAGTCAAGAATGTTCTGCTTTGGCGAATCTTGCGAGAATCGATTATGGAGAATTGAGTCTCAATTCTCCACTCGATTCTCAATCCTCGATTCCCTCGAGGATCAAGTATCGAGTGTCAACCTAACTTTAAGTGGTACTGTAAGTACGTGTACTAGGGTCCTAAATTTAAGTGGTACTGTAAGTACATGTACTAGGGTCCTAGTCAGAAATTTTGAAAGAAAACCCCTAAAAGGTACCTTAATCTCACGTTGGGGACAAGACCCAACTGCATTTTCACCCCTAAGAGGTTCTAACGTTGACAAGCACATGTAGTTAGGTGTACTAATAACTGACACTTTTTTCCTGAATATTTCTACCCTAGAGGGTACCAGGCCAATTCTAACAGTGGTCATTTTAAATTTTAACACCCTAAGCCAGGGCTGTCATTTCGTTTTGAATCACCCATTGCCTTAATCTTTACACCTGTAACAAAACTATTGCTTTCTGAGTAAATTATACCAACAAGAGGCAAGTTCACCCATAACACTGAGGTCCCATCAAGCACACTCAGCCATAACAAGTGTTACAGTTTACGGCCCTTAACAACAACCCCGCTAAGCAGTACTGAATAACAAATTTTTACCCCTAAAGGGTACAACAAACACCCTTGAAAAATTCCTCTAAGAAAATACTGTTGTGTTTGTTGGCGCTTGGTAGGTCAAAAATTTCTCTGACTTGACCTGATGTCTTTACATATTGTACTGCGCTTTTGATCATTTTATGTAAAAAGCACATTAGAAGTTAATAAATTATTGTTGTTATTATTATTATTATTATTATTATTACTATTATTATTATTATTATTATTATTATTATTATTATTATTAGAACAAGTCAGAGTTGTTAATTGACTTCAATTTAAATAAATTGTCATAAGATTGTTTTTCGATGGAAATTATTTTGGAGTAAAATTACGTTGTAAGATGAATCTTTAAAACCTTTTTACAAACCTGTTTGGCATTTTTCAATTGCTAAGTCCAACACAAAACTGATAAGTGCCATTATTATTCCAAGCAGCAAGAGAAAAACCCAGTCGCTTCCTAAACGACTCCAGCAAGGTCGCAACCATGCTATACACCCTGCAAAAACAAGCAGAAAGGATTTAATAAAATAATATTATTATGGGTGCCCCTGATACTTCAGAGGAATTTCCATGATCTATTTAGCAACATGTTGTTGTCTCAAGAATGCTTTGAACTTGTACTGGGCAGAAGGACATAATGCTGTCTGAAAGTTGATTTTGAAGATCAAAATCAAGTACAAAAAAATTTCAAAGGAATCAGCATAACCAACCTAAGTTGATTTTGAAGATCAAAATCAAGTACAAAAAAATTTCAAAGGAGTCAGCATAACCAAGCTAATACAAATGAACCCAAAATATATGTTGTGGTTCAATTTTCACTTACCTTTGTTATAGGCTCATTATCATACATTACCATACACGAAAAGAAAGGAAAATAAAATTGAACCAAGGATAAAATTGAACCACAACATATACATAAATCCAGGATTAGTTTGTTCTTCCTTTGAACAACTGGGCCCTGAAAGAGGGTGGTAGATTTTTGCAAAATTGGCCTGGAAAAAAGGAAACAAGGTTTTGGGGGGAAAAGGTTTAAAGTTAGTTCTTAACCACTTAGTTTTTACCTATAAAATAATAAGGGCATTTCTGTGTTGTTAATTCACTTACTTTTAATAGGAGTCAGCCAAGAGTTATCATAAGTTCTAAAATCGTCATCTGCTTGTTGCTGTTCCTCCCTTCGCTGTTGTTGCTCCCGTCTTAGTCTCGCACCTTGTTCTTTAGCATACTTCTGAAGTTGAGTGGTCGTAAAACGACCATACATCTAAAAGCACAGGTAAATACAAGTTTCTACCGGTTTATGTACATGCTGGATCGCAAGTTTGATTCTGACAAAAACACCTAAAATTTTGAAAACAAACTACAAAGTTCAAAGAGCCAGGGTTTATTCAAGCACATGTTACCATGCAGGATTACCGTAATTAAAAATGCTTAGGCACACGCACACAACTTGCAATAGCATGTCAAACTTGATGCACAACTGAGGTTTAAACTTTTGAATGCTTACTTTTTTTACAAACGTGATCATTTGCCAACTGTTTTGCATTTGCTTCACTAACTGAAGCAGTTTCTCAATATAATGGAGTTACTTTTGAAGTTCAGTATCTCAAATGCCCTGGTTACCCTTTTGTGAAAACAGGCCTCCTAGAATCCATCAAAGGGTTGCACTTAACCATCAAAAGCCATTGTCAGGAATTTTTAAAGACCAAAGTATAATTCTAATCATGATTAAGGCTGGTTTTCACTAGCAGAATATACATTTATTAAGCATCTGACCATAAGCTATGTAGTCACATGAAAGACATGTGGCATGGGCATTTATAAGTGTATTCATTTCTTACATACGTATGCTTAATTATGTTGTGGTTATGTCAAATGAGCATTTAACACAAGCCAATTATGAAACCAAATTGCACTTATGATTAGGATGCAATTGGACAGCTGTTCCCACTAGGCTTGGTTTGTGCTGATGCTTATGTCACTAGTCTTAAAATATAGTGATTTTGTTTTTTGTTTCATTTTGCATTCAAACTACATATTTTTGCTAAATTAATAAATTTCTTGTCAACTATGTACCAAAAGTAATATTAACTTCTTCTTAAGGAAAAATTGCAAACTTACAACACTTAGACAAAAGGTCAGGAAAACAGATCAGTCTTCCAGGTGAAAGAATTGCTGATTTGCAGTTGTCGAGATGGAACAAATGTTCACCGTGGATTGACTTGTAGGAAAAGGAAAAATGATGATCGAAGAAGCAATGAATATTTTTATTAATGGAAACAACGACCAAAGTTGAAATAGAATAAACTGACATGTGTTATGTGTTTACTGAATTTATTGCTCAACAGTTACATTCAGCAAGAATTTTTCATAACCACCAACAGCTCAATAATATAAGCTTAATTAGCCTAATGATTTTGTGTCGATGCTTCCGTCTTGCTAAAATGAAATGTTTTATCATTTTACGCGCTGAAACCTCAATTCGAACATTATTTAATGAAAACAATTTAGAAGGTGAAAAAGGGTGTTTATTAAACTTAACAAAATTATAGCGTGACGACAAGGAATTAACTTAATGGGAAGATTTTAATTTACAGCTGAACAATCAGCTGAAATTTTAAAATTATCGTGAACGCTGAACTCGTGTTGTGTTTGTTATAACAAACAACAAAACCCACAAAAACGCTTATTTTAACAAATATATTAGACCTATTAGAACAACATGCGTAAATTTGCCTTCCTTCCCAACACAGAGGTAAACCTTTCAGCAGAGAATTTTACGTAGTACTGTACGCTGAACATCGTCCCTTTCAGCCATACGTTGCCCGACATGTATGTCTTTTAGCTTATCAGGCTTATGTTCGTGTTGTTCCCAATGTGAGTATAACCATTTCGAAGAGACAATGTAACTTACCAGAGTTTGCTCAAATCCATAGGAATCCTCTTCTTCCATCATCTTGCTTCACGAAAGGCGAAAAGACGCTAAAAAAGCGAAGAATAAATATGTCTTCATCCCTGATCGTGAAGAAACATATCGACAGAGTCGCGTCGTCGTGGAGTGTCAATGGCAATTACCGCTGGTCAAGTTCTCGGCGTATCGCGAGCGCAACAGCTTGTAAAAAGTACAGAAAAAATTTTTTCCGCATTTTCACGTAGCGATCATGAGTGTTGACATACGTGGTTTCAAGAATTTTAAAAATTTTCTAAAGTAAAACTCTCTTACTATTACTTAATCATCTTTCGGTGTGTTCTAGCCAACTTAACAGCGGTTTTGTGGCTTTTCTCAGTACGTTGAGGTCTTGATCCGAAAACTGCTCTAAACCAGGAAAAAGAACTATCAATCAGTGAGCTCTTGAATATCATATTTCATACACGAAGAATGAACTTGAAATGACTCCGAAAAAAATCATGCCCTAAGCTCTCTCTCCACCGCAGAGGCCTCATATTTTTTCGTACGGGCTGGGAATTACAGATTCGTCTTTTAATTTAAATATGAATTAATCATAATAATTTCTTTCACTCGGTGAACTAGAGAGAATTTTTAAATTGTAATTTGATCACTAACACATTCACTTTAGTTAGAGGAAAACACAAAATCAGGGTAAAAACAAACACTAATTGCCACTGACTGACGAAAGCTACAATCTCGGTCGGATCGGAATAACATGGAACAAAAACCCCCTACCCGCCCCCCCGAAAAAAATCAATGATGAAGTCGCGCGAAGGGAAAAACGCGCCATTTTTCCATCCTTGATTTGGAGGGTGGGGTGGTCGAGATGTTCAATTTAAAATGTCCAAGATTGTAGCTGTTCTTTGCAGATTCTTTGCAAAATAGTGATTTTTTTGATCTGGAAACCCCTACTCCATGCCAGAGCGTAAAGAATGTTATATTCCACTAAAGGAAGCTTTAAATGAATTACAATATACAAAGAGTAATGCTCCTTAACTGACCTGGATTTTGCTATTGTGTTCGATCCGTTACAACTCTGATTATTATTCACAAGTAAACATTGAACAACACCAAATGAGGCTTACAACATTGTAGGCGGATCGGACTTTGGCACTTTTGATGAATGGCCAGCTTTTCGTAGCTTGCAACATGGAAAGTACCAGGGTCAATCCACTATTCTTCTACCCTAAAAGTAGTTTGAAAGGCCTTTGTTAGCTGATTGGTAGAACTTCGATCAATCCTTGTCGTTGAGTCCACCCGATAAAACTATTCCGGAAAACAATACTGAGTGTAAGTTAGTGCTGAGCTTATGCAAGATGTCGATGAAAGAGCGGTACGTGAGCAAATTGACCCCAACGATAAAGGCATGTAATAGTGGCTCTCAGCCTTATTTCAACTTTCATACCGGCCAAACAGATGAGCATGAAGTAAGACGTGACGCGGGCGTTTGTTTCGTTGAAAGACTCCAAGTTCAAATGCAGTCAATCTGAATTCGACGATCTAGAAGTTCTGAAAGGCTGAGAAACGTAGGAGAGAAACAGAATCTCCATGACTACGATAAGATGGACACATCCAACAGTGCCCATCCCCCCCGAGCCCACCCCCGGGCATTAGGATTTTTGGAAACAAACCGGCAAATGCCCCACAGCGGGGACAAACAAGCTGTTCAAATGCCCCGCGGTACAGGTAAAAAATATGTTGATTTCTTAGTTTTGGGGTTTACCTTCGTCCTAATCAAAGCTAAATCAGGCCAAACTGTCTCAAATAAGTTTATCTCTCTGCAATGACCATTCGTTTTATGGATCTACCGTCTCATTTTGTCCTTCTTAGACAAAGTTAATCACAAATTTATCGTCGCTGTGACGTGAAAATCATGAGACCGTAAAATACCCCAGGGTAGACTAATGCCCGGCCCCCGGGACGGACAATGAGGGAAAATGCTCCCCTAATGCCCGGGGGGATGGGCACTGCTGGAATTGACTGATGCATAAATATTGAAGCTTATTGAAGATCACTACCCCGTACCCATTTTTCGCTCCTCTAACCCTTCCCCGTTTATGCCTGCTACGCAGGCTAAATCTCTAACCAATGACGCTGCGGAAGTCTAACAGGATCGCAACACGCAGTACAGGACTCGATAAGGAAGGTGGTCTACACGAAAACTGAGAAACGATGGTGAAAATTCCACGCTAACCGTACGTCAGGTAGTTGCCTAGACGTACTAGTTTGGCGGGAAATCTTAGTGGCGCCGAACTACCGACCACACAGGACACCTCTTGGTGGAATATCTGTTCGGAAGGCATTGATCTCCTCAGAAATTCGAAATTGATTATGTTGAAAAACTGGAATTTTCTTTGGCGAAATGTCGCCTCAAACTTTCGCAATTGGTGGGTCAATTAATTCCTTTCGTTTTCGGAGGGAATGTTATGTCGTTTACTAAGAGCTGCGAAATAGGGTCAGCTAGCATTTTTGGGAAATCGACACCAGGGGACACCCAAAGAATCCAAACGGGTCAACCTGTGTTAGCTTACAGAAACATCCTTTTAAAAGGCCTGAAACAATCTAAGAACTCCGAAAGCCACGTTCTAGATCTATTTGTTAGCATTTTCTCGTTAAGTTTCCGCGACAAACAGCATTTGTTTGCTCAGAAGTCAGGACACAAAAGAGAACAGAGAGGAAAATCACACTTCTATTTGAAGTTTGCGCTTCTTCTTGACACCCAAAAGGCAATTAAAAGTGGATTAGTTTATTTGCTTTTACAATAATGAAAGTCAATGTTGCTTTTGCAAAATACGATAAATTGTATCTTCGAAATTCATCAAGAATTTTCAGGCGAAGCTTGTCTAACTTTTGTATACAAATACCTATCACCTGCGCCAAGTTTTCTAATCCAAACAGGTGCTTTTTATCAATTTAATTTGTACCATAAATAATTTAAACATGGATTATGTATGTATTTATGCATGGTTATTGTTGTCTTCTCCACTACTGAAGTGCCAGTCACGCAATGTGCCTGGTTTAGAACACCAGTTTTCGCTGCTTGATCGCTGTAATCGCTGAACCAAAGTCCTACACACGTTCGTGACGTTCGTGAATTCTAACAAACGGCAATTAAAAAATACTTTGTTTGTAGCAGTATGCTTAGTTTCTCCTACACTTTAGTGAGGTTACAAACAGATCACAGCAAGTCATTTCAAACTTGTACAAACAGTTCAAACTAGTCGATTTCACTCGAGAATTCTTCATTCAAAGTCCAGTTAATCCTTACGCAGATTTAATCTCTTGGCGCCCCACAGCACCACAGCAATATTTCCAAGGACAACAAAACTTGTCAGCAAAATAGTATTTGTGAACGTAGGACCGGGGAGTCGCCCTATTACTTCTCTCCTTTGCACCATGTCTAGCTCAACTGCTGAAAACTCGTCAGCTGCCCCGATACAACACAAAATGTGCAGAAAATGATGACTGTGTCCAAGGACATCAAACACACCAATCATTAGACGCTCTGGGATGCGAGACACGTATGCTAACGTGCCACCGGCGTAGAACAGACAGTGACGCGCGAAATAATGCACCGATAACGCACTGCTGCACGTTGATGGTGTGTTACATAGTGACAGCATGGTCAAATAGGGCGAAGTGTTAAACAGCCAGGAGCTACTGTATGTGCCAGCCTTGACGAAGGCATCAAAGCGGTTTCTCTGCGCAAATGAGTAGCAACATGCAAGCGTGGAGGCAAATGAAATGGCAGCTGAGATTCCGAGGAAGAGAGAAGGGGAGTTGAAAATCATCCAGTCCGTATCCACCGGGCGGGAATAGAAATAAAACACTTGTCCAGCCGTGAACGTGTACACGCTGATTGCAGAGTAATCGAAGAAGAAGCAAATGTGACGGGCTTTTATGGACATACAGTTAAACAAATGCGCGCCCACGCTCATGACCAACATAATACAAATCCCGAATGCAAAGCAGAGCAGCGGATAAACGTGTGAATCTTGCCAAGGGTTGTGTTTGGCGAAGACGTACACGAAACGAAGAATGAAAACAAGAAGGGCAAGAAAATGACTCCAGATGTTAATCGTCTCGTTGGTGGCTTGAAAGAGACTCTTAAAACAATACCAAGCTGTAGAATTGCATTGGCGATACGCAGAAATTATGAACGGTTCCCGAAAGAACGGAGGAACTTGATCAAAATCCACGAGCTGGTTGGTAGCAGCATCCTTCTTTAGCCATTTGGCTGTCCCTATCTTCTTGTGATTATTATTTTTGGTATCATTAGCCTCACAAATGCCTCTGTTAAGTTTGTAATTAGCGTCGTATGTTTTCTCTTTGTTTTTCCGTTTGTTCATAGCGGTGGAGAACTGCTTGGAAAAGCTATCTTGAACGAAAAAGATGTTTCAAATTGGTTATTGCTCTATTTTTGCTGTTTGTTCTGCTACGTTCCAGTTGAATGAACGAGGTGAATATTTCAGAATATATATCCTGAGCCCAAAGGCCAACATAGGCCTTATTGTCCATGGAGCCAAAAGAGCATATTATTATGTTAATTCCACTGGTTTTGTTCACCAAAAAAATAATTTAAGAAAACCCTATCCTATTACTTAACTTACAATTAAGAATTTTCTTGCAGATATTCCAAGTTTTAGTATCTCTAAAAGGGTTAAAATGACGGACGTCAGCTGAGAGTCTAAAACAAGCGTGTGGTATAGCACGCAGCTGATGTGAACTTTGTCTCCTAGAGATAATCTGATAGTCATATCATTTAAGTGTGACAGATTTTTAAAAGTTTTGGCCCGGGAGGACGCTTACAACCAAATCCAAATTGACTTGCCTTTTAACAAATTAAGAAAGAATACATAAAGAAATAGAAACCATTTTCTATAGTGTTATACAGAGCACAAGAAGAATTTAGGCAAGGCAAGAAACTGTTGTGTCTATTTATGCCTGGGAAGAGCAGCCAGAGAAAACGTTTTTTAATCTCTAAGAAAATATTATACCCATGGAAAATTCACCGTGTTTCTAGAGTTATACAAACAAGGCTTTGGTCCAATCACGGGTTATAGTGCGCGTTTACTCAGGGCGTCATTTTCCAAATTATTATTCTCTTGCCAACTAACTGCAGATTTAAACTGCTCTACGTCTTTGGCATGATCCGATTCGAACGGTTTTTTTCTTTTGTTTCGCTTTGTTTTTTGTTCGATTCTTTGTTTGAACACTGTATAGCGTATTTTACTCTTCCCTGGAAGATGTATTTGAGGCCCCCTTTCAAACTTCTACCTTTTCACGTTGCCGTATCTAATGCAAATAAGGAAAAATTGTTGTTAAGGCTAACGAGCCTTAGATTCGGCACATAAAAAATTTCCCAAGTGTGTCAGTTTTCCTCTTAATATAAGAAAGTGACAATTAAACACACGCGTGCAGAATAGATTCAAAATACTGACATCACAGTTTCATTTTATTAAATATGTTAAATAATGAGCAAGCCATGTGATTTTTTTTTTGAAGTTTCTTTAGCAACTATGTAACATTTATGAGGCCTTTAATATAAAATAAACGTTGCCACAGCATTCCTTACCAAAGGCGAACCTTGAGATAAACACTTTGTGGTTCCAGTTTTTCTAGCCTTTTAACATAACAGTTCTAACTTTTGAGTCTGTAGAGAGTTAAGTGTGATTATTCAAATTTCATAAAAGTCGTTGAGAAGTATAGTATAGTATATTATGTTGTACTAGGTCGTTTTAACTTTTGAGTCTGTTTGAGCATTCAAGTGAAAGCTACTGAGAAGTACTTTCATGTGGCGCGGCTGGTGTTCGAACAGTATTTAATGAAAACAGTTTAGAAGATGAAAAGGCCCCCAAAACAATCTAAGAACTCAGGAAGAAACGTACTAAATATTTGCTTACATTTTCTCCTTGGGTATCCCTGACAAACAGCATTTGTTTACTCAGAATTCTGGACACAAAAGAGGACAGAGAATTAGGGAAAATCACACTTTCACTTGACTTTTCCGCTTTCTCGTGCTACCCAAAAGGACGGCTTCGTTTATTTGCTTTGATAAGTTAGTGTTGCTTTTGCAAAATACTTTAAATTCTTTCTTCTACATCCATTAAAATATTTAGGCGTAGCTTCTCTAACGTTAGTCTCTTTAGGGTCGTCACGCAACGCTCCTGTGGGGAGGAGCGTTGCGTGACGACCCTAAAAACGGCTGCGAAGGAGACTACTCTAACGTTTGTATTGAAATACCCGGATATCATCTGTGCGAAGCCTTCTAATCTTAAGCAGGTGCTTTT